>OZ007600.1:168418937-168876628 GCA_963931845.1 Maratus michaelseni
GTCGTGAAAGAAAACACTCTACGTATCTGAAATTATTGTTGCGAATTGTGAAAAAGCAATACATCTTTTAATAAGAATTATACTATCTGATTACTAAAAAAATTTATTTGTTTCAAATGCAACGCAATGTTGTGGCAAAATTATCTCCGATGCAATGAACAAAATTAGATAACTTCATAATGTGCTCTGCCAAACAAGTTAATTTATGCGATAAATCCCACAACCCTAGGGATATCCTACGCAAAATTAAAATGTGTAATGTTTTAGAAATATTTCATTAGTTTTTATGACCGCTTTTCTTTTTTAACACACTCAGCTCTCTGGATTGCATTTATACTCAAATAGTAAAATTTGCATTCCCCTATTTGAAATATTGCACAAAACTATTTACATTCAACTTTTAAGCAGAATTGTTGTTTATCTATGAAGATTTATTAAAATTTACCTGAAATTAAGGATTAACATTCGAAATTTGCTGCAGCTTACATGGGAGATTAGTGGCGTTTAAAACTACTAATTGAACTGTTGAGTTAAACAATTATCTTTATTGTTGAATTTGTTGTTGTGAGAGAAAACACTTTACGTAACGAAAGTGATTGTTGACGTTGAGGATTGTAAAGCAACAATAAAAGTTAGATAAGAATTAATTTATGTGATTGTTGAAAAAATTAACAATGTTTTTCTTGAAATGCATTGTTGTGGCAAACTTAGTTGGGAAAGGATCAGCAAAACAGCTGGTTTTATAATGACCTATACCAACCATGTAAATTTAAGTGGAAAATCCCACAAACTTAGAAATCTCTACGCAAATTAATGCAATTTACAGAAAAAAATGAAATATATTATTTTTCAGAAATATTTTGTTATTTTTTGTCACAAGCATTTTATGTTTTCACACACGCAACTCTGTGGATTGCTTTCTTACTCAAATAGTAAAATTAACATTGGAACTTGGTTTTTGATTGTCTAACAGATTTTAATTCCACCTTCTACCGCCAGGTGGTGCATTCTTATCTCGGTTTCTATGGACGCTATTACAACGGGGTTTACTGCATTCAACTTGCTTTTCGATTGTCTTAGTGATTTTAGTTCAACCTTCCACCACCAAGGGACGCAGTCTTATCTAAGGCTCTATGGGCCCATTTACTACGAGATTTGGCACATTCAACTTGGATTTCAATTGTCTCCAGCGAGTGCGGAGCACGCCCGGTATACGTTGCCGTAGGCAGCGTTGACCCAGGCTACAGGTTCGTTCGGAAAGAGGTTTATTTGTGACATATCAAAAGCTGTCGAAGGCAGTTAGACGCTGGAGACTAGGTTCAATTGAAACACGGGCCCCCAAAACTAGGTTCATTTGAAAGGTTTTCAGAAGATATGAAATCAAACAAACTCCAGGTTAGTTTAAGGTTATTATCTTGGGCTCGGGAAACGCTGGGTGGGTCAGCTAGTAATTATATAAAAATAGTTGGGTGGAATACCATTTAACCTTAATTTTAAAAAAGGATGAAATATTCATTATTTGACAAAATAATGAATGACCAATCGTTCTGTTGCCGACGCATTAATGCGCCTTAATGAATTTTGTAAAAGAAAAAAGAATGATGTACTAAAGAAACATGCTTTATGTAACAGCATTTAAAACTTTTTTTTTTCAGTGTAAAAACATAGGAAAATGAAAATTTTAAAAGAAAAAAAAGGAAATTTGGAAAAGAAAAACTATTTCTGAAACCGCGTTTGTTCATTACAAATACTTTCATTCGAGTTTTAATATATAAATGAATATATGAATGAATAAATGTACCACACAGATTTGGGTCAGTAAGAAAACGATCGAATTATTTCGACATTTTCCACCAACCAACAAGAATTAGCAAGATTTATGTGTTTCAGGACATGTTCTATTTTTTAAACGGTATTACTTACCCATCATACGTAGTATAGGGTAAACCTTGTAGTCTTTTTGAAAATCGAAAAAAATGACGGATTTACACGTTTCAGACACTGGAGACTCCAAAAAACATATTTTTAGAAAAAAAAAATTTGCCGTCCGTCTGTCTGTGTGTGTGTCTGTAAATGCTCTATCTCCCGAACAAATTGATATAGAGACTTGAAATTTGGTATGTACTTAGTATGTAATAATGAGAAGAAGCCTATTGAATTTTAGTAACCTCTATTATCTGTATTTTTTTCGTACTCTCGAAATATTCGTTCTGATAAAAGGTATATAAACATTTTCGCAATTTTTATTTTAAGGAGTGAATATAAAAGACAATAAAAAAACATGAATTTTCCATAAAGAATAAAGTCGATCGGATAATGAGTTGCCGAGATATTTGTAATTATATTTTCCACACCCTTCGATTTTTCATGACCCTGTATTTCATTCAAATTTCAATTCAAATATATATTTTAATTGGAAATGAGACGCTTAATCCGACGCAGTCAACCATTAGTTAATAGGATTATCAATTTTGGAGTTATAAGGATGTTTTTTTACGCAATTCAGTAATAGAGCCTTTAAAGTTTATGACGTCATCAAGCCACAATTTTATTCGAATTGCAATGCATTTTATAAGTAGTTTACACATGTTTTATTTTCATATTTTATATTATGCATATCCATGATGGGTAAGTATTACGATGGCCCACAACGACTAGTTTTCTTCGTTGACGAAAATGGTATATAGCATGCACAGGAAAGGAATTGGCCAGTTTTATGGGGTGGAGACTGGCGTTGTTCAGTTAAAAAAAAGTTTCTCTGGGTAGACGAACGGTTACTCACTTACAGTGGTGAGGAATTGACTAGTTTTATAGGGGGGGGGGGGGAGACTGGCGATGTTAAGTTAATAAAAACTATTGTCTCGATATGGTTAATTATATGCAGTGGAGAGGCATTGGCAAGTTTCATGAGCTACAAGAGAATGATGACTGTCAGGTAGAATAAGGTATTTTCGTAGACAAAAGGCGTTTAAACTTTTGAAAAGGTTTTTAATATTTAAAATTTTGCACTGATGATGAAGCTTTAGGGGCTCCGAAACAACTGTTTGCCATTTTATATAGTTTTATTTGTACTATTTTACGTTGTTCATTTATTTTTAATGTAACGGCACAAAGTTAAATCCACCTATTTTAAACAAAGTTAATAGCATGCAGTTGAGAGGAATTTGCAAGATTGGTGTGGTATCGTAGTCGCATACATTTAATAAAACATATCATATCATATTAAAGGAAAAAGTTTTATTTCAAAACAACAATTGTAAAATGACATAATAGTGAAAATTTAGATGATATTTACAAGACATTTTTGTACAATTTCAGGAACCCCAAAAAAACAAGGTCCGATTCTCCAGAGCTCAAAAACCAGACTGCCTTTTCATGACGAAAAAAATCTATCCTCTTCCCATGTGCATAATCTACTGATCCTCCTTGATTGACACTCCCTTCTTTCATCCTCCTACCCCGTTTGTAACCAGGGTTCCTCGAAATACCTTTCCTTAATCATGACATTCATATGAATACCTTCCTGACACATTTTAGACCCCTTCATATAATTTTCTTATAGATAAAATTCACACACATTTAGCAAGGCCATACAAAGCATAAAAGTCTTGCACTTTTACTTTAAATGAACAAAGGATGTCTTTTCTCGCGAATAATCCTCTTACAATAGTTGCCAATCAAGACCGATCACTCCATTTTATTTTGGGATTATTTTAATCCTATCAGAAGGAAGTATGTTGATGGACATCCATCACAATGGGTTTGAGGACATGTTCAGTTTTTTAAATTCTATTTTCTTCGTCGAAGAAAATAGTATATTGCATACAGTGCAAAGGAATTGGCCAGTTTTATGGAGTAGTGGAGACCGGCGATTTAAATTTCAAAAGAGCTATTGTGTTGTTATGGGGGGACATTGGTAAGTTTCATAAGACAGATCGTAATGATGAATTTAGGGTACAATAGAACATTTCCGTACACGAAGAATAGGGTTAATTATTAAATAGTAATTTTCTATTAAACAATGTGGTAAAATCGTACGGATCCTGTTAGTTCCATATTAATCAAATTATTATTATACATTGAGAAATCAATTTAAAAATTCTAAAATATTGTTTAAATATTTTTGTTTTTCATTTTCCTGTTTCCATTTTTTAAAGAAAAACGGGGCAAAAGTTATATATATTTTTTCAAATAAATTCACTAGCTCGCCATTTTTTTTCAAGCATACAAAATGTGATCAATTTTGTATAATCGTGTATTGTTTCCACGCCAGTTTAATGTATTGTGTCGGAAATTTATGGGGAAAATTCCAGCCATGAAAATGGAAAAATTCCAGTCATGTAATTAGGGATGATTTTCAAGATAAGCTTTGAATTTTTATAAAAGAGTGTTTATAGTTTCTCTTATCTATTATAGAGGAATGTATTGAATCGAAATTTTTTCAACTTCCGTTTTTCGACGGATTTACACGTTTTAGTGAACAGAGATTCCGAAAAACACTTTTTTACAAATGTCTGTCTGTCCGTGCGTCCGTGTTTCTGTGTGTGTGTGTCCTCATTGTATAATCCAAAAGTTATGCATATAATTGAACCAAGTTTCATTTATAGGTTTTGGGTTATGGCCAGCAGGTCCCACTTGAATTTGGGGATATTCCGCCGGAAGGGGGAGCTGTGATAGCGGTTTTGTTCCTTTTTCATTATTGTACCATCGAAAAGTTATGCATATAATCGAACCAAATTATGTATATTTTTCACTATAGTCTACAGGTCCTAGTTGCATTTTGGTATATTTCGCCGGAAGAGGGCGCTGTGACAGCCACATAAAGATTTCAAATTCAAAAAGATGTACAAAAAAATAGAAATCCTAAAATTTTTTCCCGTTAAATGTTTGGCTTTGATCCAAGGATTCCGGAGCATTTTTTGTTATGCCTCTATGTTACAAAATGGCTAAGATATAGCAGTTTGAAATTTTAGGGTTGCTGATATTTTGAAACAAGACCGCAAGATTCCTCTGTAAACGAGTTTAACTTATGAGTTTTAGTGAACATGGTTTTTGCAAATTTTCTTTCACTGTTATACCCATCGTTCCAACAATATATATTCATATTCGCCAGTTTCAAATTCGCGCCAAAATTGGTGATACTTGGCGAAATATCACGAAATTTGGCGACAAAAATAGGTTGCCGTAAATGAAGCCAACTTGTCTATAACAGACTGATTTGGCGACATTCTCATTCAAATTGAATATTGACGAGAACTGGGAATGAATCTTCTGTAATCTAGTTCCACTCATTTTTGCTTGTTTTCCTGTAACATTAGTGAAAAATAACTAAGTATTAGGGAGGGTATGTTTTCCTGCCAGTACAGACCAGAAGGACTTTTCGTAGTTGTGTTGCACATTGGCTGCTATTGCATCGAAACGTGCTTCACATACAGGTAGCCCGACGATTCGGAAGTAGCTGACGTACAACAGAATGACGAAAAAATATTGATTTTATTGGCGATGTGATAGAGAATTTTGAAGTATTAATTTGTATGAGTAGAAGAAAGTTTTGGGATTGGCACATACGACTAGTTTGTTGTTGTTTTACTTTTATAATTATTAAAGAATTGCGTCCCATATTTGTTAAGAAAATCTATTATCCTGCTTATCATTTACTGATTCGCATAGGTGCCAACCTCTCATTAATATTCCGTAATGTACGGGTTAATATGACCCAGGTTTAACACGTTTCGCACCAGAAATTTTTTTAAGAAATGAAATTAAATAAATTCCACGCAGAAACCTGAAATTGAATAAATAAAGATTCATTCAATATTTTTTGTACAATAATGTAAAAGGAACAAAACCGCTATCACAGCTCCCCCTTCCGGCGGAATATCCCCAAATTCAAGTGGGACCTGCTGGCCATAACCCAAAACCTATAAATGAAACTTGGTTCAATTATATGCATAACTTTATACACTTTTGGATTATACAATGAGGACACACACACACAGAAACACGGACGCACGGACAGACAGACATTTGTAAAAAAGTGTTTTTCGGAATCTCTGTTCACTAAAACGTGTAAATCCGTCGAAAAACGAAAGTTGAAAAAATTTCGATTCAATACATTCCTCTATAATAGATAAGAGAAACTATAAACACTCTTTTATAAAAATTCAAAGCTTATCTTGAAAATCATACCTAATTACATGAGTGGAATTTTTTCCATTTTCATGGCTGGAATTTTCCCCATAAATTTCCGCCACAATACATTAAACTGGCGTGGAAACAATACACGATTATACAAAATTGATCACATTTTTTATGCTTGAAAAAAAATGGCGAGCTAGTGAATTTATTTGAAAAAATATATGTAACTTTTGCTCCGTTTTTCTTCAAAAAATGGAAACAGGAAAATGAAAAACAAAAATATTTAAACTATATTTTAGAATTTTTAAATTGATTTCTCAATGTATAATCATAATTTGAAGCGTTGTTAAACTGGGTCAAATTAACCCGCATATTATGGAATATTAATGAGAGGTTGGCACCTATGGATTCGTACAAAAAGTCATCAAACTTTTTACACATAATGTAAGTTTGTTTTTTTTCACAATATAAGAAAACGCAGAATGTATTATCACTGAATCTAGATCGTAACCACTGGCTCACACCTGTCTAAATTTTCCCGATATCAGGCTATAAATAATGGGAACAGATAAAAAAGTTATGAGGGAAAGTACGTGAGCATATAAGCCGTTCATCCCACATTTCGGGCTTTTTACCAATATGAGTCGAAAAATCCAACAATTACCGAAATGGATTGATAAAAGACTAAAATATAAGAATTTACAAGCGTATTCCAGGCATTTACAGACTATAACAAATAATGTAACTCATTATTGCATGCCAATTTTGCATACGAGCTTGTTAGTTTTTTTTTTCTATTTCAAAGTTATATTATATGTAATATATACAGGGTGCAAAATGTTATCTATCGCTGACCTTTAATTTGTCAACGGTTGGTTGTGGACATATAGTTCCAATTACAAAAGCGTTTAAAATGAGGTAAATATTCATGTTGTGGCGTTAATTAAAGTAAAAAACCAATTTTATAAAAATTACGAAATCTAACTTTTTATACGGTCCCCCGGTCTCTATAATTATATTTAGTAAATGTTTTCACATATCATAACAAATACAACACAAAACGTTTGACTTCTGTACGACAAAAATTGATACAGTTATTAAATTTCAAAGTTTGAGATTTTTTCACATGATTTTGTCTTTCACTCAGAGATCAGTTAAAAAATGAAAATTAGAGTAATTCGAGATAGAAATCAGAGTGCAATATCCTTTTTACGGCGAAACTACCTTTAGCCAATATCTCTAAATTGGTGTATCACCAAAGAGGGTTATTACATCTAAAAATTTGATCTGAGTTTGAGGGGTCGTATACAAAGCGAAGAATGAAATATTGAATTTAAACAGAAAAATAAATATCAATTTATTAGAAAACGGTCTACTATAAAAAAAAGAATACATCAAATACCGGAATCTACTACAGATACTACTCAAAGCGTTCTCCATTGGTGGCAATGCACAATTGAATGCGTGACAGTACTGAGTCCTGGACACGTTGGAGCATTTCAGGCGAAACCACCTTTAACCGGTATCGCTAAAACCTCTAGAGTTAACCAAAGAGGGTTTTTTCATCTAAAAATTTAAGCTAACTTTTAGGAGTCAAACAACATTCAAAAGTCAAATTAGGCAGTGTTGAATTCAGGGGGTGGCCCGGGAGGGACATGCCCCCCCCCCTTCTCCTCGGAGCAATAAAATGTCCCTCCCAGAAAATGTTAGATCTTTTGTTTTCAATGGTCAAAAAGTGCAATTTCTCCCCGGAACTCTATAATGTCCCCTCGCCGGAGAAACGTGTCTGAATTCAACACTGAAAGTAAGTATTGTTTGTTATTGGAAAATAAAACCTTCCGCTCTTTTGCGAATGCGTCCAGTCCGTTTTGATTTTATCAAAATAGGGTTGAGTCGTGTTTGTTTAGCTGCGTTTGGCTGAGTGCCAGTCTTAGTGACCACCTACAAGAGAACGCAAACTAGAACTTCGGAAAATACTCATATCAGCGTAACATCCCTTTCGATTGTAGAATCGTCCCAGAGTGCTAGGCGCGGTTTTCAAAAACGAACAATAGAATCGACATCAGTAAAATAAAATATACTCACTAAAAACTTGATAAATGGCAGCGGAATGCAAATAACCAACCGATATATAACGAGCATTAAAAAAAAAGATTATGCAAATTACAATAGTACCGCAGCACAACGCATTCGGGAAAAAACATGAGCCACTAGCAGTGGACTTGCTAGTCAGCACAAAGATTGTGATGGCAGGCTATACGTACACGCAATATACCGAAATGATATTGATTTATGGTGAATGTCAATGGAATGCCAGACCGGTTGCGAGGGCTTATTCAGAGCGTTTTCCTAGAGATCGACATCCAACGCATGAAACAATGATTCATTTCACCGTCTTAGAGAGACCGGCTCTGTTGTACCTCGACCCAGAACAAGTAGACGCACAAGGTGTAATGTTGGAGTGACACCGGAGGAAGTGCTGGCATTCGCCCTTTTAAATCTCCAAATGAGCACGGCGGAAATAAGCGAGGCATGTTGATACACGCGTCAGCATGTCTGGCAGTTATTACATGCACATGGTGCGCATCCATACCATCCAACGCTGGTGCAAGCATTGATGTTGGGTGACCACGAAAGACGGTTTGATTATTGTAATTTCATGCTTAACACTATAGAGAAAAATCCATCGTTCCTTCGTGACATTCTGTGGACAGATGAGGCAACGTTTACACGGAGTGGCATTGTGAACGTGCAAAATGTGCATTACTTGTCTCTGGAAAATCCTCACATCGGCCGCCCAGTACGACACCAGGTATGCTGGTCAACGAACGTGTGGTGCGGTATATGGGGAACTCAGTTTGTTGGACCCATCTTCTACGATGGAACCCTAACGGGCGAACTTTACCTACACCTACTACAAAACACGGTACGTGACTGGTATGAAGAGTTGCCTCTCCGAAATGCATGTCGGGTGTGGTTTCAACATGATGCCCCACCCCCCGCATAAAGCATCAAACGTCCGTGCGTATCTGGCCAACGAATTCGGTCAACAGATTATTGGATATGGTGATCCGGTAGAGTGGCCACCGCGTTCACCAGACTGGACTCCCATGGACTTCTACCTCTGGGTATAATACATCAAGGCATAGGTGTATGAGACTGAACCTACTTCTCTGCTTGACCTGAAGCAGCGCATCATCCTTGCTTGTCGCACAGTTACACCTGCTATGCGCCAACGTGTCCAGAACTCAGTACTGTCACGCATTCAATTGTGCATTACCACCAATGGAGAACACTTTGAGCATTATCTCTAGTAGATTCCGGTATTTGATGTATTCATTTTTTATAGTAGACCGTTTTCTAATATGATAATAAAATGATATTTATTTTACTGTTTAATTTCAATAGGTCATTCTTCGCTTTGTATACGACCCCTCAAAGTCAGCTCAAATTTTTAGATGAAATAACCCTCTTTGGTGATAAATCGATTTAGCGATACCGGCTAAAGGTAGTTTTGCCATAAAAAGGACATTGCGCCCTGATTTCGATCTCGAATTACTCTAATTCATTTTTTAACTGATCCCTGAAAGACAAAATCATGTGAAAAAATCTCAAATTTTGAAATTAATAACAGTGTCAATTTTTCTCGTACAGAAGACAAACTTTTTGTGTTGTATTTGTTATGATATGTGCAAACATTTACTAAATATAACTATAGGGACCGGGTGGCCGTATAAAAAGTTAGATTTCGTAATTTTTATAAAATTGATTTTTTACTTTAATTAACGCCACAACATGAATGTTTACCTCATTTTAAACGCTTAATTAACTGGAACTATATGTCTACAACCAACCGTTGAGAAATTAAAGATCAGCGATAGATAATATTTTGCACCCTGTATGTACAGGGTGACAAAAGTAACTTGGACACACATGATACATTATAACTTTAATGCTAATGAAAATATTGCGACCAAACTTCAAAATAAATATGAATACATTATTTCGTCTAATATATTTACAAATTTTCAAAGTGGCTACCTTTAGCCTTAATACAGAGCTTTAAACGTGCCACAAAATTTTTGGCTATGGGCCGCAACTCACTTACTGATATTTTATCCCATTTCTTGCATAAGGATTTCTTTAGGGATCCCAAAGTTTTATGAGGTTTAGCACACAAACTTGTCTCGAAGATGGACCAACAGAATAATCCATTGGGTTAAAATCTGGGGAATACGGTGGCCATTCTTGAGCTCCAATGAAGTCAGAAAGATGTGTCTTGCACCAATCTTGAGTGCCTTTAGCTCTGTGTGCAGGTGCGGAATCCTCTTGGAAGGTCCAGCTTTTGTTTCCGCAGAACTTTTGTGACCAAGGTAAGACAACATCTTCCAAAATGAGTTTGCGATATGTCTGATGATTAATCTTTATCCCTTGATCAACAAAAACAAGTGGTATTTTCCCTCTAGCACATATCCCACCCCAAACCATTACAGATTGGGGTCGTTGACGCCGTTCAACAATGCAAGAAGTTCCAGGTGCTTCTGTTGACCAAACTCTATCATTATGGCTATTGTGAGCTTGTTCAATCGAAAACAGTTTCTCATCTGTGAAGACAAATGTTTGCCATCGATCACCTGCGGCCCGCTTTAACTGTTCTTTACACCTTTGAAGTTTTGTGCGTTTGTTCTCTGCTGTTAGCCTTTGAGCCTCTTTCATTTTTTAAGTGGACCAAGCTCTACTCTTGCCATCAAAAGTGCGGTTTCTCTGTTGATCTTCATCTGTCTAGCAACCTTTCTCATTGAAATCCTAGGATTTCGTTGAACTCGCTTTTTGATAACTACCCAGTTTCTTGATGTGTTACCATCTGATCCTGTCACCATCATGCCCGAGTTCTTTAAACCTTTTGATTGTGTATGAAAACGTCTGCTTAGGCACTTTCAATCGTTGAACAATTTCACATTGTTTCATTCCTTGCTTATGTAATTCAAGTATGGCAGATCGTTTCTTAACCATAATGGTTATCACAACTAACTTACACCTGTTTAGTAGCTTTCTAGAATCAATTCCCTATGACAATAACTTTATAACTTTAGTCGTTTTACAGATTTTTGGTTTGAAACTTCATCCAAGTTATTTCTTGTCACTCTGTATATATATGTATGAATGTGTATGTGTGTTAAAGCTTAAGAAAAAGTTTCCAAAATTAGAAATAAAAAAAGAAATGATTTTAACTAGTAGTCCGTAATATAAAAATTCTAAAAGCTAAGATATGGGTAAGAAGTTTGAAATCTTTACGTGGTCATCATTTTAAAACAAATAATTTCTTAGTCTGCTGTAATCAAAACCACAGCTAAGATTTGAGTTAACACTAGAACTACCGGAAATTTTACTCAAGGTTTTTAAAACTATTTCACACCAGAAATTTTATTTAAAACTACTTAACTCATTCATTTAACGTATTTCTGTGCGTTTTATATTTAATTTATTTTAAAAAGAAATTTCTGGTTCGAATCGGAATATATTCATTTGGTAACCGTCAAAATGACGGCTCATGGTAGTTCCAGTGTTAAGTTTGAACAGTGCTGGTAACAATGCAGTTTGAAATGTATGAGAATTACAAGGGTTACAAAAATGAAATTAGTTTTGTGACAAACCAATCTCTCTAATACACCACCTGCTTGTGGGCCCGATTATGGGAGTAGATGTAATCGAGACCACAGCCAAGGTTGGCGTTGTTGAGTGAGGTATTTTGGTGTGGACAATGTAAATAAAAATTCTCTTACATTTACATCTCTTATTTATTGATATATATTTTTTTTTCTCTAGCTGACAACGTTTTGCGTCTTTTACAATTAAAATTGGAATCAGACTGCAAACCGAAATGAATAAGTCTCATGTGCAAAGCAATTAAATAGAAATGTCACTGTTGCACTGAGGAAATAAATTAAGAAAAATAGTTGTCAAACTAAATAGAAAAGCTACCTTTTCCACCCGGTAAAAGCCGGGAAGACTTTTAACTTTCCACATAACCGGTCTATTGGAAAGTTTATTTGTATTTATTCAGTGTTGGGTGAGTTGTGTACAACGTTGTCTTT
Organism: Maratus michaelseni; assembly: GCA_963931845.1. Classification (NCBI taxonomy): domain Eukaryota; kingdom Metazoa; phylum Arthropoda; class Arachnida; order Araneae; family Salticidae; genus Maratus; species Maratus michaelseni. The sequence continues at coordinate 168,431,171 of OZ007600.1, forward strand.
CGTTCATAAAATGTTTGAAATTCGGATGTAAATTAATGAATTTGAAGTAAACAAAAATATTACGTCTGAACATATTTAAATTTATATTAAAATCATTAAAATTACAGACATTACATTACAATTACATAAAACATTAAAAACATATTAAAATTGGACGTTTCGGATTTACATGAAAATCCCTCATCAACAAACATTTTTCTTAACGTAAGTCACAGTTCAAAAATATCAACACATAGAAAATGCAACGTATCAAAATGTCGAGGTCAAAGTTACAGTCATAATAAAACGGAGTATTCATTCGGGATTGCACCTGCTTCATTAAAAGGTAAATCACAAGTTACAGGGTAACTTGTGATTAGGTAAATTAAGGTAAATTAAGACGAAAATTACAGATTTACCTCTATTATACCTCTATCTATCTCAGGTGTCCTTTTTTGTGACCACCGCCCGTTAAAGGGTTAAACAAGCCCGCTCTGCCAAGATTCCAATCAATGGCTCAGTTTTGGTAAGAAAAGGCTCTTGAAATATCTGCTCGTCTTGAAATGCAGAATTTCATGGCATCCAACCAACGGTTGGATCGACTGATTCAAAGAAGAGGTATAATTTGTCTTACAAGTTTATTTGTGGTGAGGCGGAGGGAGTAAATACTGCTGTCGTTGAGGAATGGACGGAAATAAACTTTGCCTTCTCTTGTGTGTAATTGCTCAATAAAGACATCTTTAACACAGATGAGACCGGATTGTTTTTTAATCTATTCCGTGATATAAGAGACATCGTGAAAGGAGAAACGCGGCACAGTCGGAAGCTATCAAAAGTGCGATTAACAGTTTTGTTATTTACGAAGGCAGACGAAATTGAGAAGCTAACACCCTTTGTGATTGGTAAATCCAAGAAACCCCGATGCTTCAAAAACATTAAAAGTTTGCCGACAGATTACGATGTCAACCACAATGCTTGGATGACCAAAAATCTTTTTTGAAGATTTTGTAAGAAAATTGAATATAAAAATGAGCTTACAAAAGCGAAAAATAATTTTATTTCGTAGACTAGTGCACTTATTTTAATCTGAATTTAAAGAATGTACGTATAGAATTTTCCCCCACCGAACTATACCAGTTTACTGCAGTCATGTGACATGGGAATAAACAGATCCTCCAAAATGCATTATAGAAGGCAACTGGTAAGAAAAGGCCTTTTTTCACTTGATTCTGGTGAGCTTCAAGATGCTTCGAAAACAAAGCTAAATGTGCTGGATGCTCTTCATTTCATCTCATCGGCGTGGGATAGTGTAAATGAAAAATGCATGTCAAATGCTTTTCTGGAGGGAGAATTTTCAAAATTCGAAAATAACTGTGAAACGCCGCCGGAAGAACTCTCTATTGAAGACTACGCAAAAAAGGATGAATTTATACATGCAGACATCAATGTTGATGAGTACATTGATTGCGATAAATATGTTATCGCTAGATATTTAGACAATTTCCGATTTGATTTCGCAATATTAAAGTGAGAATGATGTTGATGAAGATCCAGGCAATATCGTGCCTTCATCGGCAAAAGCCTTTGCGAGTTTAAAAATTAAAAAAAAAATTAACTAGACATGAAAATTAAGAAAAAAATTGCATGTATTGAAAATAGAGTATATGTGAAATTACACTTAAAAAGAAAACGCAATAAAGAATAACAGATTTTTTTTTAATACTAATGTGGTATTGGTAAGTTTATTTTTGTATAATTTGTTTTCTTGAAGTGTTTTTCTCTATTTGACCCCGATGTTACGTTTTCCCGTTTCGTACGTTTTTTTTTTTCTCCTGGTCTCGAAAAAACGTAAAATCGGGTTCAACTGTAGTTCGTTTCCGTTTGCAAATCCAATGCACCTGTTCGTTTCTTTCGCCATTTTGATTTAAAAGATGTCATTTTAGAAGCGATGCTTAATGAGAATCTAATTAATATCTTGGGTAATCATCAAAATATTAAAATTCTGAGACTCAGGTGCACATGGCCAGACCTTGGACTATCCACACCTAAATTTTCAGACATCTAGGTGGGCTAGATTTTGCTAGCCATCGCAGACAAACACACACACACACAGAGCGAAACTTTCTTTTATTAATATAGATAAAGGAAATTATTTAGTTTTAATCATGTTTAATGTATGTCTTTTTTCAAATATGTGAAATAACTTTGCAATACACTCTTCAAAAGTAAGTTTCCATATTTAAAGAACAATCTAAAGTTAGTTAAAATTTTACATTTCAAACTATACTTCACTCGAATCCGCAAAATATAACCTCCAAAGTGAATTTAATGAAACTGAAATACATCACGAATGTATAAATTGAATTTAGTAAAGTAGAAATATCCATGTTAATGGAGGAATTCCCTCGTTTTGGATTTTGTCCAAGCATTAAATATTACTTATTGCTGGGCAGCAGCTCCATTCTCATCCGTTCTTTTCAAGTTATTACATTGCTTTTTACCTCATTTTTAGGTGCGTTCGTAATTATATAAATACGTAGCACCTATTGTCGTCGCTTGGTCCGTCCGTCTGTCTGTCCGTCTGTCCGTCTGTCTGTCCGTCCGTCCGCATATAACAACGCAAAAACTACCAAACCGAATGGTTTGGAATTTAAGATATATTATCTTTGTAGAATTTTGTCGAGACATTTCAAATTTTTTAAAAATCGAATTAAAAGTTAAGGAGATATTAATAAAAATATTTATTAAGAAATTTGAATTTTTTTTTAAAAAATCGGTGCTTTCTTGTTAGAGGAGCCTCCGAGGTTTAATCGTCAAGCGACCGAGATACGTATTTTATGACAGAAATTAATCTGCAGACGATATAATTCATTTCACAGAATTAAAAATCATCAAAATCTGAATATTTATATAACTATAACTATAGTACGAACGCACCTCATTTGTCACGTTTGACGTACAATTTCCAACTTGTTGAAATAACAACTTGCGTTTCCGGTTACCATAACAACTCGAAAACATTTAACGGAATAAAGTGCATTTTACGAGAAGGTGAGAGACACTGAAGCACACAGAAGATGCACTCAATTGTTTTTAATCATGTGCGAAAAGTATTTTATAAGCTACTAGCCGGTCTTCGCACGTCTAGCTGGTCGCTTCCGCGTGGGGCCCAGATACAAAATACTACTTTGGCCCCACCCCTAGATAATCACAGGTAGGGCCCTGTATTATTTTGTCAGGAGGTTCATGAAAAAAAATATTTATGTCGCGAAGTCTTTATTTAAGTGCTTTTTTATATTATTATTAGTTATATTCGTATACTTTTAATTTAAAGTATTTTATTTATATTTTCTGGTTGCATGTAAAATGCACTTTCTGAGCCCCAGGCGAAGTCAAGGCGGTACACTGCATTATGTATCTGGGGCCCCACTCGGAAGCGATCGGCTAGATGGGGCGAAGACCGGCTAGTATATCATAATCGGGTTCATAGCCGATGGTGGCGATAAAATCGCTAAAATTGCTCTAAAATTGCTGAAATATGTGTTTAACAGTTTTTTAATAGTTTTGTTATCCTGAATTTCAAGCTCCTACCTAAAACTGCTGCTGAGATATGACATAAAACTTTCAACCCCCATTTAACCCCCTTAGAGGCTGAAAATCCAAAATCGCCTGAAATACATGTTTAACTATTCTTTAGTAGATTTGCTATCCCAAATTTTACGCTCCTACATAAAACTGCTGCTGAGATACGGCGAAAAGACCTAAAAATTTCAACCCCACATTTACCTCCTTTAGTGGTTGAATTTCTAAAATCGCTGAAATATGTGTTATTTTTTGGTAAATTTGTTATCTTGAATTTCACGATAATACATAAAACTGCTGTTGAAATAGGACCAAAAGGCGAAATGACCTAAACTTTTCGACCCCTTCCCTCCCATTTAACCTGTTTAGAGGGTGATTTTCTAAAATCGCCTGAAATACGTGTTTAACTATCTTCTAGTAAATTTGTTATCCTGAATTTTACGCTTTTAACTAAAACTGCTGTTGAGATATGGCGAAAAAGTCAAATGTCCTAAAACAGTCGCCCCCCCATTTAACCCCTTTAGAGGTCGAATTTCTAAAATCGCTTGAAATACATGTTTAACTATTCTTTAGTAGATGTGTTATCCCGAATTTTATGCTCCTACCTAAAATTGCTGCTGATATATGGCGAAAAGACGAAATGACCTAAAACTTTTGACCCCTCATTTAACCCCCTTAGGGTGTGAATTGTTAAAATCTGTGAAATATATGTTTAACTATCTTCTAGTAAATTTGTTATCCTGAATTTCACGCTTTTAACAAAAGATACTGATGAAATATGGTGAAAAGGTGAAATTATCGAAAATTATCGACCCCCTATTTAACCCCCTTAGTAGTTGAATTTCTAAAATCGCCTAAAAAACATGTTTAACTATTCTTTAGTAGATTTGTTACAGCAAAATTCACGCTCCTACTTATAACTTCTATTGAGAAATGGCAAAATGACATAAAACATTTTACCCACTATTTAACCCCCCTTAGTGGCCGAATTTCTAAAATCACTGAAATACTTTTTTAACTATTTTGAAGGAAATTTTTTATCCTGAATTTCACGCTTTTTTCTAAAACTGCTGATAAAATATGGTGATAAGGTGAAACCACCGAAAATTTTCGACCTTTCATTTAACCCCCTTAGTTGTTGAATTTCTAAAATCGCCTGAAATGCATGTTTAACTATCCTTTAGTAGATTTGTTATCCCGAATTTCTCGCTCCTAAGTATAACTTCTACTTAGATATGGCAAAATGGCGTAAAACATTCGACCCCCATTTAACCCCCCTTAGTGTCTGAATTTCTAAAATCGCTGAAATACGTGTTTAAATATTTTTTAGTAGATTTGTTATCCTGAGTTTCATGTTTCTACCTCTAATTTCTACTGAGATATGGTAAAATGACCTAAAATATTTGACCTCCTATTTAACCCACCGTAGTTGCTGAATTTCTAAAATTGCTGAAATCCATGTTTGTCTAGATTTTTTGTAGATTTGTTATCCCAAATTCCGAGCTCCTAACTAAAATTTCTGCTGAGATATGGCGAACAGGCAAAATGATGTAAAACTTTCGACCCCCATTTAACCCCCTTAATGAATGAATGTCCAAAATCGCTGAAATATGTGTTTAATTATTTTTTTAGTAGATTTGTTATTCTGAATTTCACGTTCCAACCTAAAACTGCTGCTGAGATATGGCGAAAACGTGAAATGACTAAAAACTTTCGACCCCCCCCCCTATAGGTGCAGATTCACGGTCGCCAGTCGCCACGTGGCGACTGGATTTTTTTCTTTGTCCACTAACTTTCCATGTCTAAGTCGCCTAAGTCTAAGTGTCGTACAGGGATGCCCCTTTTCCACCGACTGTCAGATTTCCGCCTTTTTTAAAAAAAAATTATTTTTTAAATCAATTCCGCACATTTTCTGCGCCATTTACCGCTTTTTTATTTTTTCTGTTGTCCATAATTAAAAAACATGATTAAGCATGGATATCACATTTCCGCAGATCTACAAGTTTCTCGTTTTCATCTATAAAAAAAATTATCCCTGAATGTCAAAAATTGTTCAATTTATTTTATTAAAATCTAAAACTTAAAAGAAAATAAATCTTCTCCATATTTTTTCATATATATGTTTTCTTTTGATTTTTATAGACATACTTTTTTATGCAAATGCCCATGTTGAGCATTTATTTTCAGCTATGAAAAACACCTTGGGGGAGGGGAGGGGAATTTACCTATAGAACAAAAAAGTTAGAGAATCGTTTATTTGGGGCCTTACATTAGAAATATTTATTCCTACAAACTGTATACAATTACGGTTGGAAGATTCTATAAAATCCCGTTGCCCAATTTTAATAAAGAAAAAATAAATCATTTATTTATTTAAGTTTTGTGTAAATTTTAATTAAAAATATACTGTTTATTACTTTTAAGCTTTAATAGTAGACAATAAATCCCATATAGCCATATAAATGTTATTGTTTTTATGCATTTGTTTCACAATGTGGCCACTAGATTTTTTGGGTTTAGGAGCCACTGGCTCCTTACAGATTTTGGGAATCTGCACCTATACCCCCCCCCCTATTTAACCCCTTTAGCAGTTGTTTTTTTTTAAATCGCTGAAATATGTGTTTAACTAACTTTTAGTACATTTGTTATCCTGATTTTCGCGCGTTTAACTAAAACTGCTGTTGAGATATGGCTAAAAGGCAAAATGACCTAAAACTTCAGACCCCCATTTAACCCTCTTAGTGGTTGAATTTCTAAAATAGCTTAAATACGCGTTTAATTATTTTTTATTAGATTTGTTATCTTGAATTTCACGCTCTTACTTAAAACTGCTGATAAAATAGGGAGAAAATGTGAAATCACCGAAAATTTTTGAACCGCCATTTAACCCACTTAATGATTGAATTTCTAAAATTGCCTGAAATACATGTTTAACTGTTCTTTAGTAGAATTTTTATCCCGAATTTCACGCTCCTACTTAAACTCCTGCTGAGATATGTCGAAAAGACGAAATTACCTAAAATTTTCGACCCCCCATTTGACTCCCTTATGCTGTGAACTTTCAAAAATCCTTTCTTAGTACGCGCCTACATTGTGTAAAGAACATGTCTTCCACATTTCGTTGTTCTAGGACAAATGGTTGACGCTCGGCGTTGATTATGAGAAAATCAAGCTACTCCTTTATAAGTATATATATATATATGTTTAACTTTCCACTTTTTTTTTTAATTTCTGGAAAGAAAACCTTCTTAATGTATATAAGAAGGATAGTCCTTGAGGGTGGGGTTTTTTCCTCTGCGCGTATCAAAAGACTGGAGTCACTGACGAAATGTGATCACTTTCCTTTGCTATGTTTAATGAATGATTTTAAAGTAATAGTGAGTTATACCTAGTAGTAGTTATTTTTTTGTGCATTAGTATTTTCTAATATCAAAATATAAAATCCGACAATGTTAAAGGTACACAATAAAGATACTTTATTGAAAAGGTATTCAATTAAAAAAAAATACACAGTGTACGTTAACATACAAGAACTACGTTTATTTCTGAAAAAAAAACTACTCATAAAAAAAACATGAAATAATTTCCGACTTACTATATCATAATTTTCTTTATTGTTAAATTTAACTAGGACTTCCCTCAAGGGATTATCGGATTAGTCTGAGTGATATTGTTAAGAACATGGGATTAACAATTACGAAGTAATGAAAAAGAGACAATTAAATGATAGAATTATAAAATATCATACATAAATTCATATACACTGTTAAAAAAATAGAAAAGAAGTACCGTCTATCCAGTTGGTTTACATAACATTTGGCAAAGAATCTCATTTTTTTAAAGCGCAAATCGTACAAAATTTAAAAAAAGAAAAAACTCCGGATCTTTTAAAACGCCAAGCTTTTTAAACTTACGTAATCGGAATTCCAGCCATTAGCGTATTTTAGCAAGCGTGGCTTAGCGCAAATTTAATTTCATTGTTGCAACATTTTCTTTGTGACAAATATTTACATTTGAATTAAAAAATTTTCCTTCTTGTTTCTATAACTATTATTTGTATAACTATATATAGAAACTCGTACACTTCAAACCACATTCATAACATGCTTTGCTACAAACCCGATTGCAAAACTGTAGCCTAAATTCCTCTAAAGTACATAAAAAATGTTTCGACGACTTCTGTAAAAATAAATTTTACATTAAATCTCCATTTCGACGAAATTGAAAAAAATATATATATTTCAAAGTTAAGCCTAACAGATACTTCGATTATTTTCTAGGAGGCTCTGCCCCCTGCGCCTTTACTGCGCCAAACCCCAGACTTTTCTTTTTCCTGTCTGTCTGTCTCTCTCCTGTCTGTTTCCATATCCGTTCTTCTACCCGCAAAGGATGGGTGCCCTGAAAATCTCTACAGGCTAGTTCGAAGTTTCCTAACAAATAGGAAGGTAATCTATCGAACGCCTAACGTGTCCCTGGAACGCATATACGACAAAGGCTGCCCTCAAGGCTCGAATTCAGGTCCCTTTCTTTGGAACTTAGTTGCAAACTCCTTGTTGGAGTTGGATCTGGGAGAGCATGTGAAACTCATAGCTTATGCCGACGACTTTGCTCACTTAGTAGAAGCGCCAAACGCCCACATTTGTGCGAAGCGGGCAAATCTTGCCTTAGCGAAGATTGCTCGTTGGGCGGCCCTGCATAAGCTCGAAATCAGCGAGGAAAAAACTGTAATGGTTTACTGCCGCAAAGTGCGCCGGTTGGGATTTACAAAAAGAACCCTAAAACGGCTCCTCGGCTTCACTTCCTCGGAAAACTCGTTAAAGTCGCGCAAAACACCCGTTACCTCGGGTTAATGGTGGATGACAAGCTGAACGGAATGGCACACTGCGCATATGTAAAAGTCTGGCAAATTTAATGAAGGCAACCCGCTCTCTCAGTCAGAGGAGCTGGGATCTCAAAGGGAAGTACTGAAGCGACTATATAAGGATGGCATAGAGAGGCTTGCGACTTATGGTAGCAGTTTCTGGTGGACGGGAACCGGTCGCATGAGAGAAAGCCTGATCTCGGCACAGTGATTGGCCCTCATTGCGATGAACTACTTCCCCCGATGAACTTAATTGCCCGAAACTACTTCTTAGTTCCGGAAGGAAGGAAAGCACTCACGGTTTTTCTCAAAGAAATGGAGCCGCATCTTAGATAGGTTCCATTAATGGGCAGTCCCTTCCAAGTGTGTCTGAAGCAAAACCTAAGGTTTTGGTTCAGGTAAGTAACAGGTAAGTAAGGGGTGAAGAAGGAAGAAAAGAGTGACAGAGAAGGAGAAGAGTGGAAGAAGGGAAAGAATTCAAGAGACAGATGAAGTGAGAAAAGAGTGAAGTGTGAAGAGAGAAGAGTGAAGAGAGAAGAGTGAAGAGTAAAGAGAATTAAATGGCAAATGTAAATATGTACATATCAATGTTTTATCTGTATTTCCTATTTTAATCAAGTCTAACATGTGTAATAAACGCCCCTCTCGTGCGGCGACCAAGACCACCCCTATGGATGTAGTGTGTAAAAGTAGCGTAATCTTGATGTAACTACTTAAATTGCAGACCATATATGTAATAATGAAGGACCAATGAAGAGCAGAGGCTCAAATCCAGGGTGGGGCGAGAGTTGGCACGTCTTCCCGTGAGAAAGACGATTCTCATTCAAATAACAACTTGATGCGAGCGAGAGAAGGTGGATGTCCTAGGTCGTCCGTGAGAAAGGTTCTCACATAACAACTTGAAAAGTAGAACTGGCATGTTAGGCTAAACGTGAGGCAGCGGTTAGAAGTCACTGTGCCCAAGTGAAAGTATACCTATCGTGCCGATCTGCTTCAGCAGATCCCATTTGCGATTACCTGTAGAGGTTGCAAACAGTATCTAACTGGTTTACCCGTCTCACTTCCCGATTTTCTGTCTCTTTACACGTCTCGCTACCTGTCTGTATATTTTTCTATCAGTCTCGCTACCCGCCTATATGTTTCTCTAACCGTCTGTCAACCGTCTGTTTAACCGTCTAACAACTCGTATGTCTAGCCTTGTTATCCACTTCGCTACCCGTCTATCCGTCAAACTACTCGTCTATCTGTCTCTCTACTCGTCTATCTGTCTCTCTACCCGTCTGTCTGTCTCTCTACCTGTCTGTATATTTCTCTACCGGTTTCGCTATCCGTCTATCTATTTCTCTAACCGTCTGTCTACCCGTATATTTATCCGTCTAACTACTCGTATATCTAGCCGTGTCTCTATCCACTCTGCTACCCGTATGTCTATCCGTCTCATTAGTCGTCTATCTGTCTCTCTAACATTCTGGCTACACGCCTCTCTACCCATCTCCGTACCCATCTGTCTACTGTCTCTCCAATCGTCTCTATACCCGTCTCACTTTCCGTCTGTCTTTCTACCCAGCCCTTTCCCCGTCTCGCTATCCATCTGTCTATCGTCTCTCTCCCTGTCTCGCTTCCCGTTTCATTACCAGTCTCTCGACATGTCTGTCTGTCTGTATACTACTCTCTCTACCCGTCTGTCAATTCGTCTCTGTGTTTAATGCGACACTTCTAAAATTTCCGGAACTTTCGATAAATTTTATATTCTTATAAATGTATAAATAACTTTAAAAAATTGAATTTTAGGATATCAAATATTATACAGATAATGTTAAAAATTAGTGAGATTAATGAATAATGATTTGTACAGCTGACGTTGAGGCCTCCGATCTGTAGATTTACTAGTCTTATCTACTTTAGCCTGTATGATATCATTGTCAATGCTCTTCCAAATGGGCTACCTAGAACTAAAAGTGCCAACAAAATTCCCCCAAACAAGCTTTCGGCAATAGAATCTGGCAAAACAGAATAAGCCCCAAGTAACATAATTTATTTTAATTGTGGAAACGTAGATACACTTTATTACACTGGTATCCAGAAATTAAGGGCACTGACCAATTTCAGACGTTTCGTCAAATATCTACTGAAACTCGTGAGGAAATGCCCGAAATGCCCTTGAAATTTAAGGATGTAAAGAACATGTTTGACTTCATGTTTTACAGTGAAGATTTTATCGCGAGGACAATTAGGGGGGGGGGCAATAATAATTTTAATAATAAAATAATATTTTCGATCACCAAAGTAGCAGAAAATGCTAAAAAAAGGCCTGTCACTTTAGCAAAGGACTATGTAAGTCCTGTTCAACATTTGTGTGCATTTGTGTAGACATAATACGTATATTCGTAAAAATGTTACGTTTCTGTAAAAATTTCAAAAGTTTTCTTTTTTTTTTTATAGCATGCAGAATTTTTAGCCGAATTTAACGGCGCTTTCCAAAAATTTGACAAAAATTCGTAGAAATAGTATACTGTAATCAAAATATTAATGTATTGAATATTTAATGAGATATGGGTATTTGTAGGAAATAAATTTTAACTGCGCATGCGCGAACTACAGCAAACATTTCTTGTCATGATTTGATAGGGCAACTCATATAAAAAAAACCAGTCAAATATCGGGAAAACGCAAAAAGTTACAGCAATAGTTGATAAAATGAGGAGGAAATCCCATATAATCCTAATACCTTGCAATTCATATTTTGCAATTTATTATTTAATGAATGGAATTTTAATGAATGGAAACTATTGTAAAGGTTTTACAGGCTTCGTATAATTTTACCACAATATTTTAATATAATTTTTCTGTTTAATATTTAAATAGCAGAAATTGTACAAGCCTCGTTTAATTGCAGGATTTTTAATATTTTTTTGCAGTTAAATGAGGCGAAAAATTCTATTAAAAACATGTGATAAAAACGTGCGAAACATGTTTTGTCCAATTATTCAAGATGTCCTAAAATATCGTTCAGTAAAATTTTATTCAGTTAATATTTTAATGGCTTTTTTAGTTGGAAAGCATTTAATTATTTTATATATCGATGAAATTGTATTTTAATGTTGAATACAAGTATGACACGCCTTTCGAAACCTGGTGAAAATATCACTTTTAACCATCCAGCCTGTCCACATATTGGCTAGAATGAGGCTGGTTGATCAACTGGGATAATTAAAATTCTTATTCTCAAGTTTTATAATTGTTTTAATATGTTTTATAATTAAAACTGTTTAAAGTTTGTTTTTAATGACTTTGATCATTAGTATAAAGATGGTTTATGAATTTTGATTAATTTTGTGTTCATATATTTATTGAAGAATATTATATGTTGCATTTTAAGTGAGGTGCTTCAAGCGCCTTTGAATCCAACAATTTATCATATAGTTTTCAATGAATTATATATATATATATATATATACATATATGGATACAAAACAAAGAGTAAAGTCCCTTTTTTCTGAAATAAAAGTTTGCAAACGGAGAGTAATAACATTATAGTAAAGTGATTACGCTCGACCTAATGCAACAGACAGCAGAGTCCCATAGTGAAGAAATTTGGAAATTAGGAAGATAAAAATTATTTCAATAATTAAACCCACTTAAATATGCTAAACGTGCCTTTCACTGGCTACAGTAGACTGCATTCACATGCATACTTATGGCCTTGAAGGTATTCTGATTACAGTAACTGTTTGTAAATAAATCTGTCTCCAACCAGAATTTTTTTTCTTCATAAAGTCAAACCTAATTTTACTTGGTACTTATTTCACTTTATTAAAAAAAAAATTTCTGGTTCGAAAAAGCCTGTTTTAGCCGTTGCTTCTACGCCTGAATTTATACTACACAAATGAAAAATAGAAATAAAGTGAATATTAAGTTAAAACTGACACCAGAATAGTTATTTGACAAAGATTAAAAGTAATAAACAAAGAGGCAGCGTATCGCTTCACATATATTAATAAGTAAATTTAAAATCGATCAGTAGCTGACTGTGTCAAGCAGCTGATGTTTATATGTACAATGCGCCATTACCATTCTCAAACAGAACATCTGGCATCTGTTAGGGGGACCAACACTTATTTACTGGTTTACCGAAGACGCCTCCCCACCCCTAAATAGAACAATTTTGGGGAGAGGCGTCTTACAAAAATACGTTCATGCATACATACGAAATTGAGCTAATAGCAGAGTCGAGTCAGATGTAGTCATTTCATAAACTAATTTTACTTGGAATTTATTTCACTTTATTAAATAAAATTTCTGGTTCGAAAAAGCCTAATTTAGCCGTGGCTTCTACGCCTGAATTTAAAGTACACAACAAGGGAACAACCAGCCAGGACACTAAACGCGAGGTTTATAGTGAAAAATGTCCTGGCGGAAAAAATCCCCTCCACCCTCCAGCGGTTCCTCCAAAGGAACGGGCTAAATCAACGGCGTTAAATATATACCAAGATCACAAAACATCCCACACTGGGATAATTCAAAGCAATGTGGCTAAAAGCCTGCTTTAAAAATAAATCAATAAATTAACCTAATATTCAAATTAAACACAAAACAATGAAGTTCATTAACTAATAAATATACTTAATTAAGAATAATAATGAAAAACGAGAACGACTAGATCCACCTTTACAGACAATTAGATATACCTAAATAAAATTAAAGTCCTTAAATCTGAAAATGAAAGTTCTTGAACAAGTTCTTGAAACCATACAAGGGAACCAAAAGACAACACGCTGCAATCCACAAATTCATAGACAATCCATATTCATAGAATAAAATTAAATTCATAGATAATAAAATTAAAGTCCATGAGTCTGAAAATGAAAGTTCTTGAACAAGTTCTTGAAACCATACAAGGGAACCAATAAACTACATGCTGCAATCAACACATTCAAAGCTTTCAAATGTAAATCACTGCAAGTTCTCTTATTAAGACTAAAATTTATACTTGATAAATGAGTACATGGTATTTAATTGATTGTAAATGTCTCTGAGTTTATCATAATCCCCTGTATTTAATAAGACATCCTGCAAATTTTTTCGAAGAGTAAATGCAGAATTAAATCTAAAGTGGTGTGGCATAAATGGACACATTCGAAAGATATAATGTATTACGTCACCTTTCTTTCCGCATTAACACAAATCACTCGTAAATTTCTTAATTTTATATAAAACTAGCAAGCTACGCCCGCTACGCTGGTCGGTTTCTACAAATGAACCTTGCATCAAACGAAATATACCGTTTAATTTGACCTTGTATTTGAAAGCAATCTGTATATTTACCTGGAATATCCTTCCACATTACTGAAAAATGACGCCGTTGCGCTATAATATTTTCTAATGTGCAGGCAAAATTTTAGCTGTTAAGTATCAACTCTTTTATTTGGTCATTTACAGTTAGGGTTTGGTAAAGAACGATAAAACTACATGCAATATACTAAAACCATCACTAAAAATTATCGAACTAACAATGCAAACAAATTAACTAACAAAATGCATCCAGTAGTTTTTATAAAGACTAATCTTTGATAATCGGGTTCATCTGATTATAGAACTTTTCCACATAATTCCAAAACTAACATAGAACGATATGAAATATACTAAAGCATCCTTAAAAATTATCTACTTAACAATGCAAGTCGCAAAAAATACGCCCAGTAAAAACTTTTAAATAGGAAATCGGGTTCCCCTGATCGAAAAAATAATCGAATACAATACTTTCTTCTATTATAGATAGAAGAAAGTAAACAATAGAAGACAAATTTTCCAGTTTCTCTTTTTAATTAACATTTGATAAAATGTAAAATGATATTCTTCTTAACAAACAGTATTAAATCTCCAAATATTTAGCCAGCAAAAAATTTAACAAAAAAGTTTTATGAATTTTAAAAAGTCAATATTTAATAAATAAATTACTGTCAGTAATGTACATATTTTAATTATCATGTAATTTGAGAAGCTAAGTTGGTTATGACTGTATTCTTTAAAAAATTATGTAAACAAGGATTTTGAGTATCCAATTTTTTTCTGACGGCGCAACAGAGTCAGAAGTGTTAAACACGTTACCTTCACACATAACTGTTTGACTAAGCAACGTAGAACAATATGTAGTACACTAAAACCATTCCTGAAATAGCATCTAATTAACAATACAATTCTCATCAAAATCCGTCCAGTAAAATTTTTCAAAAGGCTAATCTATCATAATCGGGTTCACCTGATTATAGAACTTTCCCCCATAATTCTATAACTAAGCTACGTAGTAATACGATATGTTATACAATAAAACCTTCCCTTAAAAATTTATCTATCTTACAGTTTAAGTTCTATGAAAATCCATTCAGCAGAACTCTAGTTATAAACAGCCAGAACGAAATTTCATACTATATAAGGTAGAAGTAAATAGAAGTATATTGCTATTATTTTATTTACATTTGAATAAAAAAAGGTAATTTCCGGGCGCCAGTGATATATGTACACACATATATATATATGTATAATGATTAATTTTTGCAATAAGTTTATATATATATATATATATATATATATATATGTGTGTGTGTGTGTGTGTGTGTGTGTGTGTGTGTAGATATATGTGTATATATACACTTATATGTATATATACACTTATGTTTTTTTCAATTATTTTTGTATATATACATGTATATATATCACTGGCGCCGGCTAATCGAAAAGTACCAAAAAAATAATAATAAAAATAAAAATACTCCAAAAATCCGGTCGTACACTTGAAAAAACACCTTTCGACTTATAATCAAATTGTTTGGGAACAAAAGTAAAATCAAAATCTCCAAAAACACAAGATAAATTGGCAAATATTTTTTCAATAGCAATCTTGCATATTGAATAATTTTTTAAGCATTACGAACTTTCTAAATTATGTTTAAATTAAATATTGTCGTTTTATAATATTATCTCTCATCAACACTGTTTTTCTTTCTTTTCTTTTCTTTCTCTTTCTTTCTTTTTTTTTAATAAAATTAGTAACAGTTTTTTCTTTTATTTTTCGGGATGTATAGATAGCCATTTCAATTATTTCTGCAACAAAAAATACCTTTTGGCTTAAAATAAAATTGTTTGGGGTCAAAAGTAAAATCAAAATCGCCCAAAACAATAGATAAATCGCCAAATATTGTTTCAATAGCTAAAAATTAGTAAATGGGGCCTCATTGCATAATTTTTTAAGCATTACTAACATTCCCAATCATCTTTAAATTAAATATTTTCGTTTTATAATATTATCTATCATCAAAACTGTTTTTCTTTTCTTACTTTTTTTTTCTTTCCCTTTTTAATAAAATTAGCAACAGTTTTTTCTTTTATTTTTCGAGATGTATAGGCTTTTCAATTATTTCTGCAACAATAATGGTCGCCAAGAAATTAGCAGTGGTAACCTTTTCGGGTAAAATAATAGAACTATCCATCATAATTCTATAACTAATGTACGTAGAACGTTGTGTTATATACTAAAACCTTCCCTGAAAAATTATTTATCGACCAAATTCCATCAAAATCCATTCAGTGGAAATCGAGTTATAAAGGAACGGAACGAAATTTTCGTTTGCATTTTATATATGTATATATAGTAGAAGCCGGGAATGATCCATGCCCCGAGATAAAGTATTGAATAATTTACATAGTACACAACAAATGAAAAATAAAAATAATGTGAATATTAAGTTAAAACTCACACCAGAATATTTATTTGACAAAGATTAAAAGTAATAAACAAAGAGCCACCATATCACTTTTCATTTCCACAGTCAATTTAAAATCGATCAGTAGCTGACTTTGTCAAGCTGCTGATTGCTGATATTTAGTGAACCATTTTATATCAACCATTATTTATATGAACCATTACCATTCTCAAACAGAACAACTGACATCTGTTAGGGAGATCAACGATTATTTACCGGCTTACCGATGAGGCCTCCCCCCACCCCCCACCCCTGAATAGAACAATTTTGGGGAGAGGCGTCTTACAAAAATACGTTCAGGCATACATACGAAATTGAGCTTTACGGCTGCGGGATTAGAGGAATGGAATCGTTTTCACCCTCGGCAAGATCTGCTCTCTGAGTGTCAAGTCTCTGCATATTTCGACTGCTGCGTGTTCGGGCGAAGTTTGGAAAGGGGGCGTGTTATTCCCGCCCTCTTGCTATCCAGTATCTTCAGTTGTGTCTTTGTCGGGCGGAGCTTGGATAGGAGGCGTGTTATTCCCGCCTTCTCCACTGCTGGTGTTCGTCGCGTGGAAAAGAGGCGTGTTACTCCCGCCCACCTGATCTCTGCTAATCTTCCGTGACTGCTCTTTTGAATGCCATGGCCATGAAAGAGAACCAACAGCTTGACGACCTTATGAATGGGATCATAAACGGATATGTTCCTGCGGACTGGTTACGAGAATTCAACGCCTTCCCTACTCTAGATGAGCAAGTGAACGATGTTTTTCGAGAATTTTTATCCGGTATAGATGAAGAAATACAGTCTCTCCAACAACGAAAGGACTATAACGACACCCACAAGGCTCAGGTAAAAGACCTCTGTCTTTTTGCTATATCTATTTTGGGGGAGCCATCTAGATTAGATTTAATTGATTTAGCCTGTAGAACTGGTTATATTAGATTTCTAGGGAATAACCAATGGGAAAAACTCCAACTTCTAAAGAATTTTAGCTCACATTCTAATCCCCCCCGTAGAGGAAAAAGAAAAAATTCTGAATCTGAAAATCCAATTCCCCTCAAAAATAAATTCGGAAAACTAAATTCCGAAGCTAATCTTGATAACCATGATCTTATGGATCAGGAATCTGCTCAAGATGGTGCTGCAAGCACCGATGTTGAATGTTCAAAAAACGACAAGCACCCCTTCTTTATTGAATTCAAAGATATGGATTGGCGCAAAGTTGCCCAAGAGATAAAAGTCCTTGATTCTGATAATCCTCCTCAAGTCAGCCTCTCCGGGGAACTTCTAAAAGTTCTACCCAAATCTGTCAGCCAATTTAGAGATATCCAAAGATACCTAACTGACAAACATATGAATTTTAACACCCTTAACTCAAAAGAACTCCGACCAAAAAAAAATCTGTATTAAGGGAATCCCCCCCCAACACAGACCCCCAACTTATTATCGAAGACCTTGGTAACCATGGATTTAAGGCCACCCGAGCCGCCATGCTTAAGAGTCGCAAAACTGGCAGAGGTATGCCAATTTACATGGTCAACGTCCTCCCTTGCACTAACTTTGAGAAGATCTATAAAATTGAGGAACTTTGTGATATAAGTGTTCGTATTGAATACTTCAGAAACAACAATAACCCAAAACAATGTTACCGCTGCCAACGGTTCGGACACGCCTCCGAGACGTGCAGCCTAACACCAAAATGTCTTAAATGCTCAGAAGAGCACCTCACTAATAACTGCCCCAAGACAGGTAAAATAATTCCAAAATGTTCCAATTGTAACGGTGCCCATCCGGCCTCATACAGAGGTTGCCCAAAAAATCCAAACAACATTAAGAAAAAAAATACCCCAACACTCAACACCAAAACAAAACCGCAACACCAAAAACCAAATATAATTGCTGACATCGCAGACATTTTCAAACCCTACAATTACACCATTCATGATAAAACAAACGATATCAACAACAGTGAGACCACTATTGACGTGAATAATGATATCCAGGAAGCCCCAGTTGAGGACACTTCCAGTTACACCAAACAAAATAAAACACCAACTGTTATACAAAATAATTATACAAACACATTCAAAGATATGTTTGACACCTTCAAAGACAAGAAGGAACTTCTCCAAATTACCAAACTCCTAAAACATTTAAAAAACATCGCCATCAAATCAAAAAATTGCAACAACCCATTCGACAAAATGTATATCATAATAGAAGAATTAGACGCCTTTTCTACGGAGCTCAACATTACCAATTATGAATAATTACAATAACAAAAATTTCTCTTCTCTTCTTATTTTCTCCTGGAATTGCCAATCATTGCAACCCAGGATTAATGAACTCCGCTCCTTTATTTCCATTAATCCACAAATTGATATACTCTTAATCCAAGAAACACTTAACCCTTCCTGCAGTATCACCATCCCAGGTTACAAACTCTATCATACACCACGTGCCAACTCTCACTGGGGTGGCACAGCCATCTACATCAAAAATTATATCCCACATCACACAACTCAAATTATTCCACTCCCAGGCATTGACTACACCAGTATTGTCGTCAACTTGCCCCATGCCAAAATCAACTTCACATCTTTTTACGCACGACACGGGCGACGATACCCCATAAATGACCTGACACACATCATTACACAACACCAACACGCATTTATCGCTGGTGACTTCAATGCACATAGCAGGCAGTGGAACTGTCATTCCACCACTACCAGAGGTAGATCTCTTCACAACTTGGTTAGCCATTTCAATCTCAGTCTCCACGCGCCTACTACACCAACACACATTCCTGTTGCTCGCAACCAGCACCCCTCTATTATTGACTTCGCCATCACCAAAAATCTTACCTTCCCTATCAACACTTCTGTTATTAATGACCTAAGCTCTGACCACCTTCCTGTCTTCTTCAAAATTGATCTTATCAACCCTATCTCTCCTCCTCCTTCAGTAGCTATTGACTGGAATAAATTCCAAAATTACATCAACAACACCGACCTTACCTACCCCACAATCAACAACACTACTGACCTTGATAACGCAGTTAATAAACTCAACAACATCATTTACAAAGCTCAAAAAGATGCCACTTACACCAAATTCAAAAATAATAACTCTTACATCTTACCCACTTACATACATAATATCTGTAAACAACGCAACACACTCCGTCGACTCTACCAAAATACCAGAGATCCCACCCTTAAAACAGCTGTCAACAGGCTCAACAATAAAATTAAAACCCTTATTCAGAAAGATAAGCAAAAAAACTGGTCTAAATTTCTCGAAAGTCTTACTTGCGAGGATAACTCTCTTTGGCAAATCAAAAAGAAACTCAATAATAATTATACCCCTATTCCTCCCCTTACTGCCAATAATCAAACTACGTATACTGACGAGGACAAGGCAGAATGCCTCGCTAGCTCATATGAAAGGCAATTCTCTCCGAATCCCTTCCTCGCAAGTCAAGCACACTTTAACAATGTCAATGATACTGTTAATGACTTCCTCTCAACCCCTCCTATCCCTCTCCCCGAAATTCAACCCATCATGATCAACAATATTATTCAAAAACTTAATAATAAAAAATCCCCTGGGTACGATAAAATTTCGAACTATACTCTTAAACAACTTCCTATCAACTGTATTCTCTACGTTACGAAGCTCACTAATTCTATCCTCAAACACTGTTATTTTCCTGAACCCTGGAAAACCTCTATCATTTCTCCTATTCCTAAACCATCCTGCAATCTTAATGACCCAACTAATTTCCGTCCCATCAGTCTTCTCTCCTGTCTAAGTAAAGTCATCGAACGCGTCATTAGATCACAGCTCAATGACTTCCTTCACAACAACAACATTCTTATGCCTGAACAATTCGGCTTCAGAGCCAAGCACTCCACCCAACACCAACTTCTTCGATTTGTGGAATTCTTAACTGAAAACTTCAACGAGAAGAAGCCTACTGCTGCCATATTTCTTGATGTCGCCAAGGCCTTTGACAAAGTCTGGCACGCGGGCCTCATTTACAAATTAATTCGGCTTAAGTTCCCGTCTGGACTTATCCATTTAATACACTCTTACCTTGGTGATCGTGACTTCTATGTCCGTGTAAACAACTCACTTTCTCTACTACACATAATACTCTGTGGTATTATTCAGGGTTCAGTCATTGGCCCTATTTCATTCATAATATACTTTAATGACATTCCACGCACACTCTTCACATCACTCGCACTCTATGCGGACGACACTGTTCTCTATGGCACTGCACATCACCCATACAATCTTTACAAAAATCTACAACACCACCTCAACATCTTCATGGAATGGTGTGATCAATGGCGCATTAAGATAAACGAATCTAAAACTACTGCTGTTTACTTCTCTAGAACCTTCTCCACTCCTAATAGATTAACCATCAATAACACTACCATTCCCTGGTCTGACGATGCCAGGTACCTGGGAGTTACCATTGACAAACGCATTACCTTTAAAAAGCATATTCTTAATATCCGCGGTAAAGTCGCCGGAATTTCCAAAACCCTCGCCCCGCTTCTTCGCAGTCACTGACTCTCCATACACAACAAACTCTTAATATATAATGCTTGCATTCTCTCTGTTATCACATATGCATGTCCAATCTGGGGCTTCACTTGCAAAACCAGTATGAACAGCCTCTCTAGTACCCATTACAAACAGCTCCGTTACATCAGGAACGGGTCTAGATACCTCAAAAACTCCACAATCCTCAAGGATCTGAAAACGACTTCACTCAAACATCGCATTAAACACCTTGCGAAAAAATTCTACAATGACATTAATCACATTCCAAATGAACTCATTTATGAGCTACCTGACTACGATGCTTGCAGTCCATCCAACCGGAAAAAACCAAGGTACTCCACTATTCTTGATGAATAGTCCTTCCGAGCTATAATTCTTACCTCAAAATTTTTCTCTTTAATTAAATATATATATATATATATATATATATATTATATAATTTTTTACTGATAATTTTATATTGACTTTTCTCCTAAACTTCTCTTAACATCTTTACTTTACCTCGTCTGGCATATTTTTGTTTTTTTTGAACTATGAACTATTTTTACTTTTATACTTTAACTAGTAAATTTTCATTATTTTATAGATATACTTAACACTATCCTATTTTATGTAGTCAATTGGACTACGGCTAGACATTTCATATGGCTCTCTCAGGATTTGATATACACCTACTCAAAGCCAGGGTGTGCAGTTGCTTCGCAACTTGGAAGCCCATTGAACCTATCACAAGTTCAAGTTCAATTGAGCTTTCACGTAGTTAATAGCAGAGTCGAGTTAGATGTAGTCATTTAAAATGCTTAAACCAGACAAGCATGGACTAAATTCAACTAAACCAATATTTCTTTGTCGTCACAGATGATGTTATTTAGCTAACAGTAAATTTTCTTTTAACAACTTCTTCTAAACATTGATATAATTTAAGGAAAAATATTTTTTGAATTTCGGGAAAAAAAAGGCTACTTTTCTCAAAAACTTCACCGACATCCGTGAAATCAAAATATGCTGTAGAGCTAATAAAGACTTTTATAACTACTTTACATTTATATTTTTCTATCAATGATGTTTAAAAAAGTAAAATAATGTATTTATAATCAGAGCGCAATCAAATCAGTTGCATTTATTATTATTATACATGAGCATATGTAGTATATATCTCGAAAATGCGTTATCCGTACCCACAAAAATAGTTACTAATATATCTGTAAAAATGGATAAATAGGAGAATAAAGAAAAGCGAATTTTAGGGCGGAGCTTTCCAGTTCCGCAAATTTGAAAGTAGAAGAAATTCTGCCCTAAAAGCCCTATATCGTTTTAGGCATATAATGTGTGGAAAGAAATGTGTGTAAAAATAAAAATTGGAAACCTAAATTCAGTTATGTGCAATGATATCTTATTTTTCGGGACTTCGACACATCTTCTCTTCAGGAAATTAACGTGTTTTAACACTTCTGACTCTGTTGCGCCTTCAGAAAAAAAATTGGATACTTAAAATCCTTGTTTACATAATTTTTTAAAGAACAAAGTCATAACCAAATTAGCTTCTCAAATTACTTTATAATTAAAACTAGGGGGCCTACCCCCTGCGAGCTACGCTCGCCAACCCCCGCTCAGACTTCGAGGCCTTTAAAAACATGACAGCGTGCTTTGTTTTAAAAATATTAGTAAATCTGTAATTGGGTTGCCATGTTTTTAACGTTTTAATGGGGCATTTTTTGATTATCATGGCCTCATACACAGCTGTTGCGACAACTGACGACTGTTTTCGGGATTGATAAGTAAAATCAATTACAACTTGAAAACCAGCTTGTATAAAATGGTTAGGTTTAAATTGTGGCTACCTCTCGTACTTTTATAACAACGATCTGTATTCTATTCTTCCTTTGCGTTTAAGGATGAGAAAAATTCCATCTGCTTGTGAATAACATTAAAAACCACGGTATTGAAAAGTACTATGTTATAGACATTTTCAGTAACAGGTTTTAATTTTCTCTCTATTTTAGTGCACCATCATGCATATTTTCATGTTATTTTAAATATGTAAATTATTTATTTTAATTAATATGTATATACGAATTTTCTAACAATTATTTATCATACAAAATTAATTAAATATTTTGTGCATGCATGGCTGCATTTATTCGGCATCAATTGATGAGATATTTAAACAAATTTGCTATCCGCGATAATTTTACACCATGTTATGTCAGTTGAATATTGTCCATAAGAAAATCGGGTACTTTTCCAGTATAGGATCCTTTGCTTTTAGGTTTGGCGTAATTCGAGCTATGAACTTTTGGTGCTTTTCTATTACAGGGGTCTTGACGCTTTTTTAAAAAGCTTGGCGCAATTCGGGCATCAGAAAGTGAGATTTGGTGCCAAATGACATAAACAGCCATGAAAAAAAATTTGACGATTTTTTTTGTTTATATGCGTATTTTAATTATACGTATATTATTATTGTTTTTTCTATACAAATTACTTCTGATTATATATAAAATAGGATAAATGACATTTTACGCTAAACAAATTGTATAAATATTGAAAAAATGCTTCTGTATACGAAATGAGAAACTGAATAGGTTGACAGAAAGTATGTTGCCAATTTGTACATTTTACCAATTTTTCTTTCTGACATTATTTAAAAAAGCATGGTTAAAAAATTTTACTAAAAACATCCTCCATTTAAAAAATGTAAAAACAGTCTCCAATAAAAATCGGTGATTGATGTCATATTCTCATTAAAATTGGAAAGAAAACCAAGCAGGATATTTTATTCTCCTTCCGTTCAGTTGGGCAATTATTATTTTATATATTCGTTTCAAATATCCGAATTAGTGATTTTATAAATTCGTTTAATTAAATTTTATAAAAAAAATAACAAAATGATATCAATAAATATTAATTACTATCCCTCCCTTTCTTTAGCGTTTACATAAATGACGTCATTTGGACGAATTTATTCAAAATATTTCCAGTTTATAAATTAAATTAAATGCTGACAGACGATTGAATCCTGTCGATAGAAATGTGATTTTGTTTTTCAAATTTTCCTGAAAAACATAATTTAATCACAATCTTGTCTTCATTATCGATTGAAATAAAGGATAAATTCAATTTCAGTTTGAAAATGACGAATAAAAAAAAATCAATAATCCCTATCGGGATCCTTTTCAATTTTTTTCCCTTTTTTGTCACAAAAAAACTGAGTAATTAGTTGCCATCATTACAGAAATATCATTAAAATTAGAAAAAAAATAATATCTCGAAAAGTAATTCCAATTTCAAAATTCTATTACCAGTTTTGACATCCGCGGATTTTTATGGACAATTGGTATTAATTTCACCATCAAGCGTTTAATATTTTATTAAAAATAGCCCTGAAACATAATCAGTCGTTTAATCAGTTGTTTCATAAAATCGTTTCATAAATTCGTTTCATAAAATCGTTTCACAAATTCGTTTCATTAGGATTTTATATATATAGGGTAGATATGTACTTTACTGACAGTAATTTATTTATTAAACATTGACTTTTTAAAATTCATAAAGCTTTTTTTTTTAATTTTTTGCTTGCTAAATATTTGGAGATTTAATACTGTTTGTTAAGAAAAATATCATTTTACATTTTATCAAATGTTAATTAAAATGAGAAACTGGAAAATTTTTCTTCTATTGTTTACTTTCTTCTATCTATAATAGAAGAAATTATTATATTCGATTATTTTTTCGACTTCAGGTTTTCGACAGATTTACGGGTTTTAGAAGTAAGATATTCCACAAAACATGTTTTTACAAAATGTCTGTCTGTCCGCGTGTCCATCTTTTGTTATGTCTGTACTCTTTGTAATACCGAAAAGTATATTAAGTTATACTACAGATCGAAGCAAATTTTATTTATACGTTTTTGGCTATGGCTAGCAGGTACCACTTGAATTTTGCGATATTTAGACGAAAGAGTGAGCTGCAATAGCGACTCTTGTTCCATTTTCATTATTGTGTCACCGAAAATTGGATTTGTATATGTTTTTGACTTTGGTCTGCAGGTCCTAGTTGAATTTGGGGATATTTAGACGAAAGAGTGAGCTGCAATAGCGACTCTTGTTACATTTTCATTATTGGGTCACCGAAAAGTGGATTTGTATATATTTTTGACTTTGGCCTGCAGGTCCCAGTTGAATTTGGGGATATCCCGCCGAAAGGGGGTGCTATGATAGTCATTTAAAGATTTCAAATTCAAAAAGATGTACAAAAAACATAGAAATCCAAAATGTTTTTTCCGATAAATGTTTGATCTTGATCCAACGATTCCAGAGCATTTTTTTTTTTCTGAAATCAAAAATCTTGAATCTTAAAAAATGGCTGAGGTATAGCAGTTTTAAATTTTAGGGTGGCCTAAATATTTCCTCTTACGGCCTTTTAGGAAACGCTTTTGGACATGGCTTGATCTCTTTCAAAGTTCCTGCCCTTTTAGACGTACGGTCACGATAATTCAACCTCTAGACCAGACTTGCCAAGTCTCCGGCTTTTTGAACACCAGTATTATCTTAGAGAAAATGTTGTTCTTTTAAATCGCCGAATGTTCCGATTACATAAAACAACATTTTCTGTACTAAAATACTGGTGTACAAAAAGCCGGAGACTTGGCAACTCTGCTCTAGACTAACGGTAGCTACCCTTCCCGTAGCCCCGCTAAAAGTCATCGCTCCGTGGCATTGTTTTGCGTTAACACTCGACTAACGGCAATGGCTTGCCCTAGTGTTCGATGAACTCCGTCGGTACTGGACTAATTGCTCTGCGGCATGGGATCAATCACAGACCGCCATAATAAAATAACAAAATACAGAGAAGCGCCTTCACCGTCTCGGTCTGTAGAACCCAAAAATTAGTTCAAATCACAAACTTTAGTGTAATCTTCTGAAAGATCCTTCGCCTTTATTGAAAAATGCAAAGTGGTTTTCGATTTCATAATTTCAGAACAAGAAACGACTTGCAAAGTTTTTGCGTTTGTTTACGAATAAATTTAACTTCAGGAATTTGTCTCCATAGAAATGGGATAGTTTAATAGACTTGTTGGCAATATAATTTAAATTATATTGCCTACAAGTAAAGTCTGAGGCTTTGCCTCAAAAAATAAATAAATAAATAAATAAATAAATAAAAGCCTCCGAGTTGAAATTTTCAGAACCGAGCATTTTTTATTCCCATCCTCGCAAGGGATCAGGAAGATGAAAGACAATTCTTCCTGCAACTTCATATTGTCCTCACCTTCAGTAACTCTTTCCTAGCAAATGTATTTTTGAAACCATTCTGTTGCTGTTCAAAACAGTTGCGGCTTGTCATGGGAGGGCAGCAGGAGGTGCCCAATCACAAACAATTTCAGTACATTAAATTTGACCTTATCTAATCATGGAATGTTCTACGATTAAACAAAAAATAAGTCTATTAAAATACTGGTAGTAAAGTAATTGTGAACCCACTGACGAACTGCCACTGATGAACAAGCAGACTCGTATAATAAAAAAAGACAGATAATGTTCTTTGAAATTTCATTTTGCAATCTAGTTATGGATGTACAGAAGAACTGCATGCTTGTGTGGAAATTTGTGATTAAAAAATGAAATATTCCTTTTGCACTTTTTCGTATTCGCTTTTGGGGAAACACTGACATACGTTTTCTTTCGCATTCAATATGACTGACTGAGAGTAGGAGATAGGGTACGTGTGAGGGGAGTAGGGGGGTAAAAAAGATTTAAGACATTCGTGTCAGATATGTATTATAAAGATACTTAGGACTGTAGTCAAACTGGATACAACAGCTGATTATAACAGGTATATTTTCCGTCGAAGTAGCAGTGATTATATTACTTAGAGTTTTATCGCTTGCGTTGACTTTAAATTTTCATTTTTTCTGATAATTTTTCGCAAATAATTATCATATATCTTTAAATATCAGTCAAAATTTGGAAAAAAAAAAAAGCCAGAACTAGCATTTTTTAAAAATATTTTACAGTAAAAAATTCAGAAAAGGAATGCTTGCTGTGATTTTAACAGTCGATGTTTAAACTTTCAGATAACTATAAGTATTATTATTTTTAAAAAGCATATCGACAGATGCCATCCAACAATCTATTGCTTTTAATAACTGAGCGTCGCTTGCATCTTAAAACAAAAAGAGTTGAGAGTATATTATGAGTTAATGCTTATTCATTTTTATTACAGTAAGATATACCTATCACATTTCATTTTCCTACAAATCATATTTTAAAAATATATTTTGTTTCTATACAGGGTGCCCCTTCTTATCTTTGACCAATAGCCGTAAAATTTAGAGGTATTGTTTCAATTGCAAACATGTCTCAAATGATGAAAATCAATTAACATTAAAATAGTTACTTTTTAAATAGTTACGAAATTAAAAATTTTAAACAATGTATGGGTCCTATAAGTTTTATTTAGAAAACAATTCTCATGTTCTAACATGTAAAACAATAATAAAAAAAAACTATCATTAAAACTTACAGAGTATGATACATACAATTTTATGAATTTTCGGCGTTTTATGTCACTAAAAATTGAAAAACGTGTTTTCAATGGCAAAAAACGCTGGAAATTCATACTATCATAACTATGTTATTTAGGTCTGCAAAAATTTAATGTTTACCATGCTAATAAATTTTAATGGTGTGCATTGATCGAAAAAGAAATCAACAGCTGTATTTACTTCCCAAAATTATTCCAAAGATTAATTTGAATGACCTTTTAATTGAAACGTTCGTTGTCAGCATACATAGCGATTGATTATACGTTACAAGAATAACAGGTTATTGGAACCTGTTACTAATGCTATTATGGCGCAATGTAACTTTTTAACAAAAAGTAACGGTATTTCTTATCGGTAGTAATAACCTAAACAGGTAAACTTTGAAACCGAAAATGAAAATATTTGAGTACGCAAAATCGAATTAAACGAAAAATGGAACTTTTGCAGTCTTGACAGTTAGCCAGTTCTCCTTGACAGTTAGCCATCAAATGCGAAGTTTTTGACAAATTGCCGTAAGAGGGCGCTATTTTCAACCTGCCAAGTTACTTCCATTTATCTGCGCAGACTTAATATATAATGGTTTATATTTGAAATCTTGCATCACATCGGGGAAAAATAATTTGTAAATAAGCTGTTATGTTCTGGGAATGGTTTGTATCATACAATTCGATAATGCAATACTCGACAATAGTGGAGTGTACAATTCGATATTGCAATACTCGACAATATTGTTGACATTAGTGACGTGTAGAATTCGACAATGCAATACTCGAAAATAGTGTCCTGTACATTTCGATAATGCAATACTAAGATCTAGGACAAATTCATATAATATTAGAGATTTTCTGATAATTTTATGAACAAATGCGTTGTATCTAAAAAATTTTGAAAAACTGAAATACTTTCCAAAATTTTGGAAAAAAAGAAAATTTTTCATCTCTCTTTAAATATTTTGTTAATTAGAATATCATACATAGCAATAGGATTTCAGATACTGATTAACGAATCGAAAACAAACTCACTTTGTATAGATACTTCTGTTGCCAGATTACAAAATTTATCGTCAATCAGAAAAGAAAAAAAAAGTGTGTCCAAAGGATTTCTGGATTATCAAAAAAGATTATTATTTTTTTTCTTTTCCGATTACGACTTGTAATTATCCATACATACAAGATTCATATTTCATGTGTTTGATAGATAGTTATGTGTCGGAAGTAATCATTTTACCGTGGCACCAGGGCCTGATTACCAACGGGGCACACTTCCACCAGTAAAAAAGAATAGACATTTTTTGCTTCTTCATGACAGTAATTTTACATGAATAGGGCGTTTTAATAAGACGAAAATTTCTATTAATTTTTACTGGTGAAAGTGTGTCCCGTCTGTAATCAGGCCTTGCATCATGGTCGTATAAGCATGCATTAAATAGCATTGGAACAATTTTTTTTCTTTTTAATCTTCTTTATTTTTTCCACTCAGATGTGGTTGTTTAACTAAAATTAAATTTTCTCTGACCGAGTGAATAAAATGACTAATACTATTTACGGCTGTTCTCAAATCCAAACTGGCGACACTTTCTGGCACATTTTTAAAATTTTTATTCGCAAATGTATCAAATTGACAGTTTGCTCTTACTAAGAAACTTTGTGATAGAAACACGAAAAGTCAGAAAATATTTCAGGAAATACTGTCAAAGTTTGCGTTTTGTACCGAATTCCGGGACCGGCAGCACCAGTATGGGTAAAATTTTGTTATCACGTGACACAAATCGCTTTAAACTCGCGATAAGTAATCTATTTATCAAAAAAGGAAAAACTCATTTCGATTTCAAATCGCTTCAATAGTCAGGCCTGCCTTAACGTTTAAAAGTAAGTCCGAAAATATGTCAGAAAGTTTCGCGTTATTGAGCAGGTCATTTGAGAACCACCTTAAGGGGGGGGGGGGGGAATCCTATATTGTATAGTTTTTTACAAAATCTTATTATTCTTTCTGCAACTTTTTTTTTTTTTTTTTTTTTTTTTTTTTTTGCAATTTTGCAGTTGGTAATTAAAAAATTTATTGTACAGAACCCTTTGCAAGCGAATAAAACTCGAAATTGACCGGACTATTTTTTAAATGTAATACATCTTAATCAATTGGTTCCTCAATCGTTCTATCTCTGAAATCGGGTAAAATCTTCAAGTTTTAGATCATTTTTAAAAAGATTCATCATCTTTAAAGGAAAGAACAAATTGCTGTTAGTATATGCAAGAATAATACTTCTAAATTTTGTGGATTATAATGGCTGCATGAATGTGTCAGAAAGTAGCAACTTTGAATTTGAGAAAAGTAACGAAAATTACTGGTGATGTAATTCCGGGTGACCAAAAAAGCAGTGGCGTAGCCAAGGGGGAGGTCCAGGGGGTCCGGACCCCTCCCGAACGAAGTACTGGTTTACTGAATCATGGATTCAGTAAATTATTTCAGTGGATAATCATGGATAACAAAAACAGAAAAAAGCTGCTAAAACAGAATCGCTAAGAACCTATGAACAATTTCGCTTTAGATAGGTGCCTGTCTTAGCAGGTATAATTTAAAGGTATGTCTTTCGTAGGGCTTTGAAGGTTTTAAGTTTAAGACAGGTTTTCGTTTACAGAAGTGTAATTAATTGTACCTCTAAGGTACACTATCTCAGTAAGATGTATTATTCGTTTCGTCGAGATACTCAAACTTTTCCGTTTAAAACAGGATTCCGTTATTGAAAGGTTCGGCTTTTACAGGCTTTACTGTCTTATAATGTGTGTTTGGAAGTACAATAAACCTTATTAAGACGCAATCGCTGCTGTGATAAATCCACTTTCAGACAGGTTTTCAGTGGATGTAATTGTAAGGTAATCAATATCAGGACTATGTAATGCTTTCTTTGAAGATTCCGTTTTCGCAGGTTTTATTATCCTTATAACATGAAAAGGTATATTTATATAAATACAGCAAAACTTGGGAAAATAGCGCATACCTATAACAGACTGATGATTTAAACGGAAATATTCCTTGGTCCCATTTAAAAGAATACCATACAATTACACCTGCTAAGACAAAACCCTGTCTAAAACAAAATTTTTTACGACGCTCTGCGATTTTATCTTGGTAGGTTTTACAATACACATAATGTGAGGGAAAATTCTAGACTCCCTCCGAAAAGAAATCCTGGCTACGCCTCTGCAAAAAAAGGGTTTTATTTATTTATTTATTTATTTTTCGTTTAAACCTTTCGTTTGTGCACACATACAAGAATCATCTGTCACGTGTTTGATACCTGTGTGTTAGATGTAATTACTTTAAAGTCATAGTCAGATAAACATGCACTAAATACCATTAATTCAATTGTGCTTTTGATCTACTTTTTTCCTCTCATATGTGGTTGTTTAACTGAAATATATATATTTTTTAAACATTTATTTTTATTAGAATATTTAATTTTATTTAAAAAAATATATATTTGTTTTTAATTCTGTAAATAACCGCATTTTTCAAAAACGCTGAGCTGAATTCTATAAAATCAAAAACTGTAGAAGTGAAAAATATATATTGAGAGAGCATTTTTTTTATAAATATTCACCAGAGGTT
This sequence comes from Maratus michaelseni, assembly GCA_963931845.1. Taxonomy (NCBI): domain Eukaryota; kingdom Metazoa; phylum Arthropoda; class Arachnida; order Araneae; family Salticidae; genus Maratus; species Maratus michaelseni. The sequence continues at coordinate 168,462,070 of OZ007600.1, forward strand.
TTATATAATTTTTATCTCAAGATTCGGCTATTTTTATCTACATAATATTTAGAAATAATCTAAAAAAAAAAAAAAAAAAAAAAAAAACATAATGAAAGGAGAATGCAAAATTGGAGGCGGAGCTACTCGGGTCGCAAATTTCTAGCTGAAAAAATTTAGCCCAAGGAGATTGCAAATTTTGTGTAGTAAATTTTTATTACTTTATACCAATTACAATTGTTAGGTATTTATCATACGTTACTGATTTGTGTACACTTTGTGTAAGGCTAGAACCTAAGAGACATACTCATATATAATATAGCCTCTCAGAAAAATGTGAATCGAACATATTATGAATTTAAAATGAAATGAAATGAAATCACAAATTAACCAACCACATTATTAAACTCGTAACAACAGAAATTAATATTCACTTTTAAAAAATAAACACTCACACCGTAAATAATTTGTCGTTAAATTTTATATATAAATAATACAAGTTTTGTATAGTATTAGGAATAATGCAACAAATTAAATTCATGATGCATCATTTGCCTCACTGAGAGCAGATGATTATAAATAAAATCAAGATCACAGAGTAAGTATAAGTAGGAACCGGAGAGATGGGCACTTCGACTCTCTTTGTGGAGTCGATGTAAGGAGTCGACTCTCAACTCACCTGAAGAAGTAGGGTTGGTTGGTTGGAAAGTAATTCAAAATGATATATATCATGGAGCAATATTTATCGCAACTAGTAAAAACAAGCAAACATCTACTTTTTTATCAGTAACAACTTTGACGCATTTAACATAAATAAATTCTATGCAGATCATGTTCTTGTAAAACAGTGATTCGCAAATAATGCTCCATAGGAAAGACTTTTGTGACATTCCATAAATAGAACCAGACTTGCCAAGTCTCCGGCTTTTTGGATACCAGTAATTTAGTACAGAAAATGTTGTTTTATTTAATCGGAGCATTTTGCGATTTAAAAGGACAACATTTTCTCTAAACAATTGCTGGTGTTCAAAAAGCCGGAGACTTAGCAACTCTAATAGAACTAAAATGTGTTCTAAAACAGTAAAAGAAAGAAATAAAAAAATCCTCTGATCGTCATTGCGGATTTTTCTGAAACGTTTGAAAAATGAATTTATTTCCCACATTCGATAAAATTTCAAATATTCTCAGTGAAGCAATAAAAATTCTAATAATATATATATTTTTTTAATAAATGTGATATGATATATATTTCATTTTTGTCGATTGTTTTCTTGTAATCAGTTTATTGCGATTTTCGTAACCTAAAAAGTTGGTTTAAAGATAAATTGATGGCTGTCTTTAATTAATTAATTTTTTTTTTTTTTTTTTTTTTTTACTTTTTAGGTGCATGTCTTTTATGATAAAATGAAAAACGCTCTTTAATCTGCTAAATAAAATATCTGCATTTATGAATGAATGAATATAAGTGAATGCATAAAAATTTTAGTGAATACATAAAAATGTAGGATTAAAAAAAAACTGCAAATGATTAAAATAAAAATTTTAAAAAGAGTTACCCCTCGCCCCCACGGGTGGAGGTTACAATGGAAAGAAATAACAAAACAATTCTTAGTATCTGCCGTTTATAATTTGATATTCACCTGCTTTCTAATATTCATCGCTAAAACCTTGATGAATGCGGAGATGCGTCTTTATGCCCCTACCCCTCCTCTTTTCCTGGCGGACGATGGGGCTGAATAAAAAAAAAAAAAATCGTCCGAATCTTACGTTTGTATTCTGAAACTTAGCATGTAGCAAAATTTCATCACAAAAGCCATGATTTATTATTTTTGCCCCTCCCCTCACACCCGGGGAGGAGCTAGCTGAAGATAGAAAAAATTCTTTGCATCAAATGTTCACATTATGTGAATCATCCTCTTTCAAAATTTAATCTCTAACACCATGATAGATTCTCCAGAGCTCGCACACTTCAAGGACTTTCAAACACCTTTTACCAGAATTTTCGTAAAGTAACATTTGGCTTATTTAATGAAAAAAAAAAATTCTATCTTCCGATATAGCGATCAGTACTCTACGAAATTTCTGGTAATAAAACACTTAAAATCTCCTGAATCCCCTGATGCGTACGAACCCTGTTCTCATTTTACGACTCCCCTCGCTGGGGGTAAGGTAAAGAGGCCGAGTTTGAAAAAATTCATCCGCATTTTATGTTGTTCATATTCTGACACTGAGCATATTAGAAAATATTATAATGAAAGCGGCGAGGGATCCTTAGATGCGGTTTTACGCTCTCCCCCCTAAACACACACAGCAAAAAAGCCTAGTGTCCAAAAAAAATCTTTATATCTGGTTTTTATATTTTGTGATTCCCCTCCTTTCAAAATTTCATGTCTAAAACCATCATAGATTCTGAGGTACGTTCTTACACCCTCCCCCTATCCTTGCTAACCCCTCTGAATGAGGAAAAGAATGGGAAAGCAGAATTCTGAAAATAACCTCTGAATCTGGTATCAAATATGAAACATTAAAAAATAAAATCGATTCGTTAAACTTTTAAGAAATGCCATGTATTTTTTAAATTTTTCTGCGAATTTTTATAGCTATGAAAATTAATTAAAATAACTATACATGCGCAAATCAAACAAAGGATATCCATATTTAAATAAAACACATCGATTAATAAATAATCATGATGAATTAATGATGATGATAAATTCAATAACAGAACATATTTATAATACCCTGTTACTAAAGTAAAATTTAATTTCTGTTTCTGATAATTTATTTCTAAATTACATGAAACAAAAGAACTTGAAAACATCCCACTATTCAATCCTACTTTCTTTGTTTTAGAAAAATCCACACATAACAACTGATTGATCGCCTATCCGGTGTCTAGCATACAGGAAATACAATGTTTTATTCAGGAAACACCTGGTCTTTTTGTCCCGCCCCTTTTATTTATACAATCATCCTCCTAATACCATCACCGAAACTGAGTCGAAATATCAAAGAATCGAAATCCAACTCTGTGTTCAACTCTCGACTCCCGACTCCCGAAGTCAAATACTGCGTTGAACTGATTTCGACATCCTTTCGATTCCAAATGCTACTCTGAGTTGAAAGTTCGATCCTTTAGAGTCGAGATAGCTTTCTAGCAGTGAGTCGAGTTTCAGAGTTTGACTCTTTGACTCTTAGACTATCTCTAAGGTGTAATATTTACGTTCGGAGTGACGCAAAAAATACAACCCTAAAGTCTGAACATAAGCCGAAAGGTAGGCCTCTCTGCCCGGTTCGACCTTGACTTTGGGCCTAACGATTTCAGTCGAAACCGGCTTCATATTGCAAACCTTTTGACGGTTTACTACCTCTCTATTCTGTCACTGTGCATCAGAACACTTGGAATATACGATACTTAGAATACATGTGGGTATATTCTACCGCAGTGTTGTGTAAAAAAATGGAAAATTTTGAATGCTTATATGAAGTTCATCCAAAATCTTTTTGTCCTGGCAATGTCTGTCATGCGCCAAATGAGGTGTTGTGGGAGTCAGGAATTTAATAACAAGAACGAACAATTCAGTGATGAACGAAGTATTGCCTCGCCCTCTTTTCCAGTGTCAAAGTCCTTTATGCTCCTTGATAAATAGTGTATAATGCTAAAATATGAGGTTAGGGGATTGTACTTTAGTGTTCCTGTCAGAAAGATGTATTGTAGCATATAGTTTTCGGAAAGGAGAAACGGAATTACTGGACATTCAATGAATGCGATTACATGCTGTTTATGTGATTATAAGATATTTTTTTATAGGAGTAAGTTGCGTTTAGATACAAAATAAATAAATAAATAAATAAATAAAATGTACTTTTAAGAAATAAAAATAACTTTTGAAAAAAATAATAATAATAACTAGATGGCTAATAATGTAAAATTTAATGCATATTTTGAATTAAGTTAAGTACATACGGGGCTAGGAGCAGCCTTTTGGAAAATATTAGGAAGGAATATTTGGAATTTGTTACGAAATTTTGGGAAAAATTATTGCGAATTAAGAGCGTACTTTTGGTAGATATCGTACATCTGAAAATAATATACTCACAAACAATGATTATTATATATGTGTGACTCTAAATTATATCTATTAAAAAAGAAAAATTATAATCTTTTCGATTAAAGTCGTAGTCATATACATCTTTGCTTTAGGAATACGTTATTTATTTATCGTTGTGGGAAAAATAACAATTTGGACATTAAAAAAATAATAAAGTATTTTAAATTTTTAAACTTATATTTTAACAGTAATGTGGGAGGGGCGTATGGACATGTTGGGGTAAGAGGATTTAGATGATTGTTCATTTATCGTTATTTCAAAGTAACAAATAGAGCAGAGTAATTTTTAAATATAAAAGCATTTTAAATTTTCAGCCATCCACTCACAAATATGAGACCGTCGGGAATATAGAAGATTGGCTAATTATTTTTACTGCAAGGTAAGAAATGGGTTAAATTTTCTCTTTAAATTAAAGTTTTTTAAAGATTTTAAGTTTTGTATGCTGCTTGGGAAAGATGGGGGTGGGGGGGAGAAAATCTGAAATTTGGTGGAGAGCATTTTAAAAAATGATGATTCATCATTAGTACAGATAAGCCAGAAAGATGTGCGAAAAGATAAAGAGTTTTAAATATTTTAAACTTTGTGCACAGGGAAAGACAAAAAAGAAAAGGAACATTTCGGGGATGCAAGGGGAGGGGGCAATTTAGATGATTATTTGTGAACAAAATTAAGAAGGAGGGCAAAATTTCTTAAAAGACAATTAAAGTTTTATGTAATTATAGATTTATATGGTGTAAATAAAAAAAAAAGTGTATGGGTAGGAATTTCAAGGGGGGGGGGGGGAGGAGGGTCTGATAAACTTCTAATAAAAGTGGAATACCGCCGAAATGCAGGCGACTCTCATCCATACAAGTAGGTGCTATCTATTTTAAATGAAGATTAATACATTTATCAGAAAATGAATGACGAAATTTTCACCAAAGTTTTCTTTTTCTTTTAAATATTCACGTGAAAATACATTTTTTTTTAAACTGAAAGGAAATAATATTATTTGCGCTATTTTAAAATTGGCAAGAAAAGGTAAAAAGACTTTTCGAAATATAAAATAAATCCCTCGGGTAAATAATTTTTTAAAATGAAACTGTTTGCAAACATTATTTATTTTTTGGCCATTTTAAATGTGACAAAACTTTCCTCATTTGCTGCTTTAAAACATAATATTTTAATTATTAATTTAAAATTTTCTCTCTCTTTTTAATATTCACGTTTTAATACATTTTTATGACGTAATTTTCCCCATTTCATGCTACATGTGATCATTTATTTATTATTTTAAAGTTTTCTTTTCGTTTCTAATAGTCACGTGTAAACACATTTTTTTAATTGAAGAAGTTATTTGTGCTGTTTTATATTTTGGCAACAATATAAAATAAGTATTTTTTAAATATGAAATAAATCTCTACTAAATAATGAAAATTTGAATAAAAAAGAGAAAAAATACTAAAAAGAACAATCTAAATATTGAAAAAATATATTGCACACTACTCACCACTAGCATGTCTAGTATGCACATGCAGAATGTCATTAAATTGCTCTGTATAGTTTTTGAGCCTCTAAAACTTTTTAAACGGAACTATTTTGACTGAGCCCAACATTAAATAGCTCTTAAAATATCTTCAATTCAAAAACTGTCTGCTTCAGCGTGTTTATTTAACATATCTCTATGAAACTACAAATTTTTATATTTTTACACGCAATAGTTTTCTTAATTTTAGCCGAGATAGACCATTGGTTTCAAAAAATACATTTACAGTGGTAGCGTTAACAGTCTTGGTTACATATTTTTTTTTTTTTTTTTTTTTTTTTTTTTTTTTTGAACAGTGAGGTATTTTATTTTTTCCGAATGCTTAATCGGCACAAATTATACGAAAACAGTTATATAAATAATTATTTAGCATATGTTGACACAACAGCTGTGTTGTATGCATGTTAATTTTCAGTATTTAAGCTGATAAGAACAATTTAATTTTGTAATGCAATTTGTTTTATGTATTTTCAATATAAAGATATCAGTGACAATATATTCTATAGATGTCAAAACAATTATTATTATTTTCCAGAATTTGTAGAAGAAGACACAAAAAGCACTAAAGGCCAATTTTGGGGCGAAAATTCACAGGTCCGATGATGGAACAGTGGCGCAGCAGCTGGGCGATTGTCACCACTAAATTTTAACATTATTCTTTGGCTTCAAAAATCTCAAAAACAATTTCCATTCTTAACACGAAGAATATTAGTTAAATTTAGCGGTGTAAATTGATTGTCTGAAGCGTCACTGTTCCATCACTGCAGTTCCGAAAATTTGAACCTAAACGAAATTCCTCTCAACAGGGTAGATTGAGGTAGACTTTTTCAGTTCCAGAATCCCACAGCTTGAGATATTACAAAACCTAATCATCACCGTTGCCACAACTTGCTGATAGTTTTCTATCAGGAGGTGGTATCGAGCCAAATATAAAAAATAACACGTTCTGCACAGTAGTAACTCTTTTTTCCCCAAATATTTCCATACTTTTGAAGACTTTCTTTGTTAGACATGCCTCGATTTAATTGCATTAAATTGTATTTCAATGAAATTAAATCAATATATTAGAAAAAATTATGCGAAACGAATTATTGCTGCGCGTTTCCGAATTTAAATGAAATATATTCATTGAATAGCTTCACAAAAACATACATAAAAAAAATATTCAAATCTGTTTTTCGGTGAATAATTTCAGTTTTGTGCCAAAAAATCATATTTTATGATTACTCTGATCTTATTATTAATCTTTTGTTATCGAATCCAAAGCCGTATGCGGAATTTTGTAATGATTTGGCATATGTCATTTGGCGCAAGAGCGTTTTTAAAATTATTGAATGGTATTTACATTAAAGTTTAAGGACATTGTAGACATGATGGTAACGTTTGGAAGTAGATCCTGTTGTGGACACAATTGAACATTATATATATGCGACGTTTTAACGAAGATGTTTTTTTATTCCATGAAAAAATGACAGTTTGTTAAAGATGGTGCATTACTGCAGTCGTAATCAATAATCATGGCGAGGAGTTTAGGCAATGATGAGACACCACAAGAGTTTCGTCAATAAGGAGCAGCCAATTTCCGGATAAATCTTTTATTTGTGAACAGGAGCGATGCAAGTAACAGTTCCCACAGTATTCGGTATAAATTTACAGCCCTCAGGCTTGACGATGGCTCACTACATAGTTTAAAAGATCTTAAAGAGCTGATATGAAAATTCTACGTGACTTCAACACCAGATAACCATTTGTTACACTTCCAAACGCGACAAAAATCTGCTCTCCAAAAGTGTGCAAGCCAGTTTTGTTCACGGCGCGTAGGGTTACTGACGACAACGTAACGAGCGCAAGAAACAATGAGTGAGAGGCGAGTTCAAGCCAAGCGAATGCGGCGCGAGGGAGAAGATTTAACACGAAAGAATCCTCCACGTAGCCGCGCTTTAAATTTGAAGTGAAAAATACCCAGCGCGCAAAGCAGAGCATGGAATAGAAAAAAAAGGCTTTTAAAAACATTCGAAATGACAAAAGCGTCTCTCAGAATTTTTTAGATTGAGGAGTTGATAAAATTTACGAATGAACTTAAAATTTTAGATTCAGATTTGGAATAAGATAATTATTAATATACGGGTTATTACTTTTAAAAGGACATTAAATAGGAATAAACATTATTAAGAATTAATTAAATACTGACTATGTCAGAAGTTAGATTAATTTAAAGGACTAATGCGAAATAAATGCGAAGCAAATAAATTTTTTATATAACACACACACACACACACACACACACACACGCACATATATATATATATATATATAAAGAAGAAAAATTTGGTTTTATTTTTTTAATTTTCCTCGAAGCAATGAATTGCCAACTGTGGTAATTTTACTCTAGATACTCTACATAATAATAGAAAATAAATGTTCATTGTTGAGATTACAAAAAACAAATCCGGCTTGAAAATTGTTTTAAAATTCATAGAAAGTCATTAAATTAATCTACAGTTTTATTTATTTTTTATTTTTTTGATTTTTTGCTATTTGATGAAGTAAAAATTGAAATAATGCGATATTTACAAGTGATATATGAGCAATAAAAGTTAAAGCGATAGCACAGTTATTGCCACCATCGTTATGACATTGGCATACCGTATTACGTTTTCGGACACATTTCTAATGTTGAGTTCACAAAAAGTTTCTTACGTCCATGGTAAATTCGTAGTGAAATTTTTTTTAATAAACAAATGATGATTGTGAGTAATAGGACTTTATTATGCTTTAATAAAATTGTCAAAAAGAATCTGTATGTAAAATTTTAAGATGTTAATTTATGAATATGTGAATTTGTAAATAAGAAAAAAAAATCTATTGGATTTCACTATTAGCAAAAAAAAAAAAAAAAAAAAAAAAAGTAAAACTATATAGTATTTTTATATTTAATATATGGTGAATAAGCAACTTTTTTAACCTTTGAATTTTATTATTCATATATTTTTTATTACACGTGTTTTATTTTCTTTAAATGCGCTAATCGAGGCAAATTATGTAGAAAACTAATGTATAAAAACATTATTTGGAATGTGCTTGCTTAACATATGTTTTGTATTTTTATTTAAATCAACCTTCAGTATATTAAGCATATAATGCATCTAGTTTTACGTATAATAACTTCGACTTAAGTGTATATATATTCCACTGAACTCAGAAAAATTACTACATGATATTATTTAATTATTTTCGTTATATGTCTCACTGGGGTGGCACAGCCATTTACATCAAAAATTATATCCCACATCACACAACTCAAAATATTCCACTCCCAGGCATTGACTACACCAGTATTGTCGTCAACTTGCCCCATGCCAAAATCAACTTCACATCTTTTTACGCACGACACGGGCGACGATACCCCATAAACGACCTGACACACATCATTACACAACACCAACACGCATTTATCGCTGGTGACTTCAATGCACATAGCAGGCAGTGGAACTGTCATTCCACCACTACCAGAGGTAGATCTCTTCACAACTTGGTTAGCCATTTCAATCTCAGTCTCCACGCACCTACTACACCAACACACATTCCTGTTGCTCGCAACCAGCACTCCTCTATTATTGACTTCGCCATCACCAAAAATCTTACCTTCCCTATCACCACTTCTGTTATTAATGACCTAAACTCTGACCACCTTCCTGTCTTCTTCAAAATTGATCTTATCAACCCTATCTCTCCTCCTCCTTCAGTAGCAATTGACTGGAATAAATTCCAAAATTATCTCAACAACACCGACCTTACCTACCACACAATCAACAACACTACTGACATTGACAACGCAGTTAATAAACTCAACAACATCATTTAAAAAGCTCAAAAAGATGCCACTTACACCAAATTCAAAAATAATAACTCTTACATCTTACCCACTTACATACATAATATCTGTAAACAACGCAACACACTCCGTCGACTCTACCAAAATACCAGAGATCCCACCCTTAAAACAGCTGTCAACAGGCTCAACAATAAAATTAAAACCCTTATTCAGAAAGATAAGCAAAGAAACTGGTCTAAATTTCTGGAAAGTCTTACTTGCGAGGATAACTCTCTTTGCAAATCAAAAAGAAACTCAACAATAATTACACCCCTATCCCTCCCCTTACTGTCAATAGTCAAACTGCGTATACTAACGAGGACAAGGCAGAATGCCTTGCTGGCTCATATGAAAAGCAATTCTCTCCGAATCCCTTCCTCGCAAATCAAGCACACTTTAACAATGTCAATGATACTGTTAATGACTTCCACTCAAACCCTCCTATCCCCCTCCCCGAAATTCAACCCATCATGATAAACAATATCATTCAAAAACTTAATAATAAAAAATCCCCTGGGTACGATAAAATTTCCAACTATACTCTTAAACAACTTCCTATCAACTGTATTCTCTACATTACGAAGCTCACTAATTCTATCCTCAAACACTGTTATTTTCCTAAGCCCTGGAAAACCTCTATCATTTCTCCTATTCCTAAACCATCCTGTAATCTTAATGATCCAACTAATTTCCGTCCCATCAGTCTTCTCTCCTCTCTAAGTAAAGTCATCGAACGCGTCATTAGATCACAGCTCAATGACTACCTTCACAGCAACAACATTCTTATGCCAGAACAATTCGGCTTCAGAGCCAAGCACTCCACCCAACACCAACTTCTTCGATTTGGGGAATTCTTAACTGAAAACTTCAATGAGAAGAAGCCTACTGCTGCCATATTTCTTGATGTCGCCAAGGCCTTTAACAAAGTCTGGCACGCGGGCCTCATTTACAAATTAATTCGGCTTAAGTTCCTATCTGGACTTATCCATTTAATACACTCTTACCTTGGTGATCGTAACTTCTACGTCCGCGTAAACAACTCACTTTCTCTACTACACATAATACTCTAATACTCTGTGGTATTAATCAGGGTTCAGTCATTGGCCTTATTTTATTCATAATATACTTTAATGACATTCCACGCACACTCTTCACATCACTCGCAGTCTATGCGGACGACACTGTTCTCTCTGGCACTGCACATCACCCATACAATCTCTATAAAAATCTACAACATCACCTCAACATCTTCATGGATTGGTGTGATCAATGGCGCATTAAAATAAACGAATCTAAAACTACTGCTGTTTACTTCTCTAGAACATTTTCCACTCCTAATAGATTAACCCTCAATAATACTACCATTTCCTGGTCTGACGATGCCAAGTACCTGGGGGTTACCATTGACAAACGCATTACCTTTAAAAAGCATATTCTTAATATCCGCGGTAAAGTCGCCGGGATTTCCAAAACCCTCGCCCCCCCTACTTCGCAACAACTCACTCTCCATACACAACAAACTCTTAATTTATAATGCTTGCATTCTCTCTGTTATCACATATGCATGTCCAATCTGGGGCTTCACTTGCAAAACCAGTATGAACAGCCTCTCTAGCACCCATTACAAACGGCTCCGTTACATCAGGAACGGGTCTAGATACTTCAAAAACTCCACAATCCTCAAGGATCTGAAAACGACTTCACTCAAACATCGCATTAAACACCTTGCGAAAAAATTCTACAATGACATTAATCACATCCCAAATGAACTCATCTATGAGCTACCTGACTACGATGCTTGCAGTCCATCCAACCGGAAAAAACCAAGGTACTCCACTATTCTTGATGAATAGTCCTTCCGAGCTATAATTCTTATTTTCTCTTTAATTAAAAAAATATATATTATTATATGTTTATTTTATTAAATAACATAAAATTGACTTTTCTCTGAAACCTCTCCTAACATCTTTACTTTACCTCGTCTGGCATTATTTTTGCTTTTTTTTTTAACTATGAACTATTTTTACTTTTATACTTTAACTAGTAAATCTTCATTATTTTATTGATATACTTAACACTATCCTATTTTTATGTAGTCAATTAGACTACGGCTAGACATTTCATATGGCTCTCTCAGGATTTGATATACACCTACTCAAAGCCAGGGTGTGCAGTTGCTTCGCAACTTGGAAGCCCATTGAACCTATCACAAGTTCAAGTTCAATTGAGCTTTCACGTAGTTAATAGCAGAGTCGAGTTAGATGTAGTCATTTAAAATGCTTAAACCAGACAAGCATGGACTAAATTCAAATAAACCAATATTTCTTTGTCGTCACAGATGATGTTATTTAGCTAACAGTAAATTTTCTTTTAACAACTTCTTCTAAACATTGATATAATTTAAGGAAAAATATTTTTTGAATTTCGGGAAAAAAAAGTCTACTTTTCTCAAAAACATCACCGACATCCGTGAAATCAAAATATGCTGTAGAGCTAATAAAGACTTTTATAACTACTTTACATTTATATTTTTCTATCAATGATGTTTAAAAAAGTAAAATAATGTATTTATAATCAGAGCGCAATCAAATCAGTTGCATTTATTATTATTATACATGAGCATATGTAGTATATATCTCGAAAATGCGTTATCCGTACCCACAAAAATAGTTACTAATATATCTGTAAAAATGGATAAATAGGAGAATAAAGAAAAGCGAATTTTAGGGCGGAGCTTTCCAGTTCCGCAAATTTGAAAGTAGAAGAAATTCTGCCCTAAAAGCCCTATATCGTTTTAGGCATATAATGTGTGGAAAGAAATGTGTGTAAAAATAAAAATTGGAAACCTAAATTCAGTTATGTGCAATGATATCTTATTTTTCGGGACTTCGACACATCTTCTCTTCAGGAAATTAACGTGTTTTAACACTTCTGACTCTGTTGCGCCTTCAGAAAAAAAATTGGATACTTAAAATCCTTGTTTACATAATTTTTTAAAGAACAAAGTCATAACCAAATTAGCTTCTCAAATTACTTTATAATTAAAACTAGGGGGCCTACCCCCTGCGAGCTACGCTCGCCAACCCCCGCTCAGACTTCGAGGCCTTTAAAAACATGACAGCGTGCTTTGTTTTAAAAATATTAGTAAATCTGTAATTGGGTTGCCATGTTTTTAACGTTTTAATGGGGCATTTTTTGATTATCATGGCCTCATACACAGCTGTTGCGACAACTGACGACTGTTTTCGGGATTGATAAGTAAAATCAATTACAACTTGAAAACCAGCTTGTATAAAATGGTTAGGTTTAAATTGTGGCTACCTCTCGTACTTTTATAACAACGATCTGTATTCTATTCTTCCTTTGCGTTTAAGGATGAGAAAAATTCCATCTGCTTGTGAATAACATTAAAAACCACGGTATTGAAAAGTACTATGTTATAGACATTTTCAGTAACAGGTTTTAATTTTCTCTCTATTTTAGTGCACCATCATGCATATTTTCATGTTATTTTAAATATGTAAATTATTTATTTTAATTAATATGTATATACGAATTTTCTAACAATTATTTATCATACAAAATTAATTAAATATTTTGTGCATGCATGGCTGCATTTATTCGGCATCAATTGATGAGATATTTAAACAAATTTGCTATCCGCGATAATTTTACACCATGTTATGTCAGTTGAATATTGTCCATAAGAAAATCGGGTACTTTTCCAGTATAGGATCCTTTGCTTTTAGGTTTGGCGTAATTCGAGCTATGAACTTTTGGTGCTTTTCTATTACAGGGGTCTTGACGCTTTTTTAAAAAGCTTGGCGCAATTCGGGCATCAGAAAGTGAGATTTGGTGCCAAATGACATAAACAGCCATGAAAAAAAATTTGACGATTTTTTTTGTTTATATGCGTATTTTAATTATACGTATATTATTATTGTTTTTTCTATACAAATTACTTCTGATTATATATAAAATAGGATAAATGACATTTTACGCTAAACAAATTGTATAAATATTGAAAAAATGCTTCTGTATACGAAATGAGAAACTGAATAGGTTGACAGAAAGTATGTTGCCAATTTGTACATTTTACCAATTTTTCTTTCTGACATTATTTAAAAAAGCATGGTTAAAAAATTTTACTAAAAACATCCTCCATTTAAAAAATGTAAAAACAGTCTCCAATAAAAATCGGTGATTGATGTCATATTCTCATTAAAATTGGAAAGAAAACCAAGCAGGATATTTTATTCTCCTTCCGTTCAGTTGGGCAATTATTATTTTATATATTCGTTTCAAATATCCGAATTAGTGATTTTATAAATTCGTTTAATTAAATTTTATAAAAAAAATAACAAAATGATATCAATAAATATTAATTACTATCCCTCCCTTTCTTTAGCGTTTACATAAATGACGTCATTTGGACGAATTTATTCAAAATATTTCCAGTTTATAAATTAAATTAAATGCTGACAGACGATTGAATCCTGTCGATAGAAATGTGATTTTGTTTTTCAAATTTTCCTGAAAAACATAATTTAATCACAATCTTGTCTTCATTATCGATTGAAATAAAGGATAAATTCAATTTCAGTTTGAAAATGACGAATAAAAAAAAATCAATAATCCCTATCGGGATCCTTTTCAATTTTTTTCCCTTTTTTGTCACAAAAAAACTGAGTAATTAGTTGCCATCATTACAGAAATATCATTAAAATTAGAAAAAAAATAATATCTCGAAAAGTAATTCCAATTTCAAAATTCTATTACCAGTTTTGACATCCGCGGATTTTTATGGACAGTTGGTATTAATTTCACCATCAAGCGTTTAATATTTTATTAAAAATAGCCCTGAAACATAATCAGTCGTTTAATCAGTTGTTTCATAAAATCGTTTCATAAATTCGTTTCATAAAATCGTTTCACAAATTCGTTTCATTAGGATTTTATATATATAGGGTAGATATGTACTTTACTGACAGTAATTTATTTATTAAACATTGACTTTTTAAAATTCATAAAGCTTTTTTTTTTAATTTTTTGCTTGCTAAATATTTGGAGATTTAATACTGTTTGTTAAGAAAAATATCATTTTACATTTTATCAAATGTTAATTAAAATGAGAAACTGGAAAATTTTTCTTCTATTGTTTACTTTCTTCTATCTATAATAGAAGAAATTATTATATTCGATTATTTTTTCGACTTCAGGTTTTCGACAGATTTACGGGTTTTAGAAGTAAGATATTCCACAAAACATGTTTTTACAAAATGTCTGTCTGTCCGCGTGTCCATCTTTTGTTATGTCTGTACTCTTTGTAATACCGAAAAGTATATTAAGTTATACTACAGATCGAAGCAAATTTTATTTATACGTTTTTGGCTATGGCTAGCAGGTACCACTTGAATTTTGCGATATTTAGACGAAAGAGTGAGCTGCAATAGCGACTCTTGTTCCATTTTCATTATTGTGTCACCGAAAATTGGATTTGTATATGTTTTTGACTTTGATCTGCAGGTCCTAGTTGAATTTGGGGATATTTAGACGAAAGAGTGAGCTGCAATAGCGACTCTTGTTACATTTTCATTATTGGGTCACCGAAAAGTGGATTTGTATATATTTTTGACTTTGGCCTGCAGGTCCCAGTTGAATTTGGGGATATCCCGCCGAAAGGGGGTGCTATGATAGTCATTTAAAGATTTCAAATTCAAAAAGATGTACAAAAAACATAGAAATCCAAAATGTTTTTTCCGATAAATGTTTGATCTTGATCCAACGATTCCAGAGCATTTTTTTTTTTCTGAAATCAAAAATCTTGAATCTTAAAAAATGGCTGAGGTATAGCAGTTTTAAATTTTAGGGTGGCCTAAATATTTCCTCTTACGGCCTTTTAGGAAACGCTTTTGGACATGGCTTGATCTCTTTCAAAGTTCCTGCCCTTTTAGACGTACGGTCACGATAATTCAACCTCTAGACCAGACTTGCCAAGTCTCCGGCTTTTTGAACACCAGTATTATCTTAGAGAAAATGTTGTTCTTTTAAATCGCCGAATGTTCCGATTACATAAAACAACATTTTCTGTACTAAAATACTGGTGTACAAAAAGCCGGAGACTTGGCAACTCTGCTCTAGACTAACGGTAGCTACCCTTCCCGTAGCCCCGCTAAAAGTCATCGCTCCGTGGCATTGTTTTGCGTTAACACTCGACTAACGGCAATGGCTTGCCCTAGTGTTCGATGAACTCCGTCGGTACTGGACTAATTGCTCTGCGGCATGGGATCAATCACAGACCGCCATAATAAAATAACAAAATACAGAGAAGCGCCTTCACCGTCTCGGTCTGTAGAACCCAAAAATTAGTTCAAATCACAAACTTTAGTGTAATCTTCTGAAAGATCCTTCGCCTTTATTGAAAAATGCAAAGTGGTTTTCGATTTCATAATTTCAGAACAAGAAACGACTTGCAAAGTTTTTGCGTTTACAGACCTGCCAAGTCTCCGGCTTTTTGGATACCAGTATTTTAGTACAGAATATGTTATTTCATTTAATTGTAGCATTCTGTGATTTGAAAGAACAACATTTTTCTGTAAACAATTACTGGTGTTCAAAAAGCCGGAGACTTGGCAACTCTGCGTTTACGAATAAATTTAACTTCAGGAATTTGTCTCCATAGAAATGGGATAGTTTAATAGACTTGTTGGCAATATAATTTAAATTATATTGCCTACAAGTAAAGTCTGAGGCTTTGCCTCAAAAAATAAATAAATAAATAAATAAATAAATAAAAGCCTCCGAGTTGAAATTTTCAGAACCGAGCATTTTTTATTCCCATCCTCGCAAGGGATCAGGAAGATGAAAGACAATTCTTCCTGCAACTTCATATTGTCCTCACCTTCAGTAACTCTTTCCTAGCAAATGTATTTTTGAAACCATTCTGTTGCTGTTCAAAACAGTTGCGGCTTGTCATGGGAGGGCAGCAGGAGGTGCCCAATCACAAACAATTTCAGTACATTAAATTTGACCTTATCTAATCATGGAATGTTCTACGATTAAACAAAAAATAAGTCTATTAAAATACTGGTAGTAAAGTAATTGTGAACCCACTGACGAACTGCCACTGATGAACAAGCAGACTCGTATAATAAAAAAAGACAGATAATGTTCTTTGAAATTTCATTTTGCAATCTAGTTATGGATGTACAGAAGAACTGCATGCTTGTGTGGAAATTTGTGATTAAAAAATGAAATATTCCTTTTGCACTTTTTCGTATTCGCTTTTGGGGAAACACTGACATACGTTTTCTTTCGCATTCAATATGACTGACTGAGAGTAGGAGATAGGGTACGTGTGAGGGGAGTAGGGGGGTAAAAAAGATTTAAGACATTCGTGTCAGATATGTATTATAAAGATACTTAGGACTGTAGTCAAACTGGATACAACAGCTGATTATAACAGGTATATTTTCCGTCGAAGTAGCAGTGATTATATTACTTAGAGTTTTATCGCTTGCGTTGACTTTAAATTTTCATTTTTTCTGATAATTTTTCGCAAATAATTATCATATATCTTTAAATATCAGTCAAAATTTGGAAAAAAAAAAAAGCCAGAACTAGCATTTTTTAAAAATATTTTACAGTAAAAAATTCAGAAAAGGAATGCTTGCTGTGATTTTAACAGTCGATGTTTAAACTTTCAGATAACTATAAGTATTATTATTTTTAAAAAGCATATCGACAGATGCCATCCAACAATCTATTGCTTTTAATAACTGAGCGTCGCTTGCATCTTAAAACAAAAAGAGTTGAGAGTATATTATGAGTTAATGCTTATTCATTTTTATTACAGTAAGATATACCTATCACATTTCATTTTCCTACAAATCATATTTTAAAAATATATTTTGTTTCTATACAGGGTGCCCCTTCTTATCTTTGACCAATAGCCGTAAAATTTAGAGGTATTGTTTCAATTGCAAACATGTCTCAAATGATGAAAATCAATTAACATTAAAATAGTTACTTTTTAAATAGTTACGAAATTAAAAATTTTAAACAATGTATGGGTCCTATAAGTTTTATTTAGAAAAAAATTCTCATGTTCTAACATGTAAAACAATAATAAAAAAAAAACTATCATTAAAACTTACAGAGTATGATACATACAATTTTATGAATTTTCGGCGTTTTATGTCACTAAAAATTGAAAAACGTGTTTTCAATGGCAAAAAACGCTGGAAATTCATACTATCATAACTATGTTATTTAGGTCTGCAAAAATTTAATGTTTACCATGCTAATAAATTTTAATGGTGTGCATTGATCGAAAAAGAAATCAACAGCTGTATTTACTTCCCAAAATTATTCCAAAGATTAATTTGAATGACCTTTTAATTGAAACGTTCGTTGTCAGCATACATAGCGATTGATTATACGTTACAAGAATAACAGGTTATTGGAACCTGTTACTAATGCTATTATGGCGCAATGTAACTTTTTAACAAAAAGTAACGGTATTTCTTATCGGTAGTAATAACCTAAACAGGTAAACTTTGAAACCGAAAATGAAAATATTTGAGTACGCAAAATCGAATTAAACGAAAAATGGAACTTTTGCAGTCTTGACAGTTAGCCAGTTCTCCTTGACAGTTAGCCATCAAATGCGAAGTTTTTGACAAATTGCCGTAAGAGGGCGCTATTTTCAACCTGCCAAGTTACTTCCATTTATCTGCGCAGACTTAATATATAATGGTTTATATTTGAAATCTTGCATCACATCGGGGAAAAATAATTTGTAAATAAGCTGTTATGTTCTGGGAATGGTTTGTATCATACAATTCGATAATGCAATACTCGACAATAGTGGAGTGTACAATTCGATATTGCAATACTCGACAATATTGTTGACATTAGTGACGTGTAGAATTCGACAATGCAATACTCGAAAATAGTGTCCTGTACATTTCGATAATGCAATACTCAGATCTAGGACAAATTCATATAATATTAGAGATTTTCTGATAATTTTATGAACAAATGCGTTGTATCTAAAAAATTTTGAAAAACTGAAATACTTTCCAAAATTTTGGAAAAAAAGAAAATTTTTCATCTCTCTTTAAATATTTTGTTAATTAGAATATCATACATAGCAATAGGATTTCAGATACTGATTAACGAATCGAAAACAAACTCACTTTGTATAGATACTTCTGTTGCCAGATTACAAAATTTATCGTCAATCAGAAAAGAAAAAAAAAGTGTGTCCAAAGGATTTCTGGATTATCAAAAAAGATTATTATTTTTTTTCTTTTCCGATTACGACTTGTAATTATCCATACATACAAGATTCATATTTCATGTGTTTGATAGATAGTTATGTGTCGGAAGTAATCATTTTACCGTGGCACCAGGGCCTGATTACCAACGGGGCACACTTCCACCAGTAAAAAAGAATAGACATTTTTTGCTTCTTCATGACAGTAATTTTACATGAATAGGGCGTTTTAATAAGACGAAAATTTCTATTAATTTTTACTGGTGAAAGTGTGTCCCGTCTGTAATCAGGCCTTGCATCATGGTCGTATAAGCATGCATTAAATAGCATTGGAACAATTTTTTTTCTTTTTAATCTTCTTTATTTTTTCCACTCAGATGTGGTTGTTTAACTAAAATTAAATTTTCTCTGACCGAGTGAATAAAATGACTAATACTATTTACGGCTGTTCTCAAATCCAAACTGGCGACACTTTCTGGCACATTTTTAAAATTTTTATTCGCAAATGTATCAAATTGACAGTTTGCTCTTACTAAGAAACTTTGTGATAGAAACACGAAAAGTCAGAAAATATTTCAGGAAATACTGTCAAAGTTTGCGTTTTGTACCGAATTCCGGGACCGGCAGCACCAGTATGGGTAAAATTTTGTTATCACGCGACACAAATCGCTTTAAACTCGCGATAAGTAATCTATTTATCAAAAAAGGAAAAACTCATTTCGATTTCAAATCGCTTCAATAGTCAGGCCTGCCTTAACGTTTAAAAGTAAGTCCGAAAATATGTCAGAAAGTTTCGCGTTATTGAGCAGGTCATTTGAGAACCACCTTAAGGGGGGGGGGGGAATCCTATATTGTATAGTTTTTTACAAAATCTTATTATTCTTTCTGCAACTTTTTTTTTTTTTTTTTTTTTTTTTTTTTTTGCAATTTTGCAGTTGGTAATTAAAAAATTTATTGTACAGAACCCTTTGCAAGCGAATAAAACTCGAAATTGACCGGACTATTTTTTAAATGTAATACATCTTAATCAATTGGTTCCTCAATCGTTCTATCTCTGAAATCGGGTAAAATCTTCAAGTTTTAGATCATTTTTAAAAAGATTCATCATCTTTAAAGGAAAGAACAAATTGCTGTTAGTATATGCAAGAATAATACTTCTAAATTTTGTGGATTATAATGGCTGCATGAATGTGTCAGAAAGTAGCAACTTTGAATTTGAGAAAAGTAACGAAAATTACTGGTGATGTAATTCCGGGTGACCAAAAAAGCAGTGGCGTAGCCAAGGGGGAGGTCCAGGGGGTCCGGACCCCTCCCGAATGAAGTACTGGTTTACTGAATCATGGATTCAGTAAATTATTTCAGTGGATAATCATGGATAACAAAAACAGAAAAAAGCTGCTAAAACAGAATCGCTAAGAACCTATGAACAATTTCGCTTTAGATAGGTGCCTGTCTTAGCAGGTATAATTTAAAGGTATGTCTTTCGTAGGGCTTTGAAGGTTTTAAGTTTAAGACAGGTTTTCGTTTACAGAAGTGTAATTAATTGTACCTCTAAGGTACACTATCTCAGTAAGATGTATTATTCGTTTCGTCGAGATACTCAAACTTTTCCGTTTAAAACAGGATTCCGTTATTGAAAGGTTCGGCTTTTACAGGCTTTACTGTCTTATAATGTGTGTTTGGAAGTACAATAAACCTTATTAAGACGCAATCGCTGCTGTGATAAATCCACTTTCAGACAGGTTTTCAGTGGATGTAATTGTAAGGTAATCAATATCAGGACTATGTAATGCTTTCTTTGAAGATTCCGTTTTCGCAGGTTTTATTATCCTTATAACATGAAAAGGTATATTTATATAAATACAGCAAAACTTGGGAAAATAGCGCATACCTATAACAGACTGATGATTTAAACGGAAATATTCCTTGGTCCCATTTAAAAGAATACCATACAATTACACCTGCTAAGACAAAACCCTGTCTAAAACAAAATTTTTTACGACGCTCTGCGATTTTATCTTGGTAGGTTTTACAATACACATAATGTGAGGGAAAATTCTAGACTCCCTCCGAAAAGAAATCCTGGCTACGCCTCTGCAAAAAAAGGGTTTTATTTATTTATTTATTTATTTTTCGTTTAAACCTTTCGTTTGTGCACACATACAAGAATCATCTGTCACGTGTTTGATACCTGTGTGTTAGATGTAATTACTTTAAAGTCATAGTCAGATAAACATGCACTAAATACCATTAATTCAATTGTGCTTTTGATCTACTTTTTTCCTCTCATATGTGGTTGTTTAACTGAAATATATATATTTTTTAAACATTTATTTTTATTAGAATATTTAATTTTATTTAAAAAAATATATATTTGTTTTTAATTCTGTAAATAACCGCATTTTTCAAAAACGCTGAGCTGAATTCTATAAAATCAAAAACTGTAGAAGTGAAAAATATATATTGAGAGAGCATTTTTTTTATAAATATTCACCAGAGGTTTTATATAATTTTTATCTCAAGATTCGGCTATTTTTATCTACATAATATTTAGAAATAATCTAAAAAAAAAAAAAAAAAAAAAAAACATAATGAAAGGAGAATGCAAAATTGGAGGCGGAGCTACTCGGGTCGCAAATTTCTAGCTGAAAAAATTTAGCCCAAGGAGATTGCAAATTTTGTGTAGTAAATTTTTATTACTTTATACCAATTACAATTGTTAGGTATTTATCATACGTTACTGATTTGTGTATACTTTGTGTAAGGCTAGAACCTAAGAGACATACTCATATATAATATAGCCTCTCAGAAAAATGTGAATCGAACATATTATGAATTTAAAATGAAATGAAATGAAATCACAAATTAACCAACCACATTATTAAACTCGTAACAACAGAAATTAATATTCACTTTTAAAAAATAAACACTCACACCGTAAATAATTTGTCGTTAAATTTTATATATAAATAATACAAGTTTTGTATAGTATTAGGAATGATGCAACAAATTAAATTCATGATGCATCATTTGCCTCACTGAGAGCAGATGATTATAAATAAAATCAAGATCACAGAGTAAGTATAAGTAGGAACCGGAGAGATGGGCACTTCGACTCTCTTTGTGGAGTCGATGTAAGGAGTCGACTCTCAACTCACCTGAAGAAGTAGGGTTGGTTGGTTGGAAAGTAATTCAAAATGATATATATCATGGAGCAATATTTATCGCAACTAGTAAAAACAAGCAAACATCTACTTTTTTATCAGTAACAACTTTGACGCATTTAACATAAATAAATTCTATGCAGATCATGTTCTTGTAAAACAGTGATTCGCAAATAATGCTCCATAGGAAAGACTTTTGTGACATTCCATAAATAGAACCAGACTTGCCAAGTCTCCGGCTTTTTGGATACCAGTAATTTAGTACAGAAAATGTTGTTTTATTTAATCGGAGCATTTTGCGATTTAAAAGGACAACATTTTCTCTAAACAATTGCTGGTGTTCAAAAAGCCGGAGACTTAGCAACTCTAATAGAACTAAAATGTGTTCTAAAACAGTAAAAGAAAGAAATAAAAAAATCCTCTGATCGTCATTGCGGATTTTTCTGAAACGTTTGAAAAATGAATTTATTTCCCACATTCGATAAAATTTCAAATATTCTCAGTGAAGCAATAAAAATTCTAATAATATATATATTTTTTTAATAAATGTGATATGATATATATTTCATTTTTGTCGATTGTTTTCTTGTAATCAGTTTATTGCGATTTTCGTAACCTAAAAAGTTGGTTTAAAGATAAATTGATGGCTGTCTTTAATTAATTAATTTTTTTTTTTTTTTTTTTTTTACTTTTTAGGTGCATGTCTTTTATGATAAAATGAAAAACGCTCTTTAATCTGCTAAATAAAATATCTGCATTTATGAATGAATGAATATAAGTGAATGCATAAAAATTTTAGTGAATACATAAAAATGTAGGATTAAAAAAAAACTGCAAATGATTAAAATAAAAATTTTAAAAAGAGTTACCCCTCGCCCCCACGGGGGGAGGTTACAATGGAAAGAAATAACAAAACAATTCTTAGTATCTGCCGTTTATAATTTGATATTCACCTGCTTTCTAATATTCATCGCTAAAACCTTGATGAATGCGGAGATGCGTCTTTATGCCCCTACCCCTCCTCTTTTCCTGGCGGACGATGGGGCTGAATAAAAAAAAAAAAAATCGTCCGAATCTTACGTTTGTATTCTGAAACTTAGCATGTAGCAAAATTTCATCACAAAAGCCATGATTTATTATTTTTGCCCCTCCCCTCACACCCGGGGAGGAGCTAGCTGAAGATAGAAAAAATTCTTTGCATCAAATGTTCACATTATGTGAATCATCCTCTTTCAAAATTTAATCTCTAACACCATGATAGATTCTCCAGAGCTCGCACACTTCAAGGACTTTCAAACACCTTTTACCAGAATTTTCGTAAAGTAACATTTGGCTTATTTAATGAAAAAAAAAAATTCTATCTTCCGATATAGCGATCAGTACTCTACGAAATTTCTGGTAATAAAACACTTAAAATCTCCTGAATCCCCTGATGCGTACGAACCCTGTTCTCATTTTACGACTCCCCTCGCTGGGGGTAAGGTAAAGGGGCCGAGTTTGAAAAAATTCATCCGCATTTTATGTTGTTCATATTCTGACACTGAGCATATTAGAAAATATTATAATGAAAGCGGCGAGGGATCCTTAGATGCGGTTTTACGCTCTCCCCCCTAAACACACACAGCAAAAAAGCCTAGTGTCCAAAAAAAATCTTTATATCTGGTTTTTATATTTTGTGATTCCCCTCCTTTCAAAATTTCATGTCTAAAACCATCATAGATTCTGAGGTACGTTCTTACACCCTCCCCCTATCCTTGCTAACCCCTCTGAATGAGGAAAAGAATGGGAAAGCAGAATTCTGAAAATAACCTCTGAATCTGGTATCAAATATGAAACATTAAAAAATAAAATCGATTCGTTAAACTTTTAAGAAATGCCATGTATTTTTTAAATTTTTCTGCGAATTTTTATAGCTATGAAAATTAATTAAAATAACTATACATGCGCAAATCAAACAAAGGATATCCATATTTAAATAAAACACATCGATTAATAAATAATCATGATGAATTAATGATGATGATAAATTCAATAACAGAACATATTTATAATACCCTGTTACTAAAGTAAAATTTAATTTCTGTTTCTGATAATTTATTTCTAAATTACATGAAACAAAAGAACTTGAAAACATCCCACTATTCAATCCTACTTTCTTTGTTTTAGAAAAATCCACACATAACAACTGATTGATCGCCTATCCGGTGTCTAGCATACAGGAAATACAATGTTTTATTCAGGAAACACCTGGTCTTTTTGTCCCGCCCCTTTTATTTATACAATCATCCTCCTAATACCATCACCGAAACTGAGTCGAAATATCAAAGAATCGAAATCCAACTCTGTGTTCAACTCTCGACTCCCGACTCCCGAAGTCAAATACTGCGTTGAACTGATTTCGACATCCTTTCGATTCCAAATGCTACTCTGAGTTGAAAGTTCGATCCTTTAGAGTCGAGATAGCTTTCTAGCAGTGAGTCGAGTTTCAGAGTTTGACTCTTTGACTCTTAGACTATCTCTAAGGTGTAATATTTACGTTCGGAGTGACGCAAAAAATACAACCCTAAAGTCTGAACATAAGCCGAAAGGTAGGCCTCTCTGCCCGGTTCGACCTTGACTTTGGGCCTAACGATTTCAGTCGAAACCGGCTTCATATTGCAAACCTTTTGACGGTTTACTACCTCTCTATTCTGTCACTGTGCATCAGAACACTTGGAATATACGATACTTAGAATACATGTGGGTATATTCTACCGCAGTGTTGTGTAAAAAAATGGAAAATTTTGAATGCTTATATGAAGTTCATCCAAAATCTTTTTGTCCTGGCAATGTCTGTCATGCGCCAAATGAGGTGTTGTGGGAGTCAGGAATTTAATAACAAGAACGAACAATTCAGTGATGAACGAAGTATTGCCTCGCCCTCTTTTCCAGTGTCAAAGTCCTTTATGCTCCTTGATAAATAGTGTATAATGCTAAAATATGAGGTTAGGGGATTGTACTTTAGTGTTCCTGTCAGAAAGATGTATTGTAGCATATAGTTTTCGGAAAGGAGAAACGGAATTACTGGACATTCAATGAATGCGATTACATGCTGTTTATGTGATTATAAGATATTTTTTTATAGGAGTAAGTTGCGTTTAGATACAAAATAAATAAATAAATAAATAAATAAAATGTACTTTTAAGAAATAAAAATAACTTTTGAAAAAAATAATAATAATAACTAGATGGCTAATAATGTAAAATTTAATGCATATTTTGAATTAAGTTAAGTACATACGGGGCTAGGAGCAGCCTTTTGGAAAATATTAGGAAGGAATATTTGGAATTTGTTACGAAATTTTGGGAAAAATTATTGCGAATTAAGAGCGTACTTTTGGTAGATATCGTACATCTGAAAATAATATACTCACAAACAATGATTATTATATATGTGTGACTCTAAATTATATCTATTAAAAAAGAAAAATTATAATCTTTTCGATTAAAGTCGTAGTCATATACATCTTTGCTTTAGGAATACGTTATTTATTTATCGTTGTGGGAAAAATAACAATTTGGACATTAAAAAAATAATAAAGTATTTTAAATTTTTAAACTTATATTTTAACAGTAATGTGGGAGGGGCGTATGGACATGTTGGGGTAAGAGGATTTAGATGATTGTTCATTTATCGTTATTTCAAAGTAACAAATAGAGCAGAGTAATTTTTAAATATAAAAGCATTTTAAATTTTCAGCCATCCACTCACAAATATGAGACCGTCGGGAATATAGAAGATTGGCTAATTATTTTTACTGCAAGGTAAGAAATGGGTTAAATTTTCTCTTTAAATTAAAGTTTTTTAAAGATTTTAAGTTTTGTATGCTGCTTGGGAAAGATGGGGGTGGGGGGGAGAAAATCTGAAATTTGGTGGAGAGCATTTTAAAAAATGATGATTCATCATTAGTACAGATAAGCCAGAAAGATGTGCGAAAAGATAAAGAGTTTTAAATATTTTAAACTTTGTGCACAGGGAAAGACAAAAAAGAAAAGGAACATTTCGGGGATGCAAGGGGAGGGGGCAATTTAGATGATTATTTGTGAACAAAATTAAGAAGGAGGGCAAAATTTCTTAAAAGACAATTAAAGTTTTATGTAATTATAGATTTATATGGTGTAAATAAAAAAAAAAGTGTATGGGTAGGAATTTCAAGGGGGGGGGGGGAGGAGGGTCTGATAAACTTCTAATAAAAGTGGAATACCGCCGAAATGCAGGCGACTCTCATCCATACAAGTAGGTGCTATCTATTTTAAATGAAGATTAATACATTTATCAGAAAATGAATGACGAAATTTTCACCAAAGTTTTCTTTTTCTTTTAAATATTCACGTGAAAATACATTTTTTTTTAAACTGAAAGGAAATAATATTATTTGCGCTATTTTAAAATTGGCAAGAAAAGGTAAAAAGACTTTTCGAAATATAAAATAAATCCCTCGGGTAAATAATTTTTTAAAATGAAACTGTTTGCAAACATTATTTATTTTTTGGCCATTTTAAATGTGACAAAACTTTCCTCATTTGCTGCTTTAAAACATAATATTTTAATTATTAATTTAAAATTTTCTCTCTCTTTTTAATATTCACGTTTTAATACATTTTTATGACGTAATTTTCCCCATTTCATGCTACATGTGATCATTTATTTATTATTTTAAAGTTTTCTTTTCGTTTCTAATAGTCACGTGTAAACACATTTTTTTAATTGAAGAAGTTATTTGTGCTGTTTTATATTTTGGCAACAATATAAAATAAGTATTTTTTAAATATGAAATAAATCTCTACTAAATAATGAAAATTTGAATAAAAAAGAGAAAAAATACTAAAAAGAACAATCTAAATAATGAAAAAATATATTGCACACTACTCACCACTAGCATGTCTAGTATGCACATGCAGAATGTCATTAAATTGCTCTGTATAGTTTTTGAGCCTCTAAAACTTTTTAAACGGAACTATTTTGACTGAGCCCAACATTAAATAGCTCTTAAAATATCTTCAATTCAAAAACTGTCTGCTTCAGCGTGTTTATTTAACATATCTCTATGAAACTACAAATTTTTATATTTTTACACGCAATAGTTTTCTTAATTTTAGCCGAGATAGACCATTGGTTTCAAAAAATACATTTACAGTGGTAGCGTTAACAGTCTTGGTTACATATTTTTTTTTTTTTTTTTTTTTTTTTTTTTTGAACAGTGAGGTATTTTATTTTTTCCGAATGCTTAATCGGCACAAATTATACGAAAACAGTTATATAAATAATTATTCAGCATATGTTGACACAACAGCTGTGTTGTATGCATGTTAATTTTCAGTATTTAAGCTGATAAGAACAATTTAATTTTGTAATGCAATTTGTTTTATGTATTTTCAATATAAAGATATCAGTGACAATATATTCTATAGATGTCAAAACAATTATTATTATTTTCCAGAATTTGTAGAAGAAGACACAAAAAGCACTAAAGGCCAATTTTGGGGCGAAAATTCACAGGTCCGATGATGGAACAGTGGCGCAGCAGCTGGGCGATTGTCACCACTAAATTTTAACATTATTCTTTGGCTTCAAAAATCTCAAAAACAATTTCCATTCTTAACACGAAGAATATTAGTTAAATTTAGCGGTGTAAATTGATTGTCTGAAGCGTCACTGTTCCATCACTGCAGTTCCGAAAATTTGAACCTAAACGAAATTCCTCTCAACAGGGTAGATTGAGGTAGACTTTTTCAGTTCCAGAATCCCACAGCTTGAGATATTACAAAACCTAATCATCACCGTTGCCACAACTTGCTGATAGTTTTCTATCAGGAGGTGGTATCGAGCCAAATATAAAAAATAACACGTTCTGCACAGTAGTAACTCTTTTTTCCCCAAATATTTCCATACTTTTGAAGACTTTCTTTGTTAGACATGCCTCGATTTAATTGCATTAAATTGTATTTCAATGAAATTAAATCAATATATTAGAAAAAATTATGCGAAACGAATTATTGCTGCGCGTTTCCGAATTTAAATGAAATATATTCATTGAATAGCTTCACAAAAACATACATAAAAAAAATATTCAAATCTGTTTTTCGGTGAATAATTTCAGTTTTGTGCCAAAAAATCATATTTTATGATTACTCTGATCTTATTATTAATCTTTTGTTATCGAATCCAAAGCCGTATGCGGAATTTTGTAATGATTTGGCATATGTCATTTGGCGCAAGAGCGTTTTTAAAATTATTGAATGGTATTTACATTAAAGTTTAAGGACATTGTAGACATGATGGTAACGTTTGGAAGTAGATCCTGTTGTGGACACAATTGAACATTATATATATGCGACGTTTTAACGAAGATGTTTTTTTATTCCATGAAAAAATGACAGTTTGTTAAAGATGGTGCATTACTGCAGTCGTAATCAATAATCATGGCGAGGAGTTTAGGCAATGATGAGACACCACAAGAGTTTCGTCAATAAGGAGCAGCCAATTTCCGGATAAATCTTTTATTTGTGAACAGGAGCGATGCAAGTAACAGTTCCCACAGTATTCGGTATAAATTTACAGCCCTCAGGCTTGACGATGGCTCACTACATAGTTTAAAAGATCTTAAAGAGCTGATATGAAAATTCTACGTGACTTCAACACCAGATAACCATTTGTTACACTTCCAAACGCGACAAAAATCTGCTCTCCAAAAGTGTGCAAGCCAGTTTTGTTCACGGCGCGTAGGGTTACTGACGACAACGTAACGAGCGCAAGAAACAATGAGTGAGAGGCGAGTTCAAGCCAAGCGAATGCGGCGCGAGGGAGAAGATTTAACACGAAAGAATCCTCCACGTAGCCGCGCTTTAAATTTGAAGTGAAAAATACCCAGCGCGCAAAGCAGAGCATGGAATAGAAAAAAAAGGCTTTTAAAAACATTCGAAATGACAAAAGCGTCTCTCAGAATTTTTTAGATTGAGGAGTTGATAAAATTTACGAATGAACTTAAAATTTTAGATTCAGATTTGGAATAAGATAATTATTAATATACGGGTTATTACTTTTAAAAGGACATTAAATAGGAATAAACATTATTAAGAATTAAGGAAATACTGACTATGTCAGAAGTTAGATTAATTTAAAGGACTAATGCGAAATAAATGCGAAGCAAATAAATTTTTTATATAACACACACACACACACACACACACACACACGCACATATATATATATATATATATATAAAGAAGAAAAATTTGGTTTTATTTTTTTAATTTTCCTCGAAGCAATGAATTGCCAACTGTGGTAATTCTACTCTAGATACTCTACATAATAATAGAAAATAAATGTTCATTGTTGAGATTACAAAAAACAAATCCGGCTTGAAAATTGTTTTAAAATTCATAGAAAGTCATTAAATTAATCTACAGTTTTATTTATTTTTTATTTTTTTGATTTTTTGCTATTTGATGAAGTAAAAATTGAAATAATGCGATATTTACAAGTGATATATGAGCAATAAAAGTTAAAGCGATAGCACAGTTATTGCCACCATCGTTATGACATTGGCATACCGTATTACGTTTTCGGACACATTTCTAATGTTGAGTTCACAAAAAGTTTCTTACGTCCATGGTAAATTCGTAGTGAAATTTTTTTTAATAAACAAATGATGATTGTGAGTAATAGGACTTTATTATGCTTTAATAAAATTGTCAAAAAGAATCTGTATGTAAAATTTTAAGATGTTAATTTATGAATATGTGAATTTGTAAATAAGAAAAAAAAATCTATTGGATTTCACTATTAGCAAAAAAAAAAAAAAAAAAAAAAAAAGTAAAACTATATAGTATTTTTATATTTAATATATGGTGAATAAGCAACTTTTTTAACCTTTGAATTTTATTATTCATATATTTTTTATTACACGTGTTTTATTTTCTTTAAATGCGCTAATCGAGGCAAATTATGTAGAAAACTAATGTATAAAAACATTATTTGGAATGTGCTTGCTTAACATATGTTTTGTATTTTTATTTAAATCAACCTTCAGTATATTAAGCATATAATGCATCTAGTTTTACGTATAATAACTTCGACTTAAGTGTATATATATTCCACTGAACTCAGAAAAATTACTACATGATATTATTTAATTATTTTGGTTATATGTCTCACTGGGGTGGCACAGCCATTTACATCAAAAATTATATCCCACATCACACAACTCAAAATATTCCACTCCCAGGCATTGACTACACCAGTATTGTCGTCAACTTGCCCCATGCCAAAATCAACTTCACATCTTTTTACGCACGACACGGGCGACGATACCCCATAAACGACCTGACACACATCATTACACAACACCAACACGCATTTATCGCTGGTGACTTCAATGCACATAGCAGGCAGTGGAACTGTCATTCCACCACTACCAGAGGTAGATCTCTTCACAACTTGGTTAGCCATTTCAATCTCAGTCTCCACGCACCTACTACACCAACACACATTCCTGTTGCTCGCAACCAGCACTCCTCTATTATTGACTTCGCCATCACCAAAAATCTTACCTTCCCTATCACCACTTCTGTTATTAATGACCTAAACTCTGACCACCTTCCTGTCTTCTTCAAAATTGATCTTATCAACCCTATCTCTCCTCCTCCTTCAGTAGCAATTGACTGGAATAAATTCCAAAATTATCTCAACAACACCGACCTTACCTACCACACAATCAACAACACTACTGACATTGACAACGCAGTTAATAAACTCAACAACATCATTTAAAAAGCTCAAAAAGATGCCACTTACACCAAATTCAAAAATAATAACTCTTACATCTTACCCACTTACATACATAATATCTGTAAACAACGCAACACACTCCGTCGACTCTACCAAAATACCAGAGATCCCACCCTTAAAACAGCTGTCAACAGGCTCAACAATAAAATTAAAACCCTTATTCAGAAAGATAAGCAAAGAAACTGGTCTAAATTTCTGGAAAGTCTTACTTGCGAGGATAACTCTCTTTGCAAATCAAAAAGAAACTCAACAATAATTACACCCCTATCCCTCCCCTTACTGTCAATAGTCAAACTGCGTATACTAACGAGGACAAGGCAGAATGCCTTGCTGGCTCATATGAAAAGCAATTCTCTCCGAATCCCTTCCTCGCAAATCAAGCACACTTTAACAATGTCAATGATACTGTTAATGACTTCCACTCAAACCCTCCTATCCCCCTCCCCGAAATTCAACCCATCATGATAAACAATATCATTCAAAAACTTAATAATAAAAAATCTCCTGGGTACGATAAAATTTCCAACTATACTCTTAAACAACTTCCTATCAACTGTATTCTCTACATTACGAAGCTCACTAATTCTATCCTCAAACACTGTTATTTTCCTAAGCCCTGGAAAACCTCTATCATTTCTCCTATTCCTAAACCATCCTGTAATCTTAATGATCCAACTAATTTCCGTCCCATCAGTCTTCTCTCCTCTCTAAGTAAAGTCATCGAACGCGTCATTAGATCACAGCTCAATGACTACCTTCACAGCAACAACATTCTTATGCCAGAACAATTCGGCTTCAGAGCCAAGCACTCCACCCAACACCAACTTCTTCGATTTGGGGAATTCTTAACTGAAAACTTCAATGAGAAGAAGCCTACTGCTGCCATATTTCTTGATGTCGCCAAGGCCTTTAACAAAGTCTGGCACGCGGGCCTCATTTACAAATTAATTCGGCTTAAGTTCCTATCTGGACTTATCCATTTAATACACTCTTACCTTGGTGATCGTAACTTCTACGTCCGCGTAAACAACTCACTTTCTCTACTACACATAATACTCTAATACTCTGTGGTATTAATCAGGGTTCAGTCATTGGCCTTATTTTATTCATAATATACTTTAATGACATTCCACGCACACTCTTCACATCACTCGCAGTCTATGCGGACGACACTGTTCTCTCTGGCACTGCACATCACCCATACAATCTTTATAAAAATCTACAACATCACCTCAACATCTTCATGGATTGGTGTGATCAATGGCGCATTAAAATAAACGAATCTAAAACTACTGCTGTTTACTTCTCTAGAACATTTTCCACTCCTAATAGATTAACCCTCAATAATACTACCATTTCCTGGTCTGACGATGCCAAGTACCTGGGGGTTACCATTGACAAACGCATTACCTTTAAAAAGCATATTCTTAATATCCGCGGTAAAGTCGCCGGGATTTCCAAAACCCTCGCCCCCCCTACTTCGCAACAACTCACTCTCCATACACAACAAACTCTTAATTTATAATGCTTGCATTCTCTCTGTTATCACATATGCATGTCCAATCTGGGGCTTCACTTGCAAAACCAGTATGAACAGCCTCTCTAGCACCCATTACAAACGGCTCCGTTACATCAGGAACGGGTCTAGATACTTCAAAAACTCCACAATCCTCAAGGATCTGAAAACGACTTCACTCAAACATCGCATTAAACACCTTGCGAAAAAATTCTACAATGACATTAATCACATCCCAAATGAACTCATCTATGAGCTACCTGACTACGATGCTTGCAGTCCATCCAACCGGAAAAAACCAAGGTACTCCACTATTCTTGATGAATAGTCCTTCCGAGCTATAATTCTTATTTTCTCTTTAATTAAAAAAATATATATTATTATATGTTTATTTTATTAAATAACATAAAATTGACTTTTCTCTGAAACCTCTCCTAACATCTTTACTTTACCTCGTCTGGCATTATTTTTGCTTTTTTTTTTTAACTATGAACTATTTTTACTTTTATACTTTAACTAGTAAATCTTCATTATTTTATTGATATACTTAACACTATCCTATTTTTATGTAGTCAATTAGACTACGGCTAGACATTTCATATGGCTCTCTCAGGATTTGATATACACCTACTCAAAGCCAGGGTGTGCAGTTGCTTCGCAACTTGGAAGCCCATTGAACCTATCACAAGTTCAAGTTCAAGTGGAATATTATTATTCAGAAAAACACGCATTCATGTGATGTCACTTGCTTTCTTTAGAAGGCAGGTGACGACAGAATAAATATAATGCAGTTAATAATGTAGGGATGGGCATTTCGACTCACTTTCAGGAGTAGAACATGAATCGACTCTCAACTCACTTGTAGAAGTACGGTTGGTTGGTTGTAAATTTGCCAAAAACCTGTCTAAAGCGGAATTTTAATTTGCTCCCAAGCTATTCTGTTTTTACAGATTCCACTGTATGTAAAACAATATATTGAGTTAATGTTTACAATTATTTATATCATCATTTTTGTGGGTAATTCATATAGTAAAACCTCTAAGAACGGAACCTACCTATACCGAAATTCTATCTTAAATGAAAAAACTTTCTATTCTGGATGGAAGGAATACTATACAATTCTATCTTCATTTATTCATAAATTTTACCAATTTCTCTCAGACATTACTTATAAAAAAGCATGGTCAAAAATTTTCATTAAAAATGTCCTTCATTTAAAAAATTAAAAACAGTCTCTAATAAAAACTTCCACCACCTAACAAAAGCGCTTTCACCCCTCGCCAGGGCATCATCAGTTGTGTTCTCTATCCAACTTCCTCTCCTTTATATAGATGACTGGTGGGTGTAGAGCTCCCCCTATCGGATTTCAATATTTTCTCTCTATCTCTCTCCCCCTCCTCCAACATTCTTCTCCAGCGGCAATCGAGCATTGAGTGTACCATGTCATTCCACGTTTCTTTGGATATATTTATTTCAATTGATTCTCGTAATAACGCGTTATGCAAGTTTTCGTAGTTAGCTATTTTCTTTATTTGTAGGGTATCAAGTTGTATTGGGGTTTTAAGGTTTAATCTTGCAAGAGCTGTTGACTGTTTATTTAATTTTATATCTCGAATATGTTCTTTCTTTCTTTCTTCTATTTTCCTCTTCGTCATTCCTATGTAAGTAACTTTTTCATTTCTGCTGTTTAGACAATTTATTTTGTATATTCCTGCTGAATGCTTTTGCAATATTAGTTTTTACAGGGCTATCCAAAATATATTCGTTTTTCTTCAATTTGTTGACGGCCCCTTATGGGGTTTCGGGAAAAAATCTTCGCGGAAATATATGACGTCAATTATGTTGTTTACACTCAGGAAGTTTCAGGATAATTCCTCATGGATCTTTCCAGATATTTAACAAAACATCTAAAATCGCAAGTGACCAATCATCATTGGCAATATAGACATCAGATATTTACACTTATATATAAATCAATATTGGAATATAGAAGCTTAAATTGTTGTTACACAGATTGTTTTTTTTTTTAATTATTTAAAATGTATGTACCATTCTCCTTTGAAATCTATACACGTACAAATTAAGAATGATTACAACAAAATTCTAAGGAAGAGCGAAAACTAAAGACATATAAGCAAAAGTATGCCTCTTTTTTTAATAATTTAAGCTCAGTCCTACACAAAAACTACTAAGACATCTTTATTGACATATTTACAAATAACAAAATACATGTCCATAAATGCATGATATGCAAAAATATTACAAAATCATATATGCATAACTAATATACTATTCAAAAATTGTAAAATCTTAGATGCTAAAAAGGTGTAAATTAACAATATAATAATACATTAAAATAACTTTTATTAGATTGTTGACATGTTTCGGCTCACTCCGAGCCATTTTCAAAAACAAATGAAAATATTCTATAACTGCACGGTCTTTGAAGTAATTATTTAAAATGCTATCATTTACTTTTCAGGGAGTTTTTTAAAGTTACGCACGTTATATTTTATTTTTGTTTATTTGTTTATATCGGGTGTCCCAAAAATGACTGATGGATTTTAAAATTCAATAACTTGCAAACGGTGACATATATTTAAATAACTAATAAAAGTTTAATTAACTAACTAACTAACTAACTTTAACTAATAAAAACTTTAAACTTTAACTAATAAAAGTTATTTTACTGTATATTATGTTGTGAGTTTACACTTTTAAAAAAAATTCTTGCAGGAGGGTTATGTATGATGTCAGGAGTTTTGTTACTGTGCTTCTTGATTTAAGTTCGAATTTCAAACAATTGATGGCGCTGACAGCGACTGACACGCAGTCGAGGCTGAAACTGACGTCACACAGCACTGATGCACCGCCCCCTCGAACTTCAACACCAATAATATCTAAAAGTTTTCTTCGATTTATTTGATCTCAGAAAAACTAGGTGAAGAAAACTTTTAGAAATTATTGTTTTCCGTTCAAACGCTGTAAAAGAAAAAGAAAATCCGCCTGCAACAGCCGCCATTTTTATCAGCGCGCAGGCCTAGTATTCAGGAGGCGGTGACTGATGCACCGCCCCCTGAATACAAGGCCTCAGCGCTGACAAAAATGGCAGCTGCCGCAGACGGATTTTTTTTTTCGGCGTTTGAACGATCCCTCGAACTTCAACACCAATAATTTTTTAAAGTTTTCTTCGCCTAGTTTTTCTGAGATCAAATAAGTCAATTATAGAATATTATGAGGCAATTATTGAATATTCTCATTTGTTTTTGAAAATGGCGCGGTGTGAGCCGAAATATCTCAACAATCTAATAAAAGTTATTTTACTGTATATTATGTTGTTAGTTTACACTTTTTAGCATTTAAAATAATTATATTATTACAAGGTGTTATAATTTATCATAAATTAATTTCAATTATCCCTCTGTCTCACCAATAAATTCAGTTCAACAGATCAACCTTGACTTCACTTTCTGAAACAATATTCTATCTTTATCGAAAAATAGAAAAAAATATACATTATATTTCATAGTTTCTGAATAAGAGAACTCACCAATCACATGCTTTCATGTAAAAAAAAAATAATTCAGGAATATGTAAGAAATTAAACAGTTCGGATTTTAGAATGAAGATAAGAAGAAAGTCCTTCATAGAAGCTTTCTAAAAATAGTCTTAGTTATGTTATCTTAATTATGCTATCGCTTTCCTAGTTGAATTAAAATTGTCTTTTATGTGGTGTCTATAAAACATATTTATAACATATATATAAAACAGTTCATAAATTTAATCAAGTAGCTTTGAAAAGGATGCTTAAATTTTGATAAAACTCTTTTGTTGGAATAGGCTCTCTGGCGGATTTCCAAGAACTAAAGAATGGATGAAAAAAAAAACTTCAAAAAATCAAAAGTTAAAATTTGTGGAAAATTCTTTATCATCCAGCTGCTTTTAGAAAGCAAATGAAATTCATCTTACTCTAACGCCAACACTTTTCTGAATTTTCACGATATTCGACTGGTCTTTTTATATCAGTAGTCAGTGTTGAATTCAGGCACTTCTCCCGGGCCACCCCTTGAATTCAACAGTGTCAATAGCGGAATAGAATTAACTACCAAATCATGAACAAACAAAAAAAAAAAAAAATTAAAAAAAAAACTTTGCTACCGTTTGCGCATACGCAGTTAAAAATTATTTCATACAAATGCAATACTGATAATCCCTCTGTCTGTTGAATATTGTGAAAATTAGCAAGCCTATTTCGGACACTATGAGAGATAGCGACAACAAACTCACCTACAAAAGTGTAGAGCATCCTCAATTTAATATGAAATTATGCTTTACCCATAAAATAACTTTCATCGAAGATCTGAAATGTAAGTATATCAATATGGAATCACCAACTCAAATATATCTCCAATCGTCTGCTGAAGTATGGCATTATGAGGCATATGCACATTAACTAATAAAATTAAGGTATGTAAGTAAAATAAAAATTATTTCAATAATTAAACGCAGTTAAATATGCTAAACATGCCCTTCACTGGCTACAATAAACTGCATTCACATGCATACTTATGGTCTTGGAGTTATTCTGATTATAGTAACTGTGTGTAAATAAATCTGTCTCCAACCAGAATTTTTTTCCCTTATAAAGCCAAACCTAATTTTACTTAGTACTTGTTTCACTTTCATCATCATCATCCCAAAACATGGTTTAAGGCAGTGGTCACCAAATGGCGGACTGCGGTCCGGATCCGGACCACCGGCAAGTTTTGTACGGACCGCGGCAAAATTGTGAATAATAGAAAAAAATATAATGTTTATGCGTACAACGCGTAATATACAGGCGGTAATCACGAACGCGGCCCGAAACGTGAAAATTCTAGAGATGAAGCGTACTCATTCCAAGCTCGAACCCAACACAGGAAACATGTGAAGCCATATAATGATGCAGATATTGTAAAAGAGTGCGTGCTGGATGCTGGAAATGCGTTATTTGAGAACAGAAAGAATATCGTTGACGCTATTCGACATATTCCATAAACCGCTTCTTCAAGTACAATGAATACACAAGTTTTGTCAGAAGAAAACTATAGAACTTTGAAACCAACTTTAGCTACCACAGATTGCTATGCATTGAAGGCTTTAGACGAATCTTGCGATATTAAAGATAAAGATACAGCACATCTAATTATTTTTGTGTGCGCTATCTGGACAGAACCCGTGAACAATTTTTTGAAGAACTACTGACTATTTCCTATGTTGTGAACTACTACAGGAGAGGATTGTACAAGGCTGTTACCGAGAATTTCAACCAAGCTGGAATAGACATGCAAAACGTTATGTCGGTAAAAGCAGACGCCAATGCTTGTGTGTAGGAAAGACTTGGTTCAGCGACTCAGCAGT
Organism: Maratus michaelseni; assembly: GCA_963931845.1. NCBI lineage: Eukaryota > Metazoa > Arthropoda > Arachnida > Araneae > Salticidae > Maratus > Maratus michaelseni. The sequence continues at coordinate 168,499,750 of OZ007600.1, forward strand.
GATAAAAAATGCAATAAAAATTAGATATGTTACCAATACATCATTCATCAAATTGTGTTGAGTTGTGCTGAATCCCATTCTTCAGAATAAAATGCAAATGGTGATACAAATAATAATCTTCATACGGTAAAAATCATCTCTTAAGCACTGTCAATTTAAAACACTTCTTGAAGAGACTGATGCTCAGTTTGACGACTTCTTTCTTCACAACAATCTGAGATGGCTAAGTAAATCCTTCAAATATTCTTTGCCGTACTGGAGGACATCAAAGAGTTTCTTTCAAATAATGATCAACAAGTAGAAAGTGAACATTTAGGTTTCCTCAATGACTTTGATGAAAATGTGGCAACCATCGCATTTTTTGACTGATCTATTTCGGCATCTGAATCTCTCAAACTTCAAACTACAAGGCAAAGGTAAACTTGCGTGTCAACTTCTTTCAGAAATAAAAAAAATTTCAAAAATGATTGACCTCTTCTCCGATCATATTACAGGAGAACGTTTACAATTTCCACACCTTAAGTCATTTTGTGACAGTAATGAGGGTACTGACATTAACCAATTTGAAGATTTTTTGAAAAAAATTAAATCTGAATTTTAAGATAGATTTTCTGACTTTGAAAAAATTAAGAACGTTGTGCAACTGGTTTTCACTTACGCCTAATGGCGTATGGACGAGTGAAGCGGCGAATGTTTTCAAGAGCAACAAAGCTGCCCTACAGTTGGAAATAATTGAGTTCCAAGAAGATATTTTAAAGAACACTTTTGATAAAGTTCCAAAAACTCTTGGGAGTGATGAATTTTGAATTAAAAATGTGTGTAAAAAAAGTATCTAGAAGTATAGCACAATTTTATGGCTTTAGCCATAAAATTGTGTACCGTGTTTGGCCCAACTTATGTGTGTGAAGCAGCATTCTCAAAAATGCACTTCATTAAGAATCAGTACAGATCTCGACTCACATATGGCCATTTTAACAGTTTGATGAGAATCAGTTGCACCAACTTGACCCCAAATTTCAAGCAAGTTGTTAAAAATAAAGCGTGCCATTTCTCCCATTGAACATCAATCACAATGAACTTTATTGAACAATCTTTCTGAATTTATATGTACTTTGTATTGATCGTCTTGAATTCTGAAAATCATAATAAAAAATTATCGATTTGGTATTAATGCACTTCATTTCACTGGTATGTATTATGTTAAGTACCTAAGAAAACAAATAATTTCAAAGAAAAGTTTTTCTAATCAAAGTAGGTGGCCTAGATTAGTAAGAGGTTGGTAGCGGGATGAATGGGGGGTAGAGGGTGTAGGGGAGACTTAAGTGTTCCGGACCGCGAAAGTTTGACTATGTTTTGAAACGGACCCACGGGAAAAATAATTGGTGACCTCTGGTTTAAGGCTATAAGCTTGTTCCGGCCTCAATCCATCTCTTTCGCTGCCAACCTCTGTCTCTTTTCCCCCTTTGTTTTATAATTAAAGGCTGCTTTTGGTATGTGATCAGAATCCATCCTATCTTCTTATTTCACTTTATTAAATAAAATTTCTGGGTCGAAGAAGACCTGCGTTAGCCGTGTCTTGTACGCCCGAATTTATAATACACAAATGAAATTTAATGTGAATAGTAGGTTAAAACTCATACCAGTATATTTATTGGACGAAAATTAAAAATAATAAACAAATAGTTATCTTTGGTCATCATACATATAACTTAATGAATTTAATACCAATCAGTGGCTGACATTTTGAAGCTGCTGATTGCTGTTATCTCTAAGAAAAGTACCATTTTCAAACAAAACATCTGAAATCTGTAAAGAAGATCATCAATTTTTTTTTTCTTTAGGGTGGTGGGGGGAAAGGTGGTTGTTCCAGAAGACTCCCCTAAATAGGACAATTTTGGGAACGCGTCTTACAAAAATACGTTCATACATACGAAATTGAGCTTTCACGTAGTTAGTAGCAGGGTCGGAACAGATGTGTTACACTCACGCACCGATGTTTGGCGCACTTTTCAAGTCGGCGCCAAGCTACTATTTTCTGTCGCCATCTTGGAATCATAGTACTGCTGGACCACTTTTAAAAGACGGACCTTGCCATGCTGCCAAAAAAATAGACACTTCCGAAGGGAGAAAAGCATTGGATTAGGAGGACCCTGACCGCTTGTCATTTCTGCACTGGCTGTTCTTGTACTATTAGTGTTATTTTTCTCTCTCCCTATTTTGTTTGATATTTTCTCTAAAGAAGTGCGTTTTATTCTACTTCTATAAAATGGATTTAAAAGAATATAAAAGCTCTCAAGGCAAACATTTTCACAGTGAAGTGAAAAATATTTTAAACCATGTTGTAAAATATTGTGATAATGAAGTAGATAAAGTCTGCCTAACTATTCCATTGGCACGTGCAACAAAAAGAGCTAGCGCAATTGCCGGTGTTTCGGATAGCACTATAAGAAGAATTCGGAAAGAAGCTAATAACAATGCAAATAGTTTCGCTTTTTCTGAAAAGAAAAAGGTGAAAACAATCATAGAGAATGTCAACTTGGATAATTTTTACTTGGATGTAAATCGAAGAATTATCCAGGAACTCTACACTAAAGATAAAAGCGTGCCTACTGTTCCGAAATTGCTAGCTAAGTTGAAAGAAAACATACAATTTTCAAAAGGAAAAGAAACGTTGCGTAAAATTCTTCATGAAATGGGATTCGGCTGGAAAAAATGTCAAAATAAGAGGAAATTACTTTTGGAACGAAGTGATATTGTTCTGTCTCGCACGAAATATTTAACGGACTGTTCACTAGTTCCGAAAAGGTAGAAGACCCAGGGTCTGATTACCAACGGGGAAAAGCTACCACCAGTAAATTTTAACGGAAAGTTTTGTCTTATTTAAACGCCGTATTCATGTAAAATTAGTGTCATAAATAAGTCAAAAATTTCCATTCCTTTTTACTTATGGAAGTTTACCCCATTGGCAATCAGGCCCTGAGAAGACCTATAATTTTTGTTGCCGAAAGATGGATTGACAGCAATTTAACTGTCGGGAAATGCTAGCAGCCGTAAGAGACATATATTTTACATAGGTGCCAACCTCTCATTAATATTCCGTAATATGCGGGTTAATTTGACCCAGGTTTAAAACGTTTCGCACCAGAAATTTTTTAAAGAAATGAAATTAAATAAATTCCATGTAGAAACTTGAAATTGAATAAATAAAGAATCATCCAATAATTTTTCTGGTTTGAAGCGTTGTTAAATTGGGTCAAATTAACCCGCATATTACGGAATATTAATGATATGTTGACACCTATGATTTTAGCATATATTTTTTAAATTCTTTCATCGCAATTTAACAATAATTTCATTTTCATTCCTATTTGCCTGATTTTTTTTTAAAAAATTAACTTGAAAATCGAACAGCGTTTTTAATTTTTCTATAAATTCGGCACATTGGGAGTTACAGTTAAATAGATTCCTATGACTATCATTTTTACATGAACTTATCCGAAAAATAGGTTCAAAGCGCGACCTTCTATAGCATTTTCAGTAAGATTAGTTGCTTTTATAATAAAACGAAAAATACTTCGATTTCCTGATATCTGAATAAGAAGGTCTGAAACTTTTGCACATTTATGAATAAAAACCACTTAGTAAAGGTATCAGAAAATTGAATTTGAATTCGAGAACATTTTTTTTTTTTTTTACTATTTGAGTGTAAAACATATTTTTCATCCTTTAATGTGACTCTGTACTCTTTGAACTATTTTCTGTTATTATTAATTGAGTATTTTGTTATGCATTTTCGACATATTATTAAATGATTTCATGTAGAAAAATGAACATGGGAAATCACGAAAAAAATGGAATTCTTGCGGTAAAATTAAAAATATATATATTAATAATCATAATAATAAAATAATATTTTAAAACTCCACTTCTCCTACAATTACATGAGTGTGTCCTATAACTGTAAGGAACAGATATTTAAAATAGTAATTTATTTAAAAAAACAATAAATTGCAATGTCATGTGTAAAAATACAGTAAAAAATAGTTTTTATTTACTTAACATGTTTTTATCCGATAATTAAATAATCTAAATTATCATAACATGTTTCTTTAGATTGAAGATATCCGCTTCATCGAAGAGAAAACTACAATTTTTATGCACTACTAGCGGTCTTCGCCCGTCCAGCCGGTCGTTTCCGAGTGGGGCCCAGATACATAGTGCAGCATACCACTCTGACTTCGGTTGGGACCCAGAAAGTGCATTTTACATGCAACCAGAAAAATATAAATAAATACTTTAAATTAAAAGTACACGGAAATAACTAATAAGAATATAAAAAAGCACTTAAATAAAGATTTCGCGACATAAATATTTTTTATGAGTCCCCTGACAAAATACTACTGGGCCCTACCCGTGATTATCTAGGGGTGGGGCCAAATTAGTACTTTGTATCTGAGCCCCTTTCGGAAGCGACTGGCTAGTATATAATAAAAAATCAGCAATAGTTCTCTTTTTCGTCTAATCTTCCACAATCGGGTGCACAGCCGATCTTGCCCACGAACTCGCTAGCTTTAAAATCGCTAAAATATATGATTAACTATTTTTTTTTTAGTAGATTTGTAAAGCGGAGGTTCACATTCTTACTTAAAACTGCTGCTGAGATATGGCACTATTACCTAAAACTTCCGACAAACAGAAACCCTTTGATGGATTACTATCTAAAATTGCTGAAATACATAATAACTATTTTCTAGTACATTTGTTATCTTAAATTTAACGCTCCTACCTATTACTGAGATATCGCAAAATAACATAAGAAATTCGATCCCCATTTAACCCTCTTTAGGGCCTGAATTTCTAAAATCGCGGAAATATATGTTTAATTATTTTTACAGCGGATTTGTTATCCGGAATTTCACGCTCTTATCCAAAACTACTGATGAGATATGGTGAAAATTGGAAATCATCGAAAATTATCGACCCCCCCCCCCCATTTAACCCCTTTAGTAGTTGAATTTCCAAAATCGCCTAAAATACATGTTTAAAACCCTTTAGCGGGCGGTGGTCACAAAAAAGGACACCTAATTTTAATTCCAAAACTGACAAACGGCACCAATAATATTTAATTAAATTTTTTCTTTTATAAACTACGGGAAATTAAGCACGTTTTTATTTTGTATTAAATTTTGTTGTAAATTCTGGTGTCAGTCGATAATTTCATCATTTTAAAAACAAACTTACTCTGCGCCGGAAAGGGTTAACTATTCTTTAGTAGATTTGTTATCCCGAATTCCGAGCTCCTAACTAAAAATGCTGCTGAGATATAGCGAACAGGCAAAATGACCTAAAACTTTCGACCCCCCATTTAACCCCCTTATTGGATGAATTTCTAAAATCACTGAAATACGTGTTTAATTATTTTTTTTGTAGATTTGTTATCCTGAATTTCACGTTCCTATCTAAAACTGCTGCTGAGATATGGTGAAAACGCGAAATGACTAAAAACTTTCGACCCCCATATAACCCCCTTAGTGGTTGAATTTTTAAAATCGCTGAAATATGTGTTTAACTAACTTTTAGTACATTTTTTATCTTGAATTTCGCGCTTTTAACTAAAACTGTTGTTGAGATATGGCAAAAAGGCAAAATCACCTCAAACTTTAGACTCCCCATTTAAACCTCTTAGTGGTTGAATCTCTAAAAACGCTGAAATATGTGTTTAATTATTTTTCTAGTAGATTTGTTATCTTGAACTTCACGCTCTTACCTAAAACTGCTGATAAAATAAGGTGAAAATGTGAAATCCCCGAAAATTTTTGACCCCCCATTTAACCCACGACGATTAAATATTAAGACGAATTTCTAAAATCGTCTGAAATACATGTTTAACTATTCTTTAGTAGAATTGTTATCCCAAATTTCAAGCTCCTGTTTAAAACTCCTGCTGAGATATTAAGAAAGATCGAAAAGACGAAATTATCTAAAATTTTCAACCCCCCATTTGACTCCCTTGTGCTGTGAATTTTCAAAAATCCTTTCTTAGTACGCGCCTACATTGTGTAAAGAACATGTCTTCCAAATTTCATTGTTCTAGGACAAACGGTTGAGGCTCGGCGTTGATTATGAGAAAATCAAGCTACTCTTTTATAAGTATAGATTATTACATAAGAACAAAAATCCTTTTTATAATCTTGGAGCAAGTAGATACGAAACTATCTGAAATCAACTCTTCCCCCCCCCCCACACCCCACAAAAGCAGAACTAGGGCAGACTCCCTTTCATTACCTCGATCCTTATTATGAAGAATAGAGAGCTCTTATTCAGACTAAGGCTCCTATAAAGGGAGCTGACGCATATCCATTATGTTGCCCAAAATAACCGCCATATTGTGACCTAGCTCAGCATTAGGAAACCGCCTGTGCAGGTGTTTGTCGTACCTGTTACTGTCACTCGTGGTCCACTAGTACGGTAAGCAAACCGGTTTTAGCTTGGTTTTTGGTCCGCTGGGTCATTAAATGGCGATATGATTCAGCCTGTATTATAGGAGCTCTAATTCAGACCAGTTACTGACGTGACCAGTCTTTAACGCTTGGCTGAGCAGTATATATGTACAGCCCCTTATTTTATTGCAGGTATAGGTGGAAACCGACAACCTTGCAATTCATATTTTGCAATTCATTGTTTAATATTTTAATGAATGACAAATATTGTGAAGGTTTTACAGAGTTCATACGATTTTACTACAATATTTTAAAAGAATTTTTTTATTTAATACTTAAATAACAGAAATTGTTCAGGTCTCGTTTAATTGCATGATTTTTTTATATTTTTCTGCATATGAATAAGGAGAAAAATTCTATTAAAAAATTGTAAAAACGAAAAAACTTACAAAAAATTGTAAAACGTACGAACCATGTTTTATCCCATTATTGAAGATGTCCTACAACATTGTTCAGTAAAATTTTATTCAGTTAATATTTTAATGACTATTTTAGTTGGAAATCGTTTAATTTTATATACATATGAATGATGTACTTTGATGTTGAATACAAGTGTGACACGCCTTTCGAATACTGGTGAAAATAACACTTTTAAAATGGGGGTGGAGCTATCCAGCCTGCCCACATACTGTCGAGAATGAAGCTGCTCGTTCCATTGGGATAGTTAAAATTCTTATTCTCAAATTTTATAACTATTTTGATATGTTTTATATTCTATTAAAACTGTTTAAAGTTTGTTTTTAATGACTTTGATCATTAGTATAAAGATGCTTTATGAATTTTGTGTTCATATATTTATTGAAGAATATTATATGTTGCATTTTTTGTGAGGTGCTTGAAGCGCCTATGAATAGAACAATTTTTCATATACTTTTCAATGAATTATACATATATATATATATGCATACAAAGTAAAGAGAAAAGTTCATTTTTTTCCTGAAATAAAAGTTTGCAAACAAAAAGTAATAACATTATAGTAAAGTGATTACGCCGGACCTAATGCAACAGACAATACAGTTCCATTGTGGAGAAATTTGAAAATTACCACTACTAATTCGGAAACTATGAGAGATAGCGATAGAAAAATCAACTACAAAAGTGTAGAGCATCCTCAATATAATATGAAATAATGCTTTACTAAGTAAAATAACTTTAATCGAAGATCTGAAATGTAAGTATATCGATATGGAATCACCAAATAAAATACATCACCAATCGTTTGCTGAAGGTCGTTTGTTGGAGAATCGTTTGCTGATCGTTTGTTGCATAAGGCAGATGCACATTAACTAATAAAATTAAGAAATGTAAGCAAGATAAAAATGTTAAGGCAATGTAAGGCAACATGCAATGTTTAATAAAACTAAATTCCCCCTCCCGACCAAAAAGAAAAAAAAAAAAAAAAAAAAAAAAAAAAAACATTGAATGACCTCATGCAATTTAAATGCAGTGCAACACAACGGGTTCCCACGCAGCAAATTAATAATAAATTGTTAACAATGTGAAATTTAATATTTACGTTATTAGTGTATAACAGTAGTTCATTATAATACATAGACATATTATTGCAAATATGAAGTTCGGCCTTCGAGCTTACTCCTCTATGACATTTTGGGTCTTACAGAAATTTTAGAAGTACCAATGGTTTAAAACTTCTTATTTATTCGAATAGGCGTAATATTTAAGTCACATAAATGGTTAAAAATCTACTATTTTCTGTCTTCAATAATTTATTATTTTTCTTGGACAAAAAACCCCTGATCATAAAAGAATTCTATAAATATTGATTACATTTACAACAAGTAAATCTGCATATCAAGTGCCTCAAACATTAATTTTGCAGTTTAATTTTGAAATCATTTGAAATCATAGTATTTAATTCTTTTAAGGCACATTATAATTTTTTTTTAATCGAAATATATTTTTTGCCCATTTTTTTACTCTTTAAACGTTTAAAAACTTTATGGTAAAGCGGTTTTTCCGAAATTCGAATTGTAAGGCAATTCGAATTAAAATATTATACGCTTTTTCGTGTTGCAGTGAAGAGGCTCATTTACAGATAATAGGCTCATATATGTTGATTTATCAAATGAAACGTTACTTCAACGTTGTCTCGGCGGGTTTAGAGAAAACCGGAACAAGAACCTCAAGAGCGTTCTGTGGAGATTGGTTCCAAAACACTTGCCTAGCAGTACATCATCGAAACGGCTGTTGCTCATTTCAACAACGGCGCTGGGTCAATTCTAAAAGTAATGGCAACGTTGAGAGTCAAAATTGAGCGACGTGCAACTGAATTTGCTTCATCGAGAGATAGCCGCCACTTCAACCAAGCTGAGCTCCGCGCACAGCATGCGACTCGGGTGGCAATAATTCAGTGCCGACTCCCTAAAAAGAAAAGATTTGAAGAACAGGAAGTCCAGGGGAATTTGTTATGTGGGCCTGTTATAGATGATTTTATGTCAGTTGAAAATTGTCACTGCTATCTATGTTTAAAAACGTTATAAAACTTTAAACCTGCTTTTCTCGAAACTCTGTTTTACAAATCGGTACCAGGTAGGACTTGAGATTGGGTCGACCGATTTGGTTGAAATTTTCATGATGCTGTATTATATACTACTAGGAGGCTCAGCCCCTACTCGCTAACACTCGCCAACCCCCGTAAATTGCAAAGCAAGTCAAATTAATGTCGATTATTGGATATTTGCATTATTAATAAAGCAAATATTTTGGGCTAAATATTAGTGCTATATACTCGTATTATATATTCTGTATTACTAATAATGCAGTACAGCTTACTGAATCCCATTTTATATAATAAATAATATATTTTGTTTTTATAATAAAGAATAAAGTTTTTTTAAAAGCAATTTAATCGTTTAAAATAAAGTGTCAGTCACTGGTTAACTTTGTGTCAGTTATTGGTGTTTAAAAATAGGGATGGTGTCAGTTACTGGAGATATTCATCATATTTATGAATAAAATTAATTTTTAATAATAAAATGTATAATTTTTCAAAATTTTGCCAACAAATTTTTTTTAATGTATCTCTACTATCCTTTCAAAAGCAAAGGCAAGTATAAAATATATTTAAATTTTTCTAATAGTGATTTGAACAAGAAAGAATACTTAAAGTGCCAGTTACTAGGGGTTTCAACCTATATATTTTCTAACTAATTAAGACAATAATCTATGTTTTGAGATTTTAAAAAAAAAATGTATATGAGATGATTGCCGGATATTGGCGAAATAGGTTTGCTTATTCTTTTGATACTAGGAAACATATAAATATATATTTTTTTATCACATACTTTTATATCGTGAATTTCCAGAATTAGAATATTTAATTATATATCAAATTTTGTTACATTTCTATACGCTTATATATTTCAGATCAGCACCTATAATGGTTAAACTTATCGAAATATATATATATATATATATTAAATAATTAAGAATCGTATAAAAATAATACACGTTTTGTGAAAAAAAAAAATTATATAAGTTGATTACCCGATATTGGCGAGCTTGCTTGTTCTCTAAATATTGTGAAATGTGTAAATATTATTTTATAATATATTTTTTATGACTCTGTCCAGAATTCAAATATCTGATTTTATATTTGTCCCTGTTTTTGTATTTTCTGAACATAATGGAAATCTGTTTTTTTTTTTTTTTTTTTCTGTTTCACTGTACACTTCATCTTCAGTACCTGCAATATTTAAAAATATCGATATATTACAAAATTTAATTTTTTTCCGCAATCTGTTAAATTATACTATAAAAATTTTCCATTTAGTAATGTTCCGTATATGACCCCGGCTAATTAAAATAATTCTTATTCTTAAAATAATCCTTTACTATCCATATGTAAAGTCATTTTATCCTAATCCACTTAATAATATTTATTTCAAAGTATTTAGATTTAAAAATGGCGATAGCTACTTAAATTTATTCTTTAGATAAGACATCTTTAGCTTTAATCCATTATTAAAATTCATTATTATTATTCCCGTGTAATCGAACTGTTATAAATTCTTTATTTAAATGCTAAAATATCATGTCTCTTAAATTATTCCGCTCAAAAAAATCTTAGTTCTTTAAAAAAAAAAAAAAAAAAAAAAAATATATATATATATATATATATATATATATATATTATTAAATATTAAATGTCTATTAAAATATTTCCAACATGCTTTCGTTCTTTTTTTTTTCTACATAAAAGATTCTTTTTTTTTTTTTTTTTTTTTTTTTTTTTTTTTTGCGTATTAAATTCGAAGTTTTAACCACAGCCTCAAAGCAGAGACTTTGATTTGTTGATAAGTCATTCATCTGGTACGAGACTGTCGAAGCCAGTAGAATTCTTTTTCCCGCGCGGAAGTAAAATCACCGCAAAATAATTGTGCCGGAAATGCGAATGAAGTCCCTTTAAAGTCCTTATGATTCGGAGAATCCGTGTCACATGACGTATGTTGTGGTCTTGCGCCAAAGCAGTTAAAACCCGAAACAGACTTAATTTTCAGTGGAATTTTTGACGGGTGGCGTTGACTAAAATGAGCGGCTATTCGATTTTTCGGCATTTTTTAGACGATAGAATTTTTGACGTTGGTGTTTGCTAAAGAAAACGGGACGGATTTGGAATGCAATGGAACGTTGTTCTATGAAGAGTTGTTAATAAACAAGTTGTTAAGCTATCGTTTCGTAAATAGAGCATTTCCTCGGAATCTAAAGAAGATTGATTATGTTTGAAATAAATGGATTCGACTGCATCGTGTTTTTATTTACTGCAATCACCAAAATACTCGGCTGCTAAGATGCAAATTAATTTTCGACTGCAATTAAATTCAGAGTGTGCCAGAAATGTCCTGAATTTTGTGACATATATATATATATATATATATATATATATATATATACATATTTTAAATAATTAAGAATCGTGTAAAAATAATACACGTTTTGAGAAAAAAAATTATATAAGTTGATTACCCGATATTGGCGAGCTTGCTTGTTCTCTAAATATAGTGAAATATGTAAATATTATTTTATAATACATTTTTTTATGACTCTGTCCAGAATTCGAATATCTGATTTTATATTGTTCCCTGTTTTTGTATTTTCTAAATATAATGGAAATCTGTATTTTTTTTCTGTTTCACTGTACACTTCATTTTCAGTACCTGTAATATTTAAAAATATCGAAAGTAGTCCTCAATCAACTTTATGTAGCTATATTTTCTATCCAAAGTATGGCGCAGAAATAATTAATGTTCTAAAAAGCTATTACGATTTTAGTAGGGTTTGATATTTTTAAGTTTTACTTAATGTATTGTGAAACTAGTAAATATTATCTTTTAAATTTTTTACTGTGTGTTTTACGGTCAGAATTCTCAATGTTTCAAGTAATCAAGAGTTTAAATGTATATAAATATAGAAACTTACTTATATTGTTTGTTTTGCATTTTATAGTAGTGTGTTATTTAAACTATTTTTTGCTTAAAGCGTTGTATTTATTTATCTTTAAATCTTTTGGATTTTCTCTTTGTAATATAAAGAATGCCGAGGCAAAATATACACACGTTATACATACCTTTATAACGCATATAGTGCGAGGCTTTTTTTGCATTTTTATATATAAAAGTAATTTTTACTAAGAATTATTTACGGTGGGAATTCTCGCCATCTACCGGTGAAAATAGCACTTCAACGATTCCGAAACTAAGGTGTGATTATGAATGCCGTATAAGTAAGGGGACAATCGAGTTTGGCCGTGGATATACTTACCACATTTCACTTTCCTTCAAATCAGATATTTAAAATATGTTTTATTTCTATACATGTTGCCCCTTCTTATCTTTGACCAATAGCCATAAGTTTTAGAGGTATTGTTCCAATTGCAAACATGCCGAAAATAATGAAAATCAACTGACGTTAAAATAGTTACTTTTTAAATAGTTACGAAATTAAAAATTTTATTCAATGTATGAGTCCTATAAGTTTTACTTAGAAAATTTTTCTTATGTTCTAACAAGTGAAACATTAAAAAGAAATTCTTTCATTAAAACTTACTGAGTTATGATACTTAGCGTTTTATGAATTTTCGGTGTTTTATGTCACTAAAAATTGAAAAACCTGTTTTCAATGCCAAAAACCGCTGAAAATTCGTGAAATTCATAGTTTCATAAGTTTTGGGGTATCATAACTCGTCAACACAGTACCATAACTTGTATTTACTTCTCAAAATTATTACAAACATTAATTTTAATGGCCTTTTAATTAAAACGTTCGTTGTCAGTATACATAGCGATTGATTATACGTTACAAGAATAACAGGTTATTTAGGTCTGCAAAAATTTAATGTTTAATATGTTAATACATTTTGATGGTGTGCATTGATCGAAAAAGAAATCAACATCTGTATTTACTTCCCAAAATTATTCCAAAGATTAATTTGAATGACCTTTTAATTGAAACGTTCGTTGTCAGCATACATAGCGATTGATTATACGTTACAAGAATAACAGATTATTGGAAGCTGTTACTAATGCTACTACGGCACAATGTAACGTTTTAACCAAAAGTAACTGTATTTCTTATCTGTAGTAATAACCTAAACAAGTAAACGTTGAAACTGAAAATGAAAATATTTGAGTAAGCAAAATCGAAATAAACGAAAAATGGAACTTTTCTCTTTGACAGCTGGCCATCAAATGCGAAGATTCTGACAAACTGCCATACGAGGGCGCTATTTTCAACCTGCGAAGTAATTTCCATTTATTAGCGCAGGCTTAATATATAATGGTTTATATTTGACATTTTGCATTGGCATCCGGGTAAAATAACTTGTAAATAAGCTGTTATGTTCTGTGGATGGTTTGTACAGTTCGAAAATGCAATACTCGACAATAGGGTTGACATTAGTGACGTGTAGAATTCGACAATACAATACTCGAAAATAGTGTCCTGTAACAATTCGATAACGCAATACTAAGATCTAGGACAAATTTATATAATTTTAGTGATTTTCTTAACATTAGGAAAAACTGCGTTAAATCTAAACAATTTTGAAAAAAATTGAAATACTTTCCAATATTTTGGAGAAAAAAAATTTCATCTCTCTTTTGTTAATTACAATATCATATTAAGTAGAAGGATTTCAAGTACTGATTAACGTATCGAAACCATGCTTACTTTGTATAGATACTTCTGTTGCCAGCTTTAAAAAATTATCGTCAATCAGAAAATAAAATAAAAATGTCTCTAAATGACCTCTGGATGAGCAAAGAAAGGGGTATTTTTAATTTTTTTTTTTCGATTACGACTTGCGATTATCCATACATACAAGATTCATCTTTCACGAGTTTGATAGATAGTTATGTGTCGGCTCTAATCATTTTACCGTCATGGTCGGATAAGCACATGCATTAAATATAATTGAACCAATTATTTTTTACAAGTTGTAATTTTCCAACTGGACGAAAAATGTCCTTGCCAGGATTCGAACCTGGGATCTCTTGGCTGAAGCCGCCACGCTCTTCCATCTGAGCTATCCCGGTCGAATCTGGAGGGCACAATTCATCCAGTTAACCTTATTGATCATAGCATCTGGTCTGATATTTTAATCAGCCCAACAGAATAGATCGCAGGTAATGGAACTCCAGTAAACGCTGGATACGAGATTACACTAGATTAATTTTTAACACAATTATTTCAAATTGGTAAAGCAATCATACAAGTTGTAATTTTCCAACTGGACGAAAAATGTCCGGACCAGGATTCGAACCTGGGATCTCTTGCCTGAAGCCGCCACTTGAAGTCTCTTGGCGGCTTCAGCCAAGAGATCCCAGGTTCGAATCCTGGCCCGGACATTTTTCGTCCAGTTGGAAAATTACAACTTGTATGATTGCTTTACCGATTTGAAATAATTGTGTTAAAAATTAATCTAGTGCAATTATTTTTTCTTTTTAATCTTCTTTTTTTTCCCCCGTCAGATTTGGTTGTTTAACTAAAATTAAATTTTCTCTGCCCAAATGATTAAATTTAATAATATTATTTATGTCTGTTCTCAAATTCAAACTGGCGACACTTTAGGGGACATTTTTTAAATTTCTGTTTGCAAATGTATCAAATTGACAGGTGCTCTTATTAAGAAACTTTGTAATCGAAATACGTTTTGTACTTTTTGGTAAAGTGTGAAGATCTTTCAGGAAATACTGTCAATGTTTGCGTTTTGAGCCGAATTCCCGAACAGGCAGCACGAGAACGGGGAATTCTGTCATCAATTGACACGAATCGCTTAAAACTCGCGATAAGTAATCTATTTATCAAAAAATGAAATACTCATTTTGATTTCAAATCGCTTCAATAGTCAGTCCTGTCTTTGCATATAAAAATGAGTCCGAAAATGGGTCAAAAAGTTTCGCGTTATTGAGCAGGTCATTTAAGAAACACCTTAAAGAAAAAAAAAACAATCCTATGTTGTATAGTTTTTTACAAAGTCGTCTTATTCTTTTAGCAACGATTTTTTGCAATATTGCAGTTGGTATTTAAAAAAATATATTGTACGGAAACCTTTGCAAGCGAATAAAACTCGCTCTTGACAGGGCTATTTTTTAAATATAATACATCTATAATCAATTAGTTCCTCAATCGTTTTATCTCTGAAATCGGGTAAAAACTCCAAGTTTTACATCATGTTTTAAAAGATTCATCGTCATTAAAGAAAAGAAAGAATTGCTATTTGTTTTCTTAGTATGCGAAAAAAAAGACTTGTAATTTTTGTGGATTATAATGACCTGCATGAATGTTTCAGAAAGTAGCAACTTTGAATTTGAGAAATGTAAGGAAAATTACTTGTCACATAATTCCGGGTGACAAAAAGGTTTTTATTTACTTATTTATTTAATTAATTAATTAATTTTTCGACTAAACCTTGCGTTTGTCCACACATACAAGATTCATCTGTCACGTGTCTGACACCTATGTGTTAGACGTAGTCACTTTACAGTCATGGCCGGATAAGCATGCACTAAATACCATGAATCCAATTTTGCTTTTATCTACTTTTTCTCTCTCATATGTGGTTGATTAACTGAAATATATTTTTTAACAAATTATTAGAATGATTAATATTATTTCAGAAAAAATATTTGCTTTTAGTTTTGTAAATAGCCGCATTTTTCAAAAACGCTGAATTGAATTCTATAAAATCAAAAAATGTTGTAGAAGTAAAAAATATATATTGAGAGAGCAAGTATTCAGCAGGAGTTTTATATAAACTGTTTGCATAATTCTTATCTCAAGATTCGGCTATTTGTATCTACGTAATATTAAAAAAAAAAAAAAAAAAAAAAAAAAAAAAAAACATTATGGGAGGAAGAATGCAAATTGGAGGCGGAGCTACCCAGGTCGGGAATGTCCAGCTGCCCTCGGAGATTACAAATTTTATGTAGTAAATTCTTATTACTTTATACAATTAGAATTGATAGATATTTACCATACATTACTGAGGTGTGTACTCTTTGTGTAGGGCTAGAACCTAAGAGAAATACTCAGATATAATATAGTCTCGCAGAAAGATGCGGATCGAACACATTATCAATTTAAAATGAAATGTGAAAGGAAATCACAAATTAACCAACACCCCCTTCTTCTTTATTAAACTTGGAACAGTACAAATTAATATTCACCTTTAAAAAATAAACATTTACACCGTAAATAAATCAACATTAAATTATTTATATAAATTATACAAATTAAGTTATATGTCAAGCATTCTACACAATTGTGTTCCTGCAAAGTCATCTACCTCACTGAGAGTAAATGATTATAATTAAAATCAAGATCACGGAGTAAGTAGGAACTGGAGATGCAATATTTACGTTCGGAGTGACGCCACAAATGCAAAGTCTGAGTTTAAGCCGAAAGGTAGGCGTCGCGTCTCCGACCGGTTTGACCTTGACTTTGGGCCTAGTGATTTGAGCGATAGCCGGCTTCATATTGCAAGCCGTTATGACGGTATACTCTTTACTACCGCGCCTATAATACATAGTGTGGAAAACGGCTACAAAATAGTACTAAAAAACTGAATCCGATAAATATAGAACGATGCTGAAAAGATAACGGGTCGATGGCAGCTACATCTTCTAGTAGTGGCGTAGACAGGTTGGAGGTTCAAATGGTTCTGGATACCACTAATTTTATAAAAATATTTTTGCCTTATCTAATCGGAGAATTTTCAGCGATATTGAAGACGAAGAAAACTATATTACTGATTTCCAGAGCATTTGGAACCCCCTCTCTGGCTACGCCACTGTCTGCTAGCTCTTTCAGAGCAAACATTATATAAAAATCGAACTGAGAAAACGTTTCAGCTGGAGGTAAATATTTCAATTAACTAAATTATACCCTCTTTCCTTTGACTTGGATAGTGATTTTCATAAGCTTTGAAAATATGAATGATTTGATCATGGCCAAAAAACGTGATACGGATTCTTTTGTGCCTGGTTGCAGTACTCGATATAAGACACCAAACTAGAAACTATCTCTATTTATCATACCAAAGGATGAATCTCTGCTAGAAGAGTGGAAAAGATGAATTCCCTGACATGATAAAAAACTAACTTCAAAATCAGTTACATCTGAAACATACACTTACAAGAAGATTTTATTAACAGAAATTATGTCCATGTTGTCAATAGTGAAACGGTTACAGTTGCTAGAGGTAAATCTATTTTTAAAGCAGACGTCGCTGCGATCGCCCTATTGTTGTAGCGCATCATTGCACGTTTAACGGCTACAATTTTTTACCACTTTTTAAATCATTACCAGATTGGGTTTTTTAAATTCCGAAATTTCGCATTGATACCAGAAATTTCCTATAATGTCCTTTTGGCTACTTAATGGCAGATATTTCGTGACTTCTAAAGTAAAAGATCTTGTTTCAGAATTTCTGGTTTGAATTCGAAAATTTTGAATTAAAATCGATAAAACGTTTTCCACACTATGTATTCTAGGCGCTGTACTAATGTTATCTTACTATTTTAGTTATTCTTTTTTTTTTCTATCCCTTTTCAGGTGCGTTCGTAATTACATACATACGTAACACCTTTAGTTGTCATCTGGTCCGTCCGTCTGTCCGCATATAAGATTCGTACGCTTTTACAAAAAAATTTAATAGATTTTTTTCTATTTAATATTTAAACAGCGGAAATTGCAGACTTTTCGTTTAATTTCATGATTTGTAATACTTTTCTGCATTTAAATAAGGCGAAAAATTCTATTACAAAATTGTGGTAATAGCGTACGAACCCTGTAACTGCGCAAAAACTACCGAACGGAATGGTTAGAAATTTAATGTATATAATATTTGCAGAATTTTATCGAGTCATTTCAAATTTTATGAAAATCGATTCAAAAGTTTAAAAGATATTAATAAAAGTTTTCTTCTTAGTATTAAATCCTATCATACGTGATTCATTCAATGATATCCCATGATAGGTAATGATTCTAGGTTGCCATGGTGATTACCTCCTATTTATTATGAAGTCCTATTATTTCCGTATTACTGAATTTACAAACCGAATTTGTATACAAAAATTCTTTAATTATAGCAATCATACAATACCGACAGTTTTTTGGATATATGTTTCTGGAGGCCGACTCGAGTATTGAGTAATTTGGTTGGCGCCAAATTATTCTTTCTGATAAACTACATATTTTTTAGACGATAGCATATAGGCGAAAAATGTTTTGCTGTAACTATTCAGTTTTAATTTTTTACATATATTTGTGACACGCTATCCACCAGATATGCAACCCTTTGAGGTGCGGTGGTATATATTATATACCATCTAATTTTAATCCGATTCAAACCAGAAACTTTTAATTAAATTTTACTTTTTTAACTTTGACGAAAAAAAAAGTTGAAAAAGTGCATATTCTTATTTTGAACTAAATTCTTTCCTAAATTCCGGTGGGAATTCAACGTTACAGGAGCACAAGTGCTTCCCCTGAAAGGGTTAATGCAGTTCTGTTGTATCTTTACTCCACCCCTCAATGTTTATTTATACGTAACTCCTCCCTTTCCCAATCCCACAACCACAACGCCAGTGTGGTATTCATTCATTTGTAATGTCCTTCATTACTTCATTCATGAAGTACATTTGCAATATAAAATGGGCAGAACATTGTCTCCAGTTTGTTTTAAACAGTTGCGTAAAATGTGTTAAGTGCAGTCACATAAAAATATTTAAGAAAATAAATACTCAAATATATAAAATTAACTTTTTTTTTTTTTTGGGGGGGGGGGGGGGGAGGGACGAGGGTTGAGATTAAAAAATGCTCAAAAGTAATATAATATGTCTGAGTATTTCTTTTAAGTACTTCATAAAATGTACACGCCTCAATAACATACGAAATTGTATAATACCATGAAAAAAACTACTTCTTATCGCAGACGAAAAGCAAAGAAAAGGCATATATTTAGGACGGAGTTTCTCCAAGCTTCTAATTTCTGGAACTGAATGACTCCACCTCAAAATTCGCTTTATTTCAATCGTTATACCTTTTAACACATTTAACATTTTTAAATTTTTATGTGGAAACCGATAGCACAATTTTGATATATGTATCTCAAAATATGTTGACACATGATGAATATTTGGTAGAAAAAGGTGTCTCTGAATAAAATTATGTTTTATTAATATTATTTTTTTAAAATATCAATTTAAAAATATTTAAGCAAATTTAAGCAAATTTATGTCCTTAATAGCTATACCATATATCTCGATTTCATGAAATTCACTGCCACGTTTATCAAGAAAAAGTTTTTTTTTCTTTTCTTTTTTCAAAAAATATTTTATTTTGTTAAGTATAATTAATATTTAAAAACTGTTGTTATGAAAATTGCTAGTT
This sequence comes from Maratus michaelseni, assembly GCA_963931845.1. Classification (NCBI taxonomy): domain Eukaryota; kingdom Metazoa; phylum Arthropoda; class Arachnida; order Araneae; family Salticidae; genus Maratus; species Maratus michaelseni. Next base: position 168,519,162 of record OZ007600.1, read on the forward strand.
AAGCAACACCATCTGAGACAAAAGAAAAAGAAAAGAAAGAAAAAATGTTTTGGTGGCATTTAGCCTGTGCTTATTCTTTTAGATGACTACATGGAACACACTGCTATCAACTACGTGAAGGCTTAATCTTGTATATATGTGCGAGCGAATAACGAATCAGAAGATGGAAAAAATGAAAATAAAAATTGGTCCACTCAGAGAACATTTGGTTTTTTGACAGACGATAAATATTGAATCTTTAAAGAAACAGCGTCTTTTTTTTTTTTTTTTTTTTTTTTTTTTTTAATTGGTTGATAGTACTTTGAAATACTTCTGCATAATTCTCTAGAAATATTTTAAAGTGGATTAAAAATGTTTATTTTCCCAAAATTTAAGGAAAGTTCTTTCATATTTCCAAAGTTTCCCCAGATTTGAGTTGCAAATACTGCAATCTTTGAATCTTTGAATCTTTGATCTTTTACGAATTTCACCGGATGTCTAAGAATCCAATATAGTCCGTCTCAGCGGTCCGACACAATTTTATTATTGGAACCTGTGGTGATAATTATTGCTTTCCTATTGGGGTTTCCATTGAGCATTTCCACTCAAAGCGATAAAAAAAGGTTACTATCAGATGTGGCTGAAATTTCACGTAAGGAGTTGAAATTCTGGATTTAGATTTTCGCCAAATATATTTTACTTGACAGATTTTTTGAATATGCAAAAAGGGGGACTTGTTCATTTTATAGAATCTATGGAAAAAGTGGAAAAAAAATCTAGGAAATAAAAATATTTTTCCAAAGATGCTTTGAAATAAATAGTTTTTATTGTTTCATTTTATGACAAACTAGCTGTTACCCGTGACTTCGTTCACGTAACATTAAAAAAGAATAAATGCATTAATTTAGTAAAACATTTCACTTGATAATTAACGATATATATAATTAACCAAAGCTTTATCACATTTTATAGGAGACCATACGGTATTTCTTTGCTATAGGGGCCTTGACATAACCCAGTCTTAAAAAAGTGAAATTTCATGCCAAATAATATACAATCGCGAAAATGAAACTGCAACTAATGAAACAAGTTGGAAATTGTACGTCAAACGTTACAAACGAGGTGCGTTCGTACGCACGTTTTAGAATTAAATTCATGATATCCCATGCGTAGAACGGGCTAAACAGCTAGTTAAGTATATATTTTATGACACTGTTCATACAAATATCTTAACTAGTTATATAAATATTCAGATATATATGTATCAGCTAGTTATATAAATATTCAGATCTTGATGATTTTTAATTCTGTGAAATGAATTATATCGTCTGCAGATTAATTTCTGTAATAAAATAAGTATCTCGGTCGCTTGACGATTTAACATCCATCGGAAGCTCCTCTAACAAAAAAGCACCGATTTAAAAAAAATTTCAAATTTCTTAATAAATATTTTTATTAATATCTCCTAAAGTTTTGATTCGATTTTAATAAAATTTGAAATGTCTCGACAAAATTCTGCAAAGATAATATATTTTAAATTGCAAACCATTTGGTTGGGTAGTTTTTGCGTTGTTATATGCGGACGGACAGACAGACGGACGGACAGACAGACAGACGGACGGACAGACGGACGGACCAAACGACGACTATAGGTGCTACGTATTTATATAATTACGAACGCACCTAAAAAGGAGGACCAAGTAAAATTATGAAAATCGAGGAAATCCTCTTCGTAAAACGAAAAACAACACTGGCAGAATTCTTCTATACAACAGTGCATTTTAGGTGGTATTTGGTGTACAATTTGTATATGTGTGCATTGCTAAATGGGCATTATTATATTGTTTATTTGCATAGACATATGTTATATATTTCTTACTACATTATCTTGTTTATGTATATATTAAATTAAGTGCTTCACGCTAAGTGGTGTAAATAGTGAACAAACTGCTTGTGGATTTTATACATTGATAGATATTTCACAAAGATATAACAGTCTGAGGCGATTCTAAAATGTAAATAAAGGTTGCTAGAAAGTACTTTAAATTCTGCCCAATTTAACCTCGATATTTTCTCTATCGCCTCAAGAACACTATAAGCAAATAAATACCGACGACACAAATCTGATGATCTAAATTTACACATTTTTGTTAGTACATATAGGATTTATTTTGATTTATTTCATGCGCTTGAAATTTTTTATGCTTTCTCTAGGGTTAGGTGTCGAATAAATGTACTTTCTTGTTATTTTATTTTGCCATTTCTATTTATTCTATTTTCCATTCATTCCATTTATGGATACTGATTTGATTTACATATTCGTGTCAAAGAATATTCTTTAAAGTTATTATCAGGATTAGGATAGGATACGATTAGGGTTACGATTAGGAATAAAAATTGAACGACAATGGCATGACCAATTCAGGTTTAAAGTATGAACCAGGAAATCTATTTACATCATGAAGCAATAAGAAAATTAGAAAATTATCGTCTGATATTTTTTAATATGTTTTACAGTCATAATTGGCATCAAAGATGAGCGGGGAAATGATCATCTAAAATACCATTAAGTGTTTACCACGCAAAAAACAAATCTGGTTACAACAATGTATTTAATTTTGCGCCAAATTTCACTTGATAAAAACAAAAAATAATAAAATAAAATAAATAAAAAAGAAGCAAATTGACTATGGACCTAATTACAGACCCCTAACCTTCCTCTTCTCGGAAATGTTCTACCTATATGTAAAAAAAATCTACTATATAGAACGCGCTTTCACGTTTATAATGTTATGAATTGGCATGATTGGCTTGTTCAAGTTTACACAATTCGGCTGGAAGAAAATATTCATTACTTTTTGATTTCTTCTTTGCTTTTGCATTACGCGAATTTGTTGGTAAAATCGATTTTCTTTTCGATAACATTGTTGTTTTTTAAGTTTAAAAAATATTGTAATTTTACTTAAACATTGGTTTAAAATCTATACAATTTTTCTTATCCTACAAGACTTTACAAAAATCTATTATGAAACAACTTTAAAAACAGCTTTATTTAAAAAAGACAACAAAGTTTTTCCTATTTTAAAACTAAAAGAAATGTAAAATTGAATTCCGGTTCGAAACAATGATTTACAAATGTGTTTCGATTGTGGGAAAATGATAGAGGAAAAATGCTGTTACTTCGACACAATCATATTAAATCTTTAGCTTTTATGAGAAAAGCAACTTTCTTTTAAAAAATATAGTTATTTTCATTAAGATTTTCTGATTTTCAATACGGATAATTTTGCGATGCATATCATTGACATTTTTTTTTTTTTTTTTTTTTTTTTTTTTTTTACTTTTACTTACCCATCATACGTAGTATAGGGTAAGTCTTGTAATCGTTTTGAAAATCGAAAAAAAATTTTTGACGGATTTACACGTTTCAGACACTGGAGATTCCAAAAAACATATTTTTAGAAAAAAAAAATTGCCGTCCGTCTGTGTGTCTGTGTGTCTGTAAACGCTCTATCTCCCGAAAAAATTGAGATAGAAACTTGTAATTTGGTATGTACTTAGTATGTAATAATGGGAAGAAGCCTATTTCATTTCAATAACCTCGATTAACCGGAACTATTTTTTTCGGACTCTCGAAATATTCGTTCTGATAAAAGGTATATAAAAATTTTCGGAATTGTTCATTTTAAGAAATGAATATAAAAGACAATAAAAAAACATAAAGCATTAATTTTGCATAAAGCATGAAGTCGATCGGATAATTAGTTGCCGAGATATTTGGAATCCTATTTCCACACTCTTTGATTTTTCATGACCCTGTATTTCATCCAAATTTCACTTCAAAGATATATTTTAATTGAAAATTTGACGCTTAATCAGATGCAATAAACCGCTAGTAAATAGGATTATTATTTTTGGAGTTATAAGGAAAAACCTCTTTCAAGCAATTCAGTAATCGAGCCTTTAAAGTTTATGACGTCATCAAGCCACGATTATATTTGAATTGCAATGCATTTTATAAGTAGTTTACACATTTTTATTTTAATATTTTACATTATGCATATCCATGATGGGTAAGTATTACGGTGGCCCCCAACGACTAGTTTAAAATTAAAATTAAAAATATGGTATCTTTATGTTAGCCGTGTGCAGACGATAAATCGCCAACCTATCCCATCATTCGTCTTGAATTCATTAAAAATATAAATATTTCACTCATTTCATTTAAAACACAGAACTTTAATTTACAACACATACATTTAAAATACATATATTACGTACATTTAAAATAATTCCTTTCATGTGAAAAAGAAAAAGAGAAAAAAAGAGAAATTAATCACAAATGATTTGATAACCCAAGATCATTTTATTTCAACATCAAAACAAATCTGTTTTATTTTTCTATATATGACATCATATTCGCTTGCTTTCCATACTTACTCGTATTTATGCACTTTGTATTATTATGAAATATTTGAAAACGCACGTTTTATGTCTAATATGACATCATTTTATATTCTGTTTAATTCTTAAATAATTCATTTCCTTTTCATTTTTCACGTGGAAAATTTTCACTTGAAAATAAATTGTTGATTAAAAATTATTACTCAGGGGTTTATTTTATATTGGCAACGATAAAGTATTAGCAACGGTAAAATAAATTTAACCATTTTAAAAAAAGCTGCAAAACCGGTCCCTTTGGGCCAAACCAACCAAACCAACCAACCATTTTAAAATATACGAAAAAATGTCCATTTATTCTGTATGAAAATAATGAAATTTTAAATTTTTAAGAAAAATATTGATATAAAATAAACAAAAACCAGCCTATATTCATTTGAGGGTTATAATCAACTTATATGCAAAGCTACAGGATAATTAAATGCTTCATTTTGACGCTGGCTTCAGCCTAACATTTGCACACAATCAGATTTATAATATTATTAGGATGAAGTCTTGAGTTATAAGTAGAGTCCTGCTTGGGTAGAGGTTACCCGCTTTTACCCCCACTCAACCCGACCCGCGGTTTCGGGTTCGGAGAGGGTTGACTTTCATTGTTTCGAATTCGGTTCGGTTTCGGATTGGGTTTTGACTCTTGCGGGTTGGGTTCGGGTTGACCCGCTTTTTCAAAAAAATGTCCACATTATATTTTCGAGTTAAAAATACATATACCAGGTTTCGTACACTTTTACCACAATTTTTTAATGGAATTTTTCTATTTACTATTTAAATAGACGTGTAAACACCTCGTTTAATTTTACAAGATTCGTAATAATATTCTGCATTCAAATAAGGCGAACAATTCTATTTAAAAATTGTGATAAAAGCGTACGAACACTGACATGCAATAAGACCTCCATAGTGGACACTTCCGAAAAAAAAAAAAAAAAACACATCTTATTTAGCGAACACTTTTCCAATTCCTGACGCTCATATATTTGTATGCTTATACCTTGGAATAGTGGGCACCTCCAAATTTATACACATGTACCATGTGTATAAGTGCATAAACTATCACAAATACGATACATGTGTTTTTGCGTCTATCGTAAACGAAATGTTGGTGCTATTTTTCATATTCTGAAAAAAGAAAAAAATTGGTTCTTAACTGCACCGTAAAGAAAGAATAACCTATAATTACATTTCTTACACACACTTTTTTTTTATCGTGATAATTTAATAAAAACTCATTCATATTCAAATACGGGTGCAAATGCTTTTATTTAGAAACGATAAAGTCGAGCAGTTTTTTTCATTTTTCAAAAAAATCCGGACGTCTTTTAGAAAATGCTGTGAATATTGCCATTTTGAATAGGATTTCTGCTCGGGACAGCCCGATAAATGTTATCATAGTAAAAAACTCGCTTGTAACTCAATATGTACTTATAACTAAAGATTTGTCAAAAAGAAAAAGAAAAAGCAAAAAAATATTGGATCCCAAATCATTTACATTTATTTCGATTCTAATTATATCCAGTGCTGAAATTATATTATTATATATGTTATGGTAATGTTTCATTTATGGTTATATATATATATATATATATTACATCCGAGTGAAACATAAATCTCCCCCCCCCCCCCAGCTCTTTTCCAAAATCTATACTAATATATAAAGAGAGAACGACGGACTGACGGACTGACTGACTGTTTCATAAACGCCGAGCTGAAATGACTAAAATTAGGATCACGAAATTTGGAGAATAGGGTAACTGTTATGACCTACGTAAGCAATAAGAAAGGCTTTTTGAAAATTCCCGCCCGAAGCGGGTAGGGAGGGCAGTCGAATGTTTTAGGTCATTTCTCCATATCTCAGCAACAGTTTCGGGTAGGAGCTCGAAATTCATTATAACAAATCTACCAAAAATGTGGTTAAACACGTATTTCAGCGATTTTAGAAATTCATCCCCGAAGTGGGTTAAAGGGGTGGCCGGGCATTTTAGGTGATTTCGCCATATCTCAGGCGCAGTTTTAGGTAGGGGCACAAAAGTCAGGAAAACAAATCTACTGAAAAAAGGGTTAAACACGTATTTCAGCGATTTTAGAAATTTACCCTCTAATGGGCGGGTAGGAAGTTTTAGGTCATTTTGGAATATGACAGTAGCTGTTTTTGGGTAGGAACATAAAATTCAGGATAACAAATTTACTAAAAAATTTTTAAACACTAGGATAGATAATAGCGTTTTAGGTAGGGGCATGGAATTCAGCATAGAAAATTTTCTAAAATAGTATTTAAACGCGTATTTCAGTGATTTTAGAAATTCAACCACTAAGGGCTGTTAATTAGGGTCGAAAATTTTAAGTCATTTCGTATATCTCAGCTGCAGTTTTAGGTAGGAGCATAAAATACAGCTAAACCGATGTGCTAAAAAATATTTAAACACCTATTTCAGTGATTTTAGAGCTATTTTAACGATTTCGTCATGAACATCAGTATGAACCAGATTATGGAGGATTAGACGAATAAGACAACAGTTCCTGATTTTTGATCAGATATTTTATGTAAGACATTTTTAAAAGGAATGTTTTTATTATTATTTATAAAGCTGGGGGATTTACTATGATTGCGTCAAAATAACATAAGATTTTCCTGATTGTCATTTTGATGGTTTATGAACGCGAATGCGTTATTGTGATCTACGTATTTTTAGGATATTACATTTTTACTTTTGTTACACGAAAGGCCAAGGTTAACTCGGGCGAAGCCGGGTGGTTCTGCTATATTTAAACAAATTTATTAGTTTCAATATGTACATAAACAAAAAAAATTTATATTTATCACATTTTTGCAAATTTTTATTTAAAGTTTAAAATTTGTAAGTACTGCAATTTTGATACACTCTCATTTTATCCGATTTAGAACATTTTTTTTTAAATTAGCGACCCATCTCTACCCTACATTGTAGCCGACACATTTTGCACCCGCGCGAAGCCGGGACGGGTCGCCGAAAAAAAGGGAGTGAGAATCAATACTTGAGTAATTTTTTGTTAATATTTATTATTCCTTTTTAATATTGAACTGAAGAAGGGACTCCTATTATAAAGCCTTAAAACAATCCTTCCCTGTCTATCCACTATTCTTATAAGCTATTATTAGTTTCAAGCTTGAGTTTTTAATACTTGAATTTTCTGAATTTGATATTTTATTATGAGTTTTTATTGATGATGAACTCTGTAGACGGCATGTGGTCAAGTGAATGTGACAAAAGTACTCTATCGCAGAGTTGATTTTTCTTAGCAAATTTTTAGACTATTTTTTTTCCCTTGTAAATTCATTGAATCTTATCATACATGTTAAAATAATGGCACAGAAATAAGGCTTCGTATACATATATATATATATATATATATATATATATATATATATATATATATATATATATATATATATATATATATATATATATATAGCCCAAAAAGTACTTTTATTTCAGAACACTTCTATTATTAAAATAACAATATTAGATATTTCCTTGGGAAAAATTAAATATTAATCGACATAAAAAAAAAGTTAAAACAGAAAAATTATTCAAAAATTAGTCCGCCACCGTAATAGGCTAGTATGTATAATAATAATAATAATAATAATAATAATAATAATAATACGCGATCTAGCAACGACGTGATGGTCTGGCTTCATAAGATTATCAGTTATGTAGTAGACAATAGTATAATTATGGGTCACTTTATTACATTTAGTGTAATTAGTGCAAAACTTTTTTAAATCATATACATAAAATACATTGGCGCAGCCAGGATTTTTACATATGAGGGATGGGGAATTATTATCAGTCATAAAATGAAAAATTTCTATGACTAAGATGTTTATAAAGCAGACTTTTGAAAATATGCCTTTTTAAAAAATAACCTCTAATAAAAATATTGATGGAATCATATTTATCATACAGTATTAATACAAATCCTGAACAAATTGAAGTTTATGGAACACAGAAGGGTAAAAAATTAAATTTTCAAGGTTTAATATATCATTTGGCTAAATTGATTGCACAAAGCAAAATAATAATAATAATAATAATAATATAGATAATGCATTTTGGGACACTAAATTATGGAGGCCCTGGCCAAATGCTCCACTTACCCATACAGGAATCGCATAATCGTTTCAACTGATATTGGAATCTAAATTTCTGTTATCTGATACAATTCTTTATTGAAATTTGAAATCGAATGTTGTTTTCCAATTTTTGATAAATTAAAAAAAGTTATAAGTGATTGTTGGCACGCGACGACAGGTTTTTCAACTTTCCCACGCTGCCGTTCTTAAACACATGGAATTGGCAGATGCTCTTATATAGAAACTATAAAGTCGAACAGTTTTTTCATTTTTCAAAATAGGCAGAAGATCTTTTAGAAAATGCTGTGAACGCTGGCATTTTCAATAGGATTTCTGCTCTCGACAGCCTGATAATTGGCACCATAGTAAAAAATAACGAAAAATCATACGTCAAGCATAGATTATGAAATACTTTCCAACACAGCCAGAAAACTGTAACGGAACTGCACCGTTAAATAAGGTGAAAGAAGATATGTAAGTAAACAGTTTAGAAAACGTGTAACACATTGAAAAATACAGTTTTCGAAATTACCTTCCAGTGTCAAAAAGTTGTCGAATTAGTTTGTACACCCCTGTATATGATCAATAGATGTGGATACATAGTATGATAAAATTTAGTTCAGTTAGAATAGTTAGAATAGTTATTCCCATTTAGCAATTTTCGCCAATCGATGGAAATGCACTCGAAATCTTTTGTACACCCCTGTATATGATCAATAGATTTGGATACATAGTATGATAAAATTTAGTTCAGTTAGAATAGTTAGAATAGTTATTCCCATTGAGCAATTTTCGCCAATCGATGGAAATGCACTCGAAATCTTTTGTACAAACCTGTTTATTATCTGAAGTCTTCTGTACACACAAAATATTATGCTAAAATGGAACATAAGACTCACTCGCAGCAATTACCAACCGTAAACGGCAATGTATCTTTATCTTTGCTTAGCCCTGTATATGAATTTATTTATATTCCACAAACTTCTATTAGTCTACTAAATATAGTTCAGCAGGAAAATGCGTAAACACAATTAAAAACTACTTTTAAGCAATTCACTCCCATAGTATGTAATACTTACGAATGCCCTTGTGTAGCCCTGTATATGATCAACCGAGTTTATAAACACACACGTACTATGAAAAAAATTAGTTAAACTTAAAAACACACTTATCACATATAGACTGTAAATATCGCACATGTACTATAACCAATATATTTTGTGTGTCCCTGTAAATAAACGCAATGCACACAAGAGAGCAATTTATAGTGCACATCAGTAAAGCATAAAATTTTCATTGTGTTTCAAATAGTGAAATATCATTAAATTACACTGCAAACGATTTTTCCCCATAGAACGATGTGTAACAGAATTCTTATGTTTGACCCTGTAAATGAATAATAAATGCTTTGCAACCCATATTCTATATAAAGCCTGTTTTAATGCGCTTCATAATTATATATCAATTTTATTATGTTTTAAATGACGTAGCGTCCTCAAAATGCACTTGAAACGATTATTTTCCATTGACTGTAATGTAGCGGAATACTTTTGATTGTCCCTGTGAAAAAACTATAAGTGTTACACACTTCTGTTGAAATAGGGAACATGCTATAATAAACGATAATAACATACAAAATTTTCAGGACAATCGAAGCATATTTACGGGAGTTAGAGCACGGCCAGACGGCTGCAGGCAGACAAACCGAAGTCGTAAACACTTTTCAACTAGGTTGGAAAGTGTTAAAAATTCGCTTGTAATCCAACAATACTACAACTCAAGATTTCATTTGTCAAAAATGAAAAAAAAAAAAAAAGAAAGAAAATTCAATTATAATTACATTCAGCGCCGAAATTAGGATATTTTTTTTACAAGCATAATCGCTGTCCCCCCTCATTTCCAAATTAAACGTATACAGAAAGTTTTTCAATCTATTCCCTTAATTTTTAATGTAAATATAAATTAACTGTTAGAATTGTTTTAGACAATATTGCTTTTTTGTTTTTTTTTCGTTTTTTGCATAGTTTTATGCGCATGATTTGGAAAATGAATACAACAATGAAAGATAATAATTTGCAAGAAATCGCGTTCACTAAAACTCATAAATTAATCGTTGGTTTTAGGTAGCTTTCAATACAAAAAAGTATAAAGCTACCTATTGCAACCGTTCGGAGGAATGCAATTCCGGAAAATTTTGGTATATTTTTACCGATCATGACCCCCAGACCACAAAAAAACCCTCCGTTCAAATGTTGATATATATATATATATATATATATACAGGGTGATTCATAAAAGATGGGCAGAACTTTAAGGGGTTATAGTACACTTAAAGACAAATAATATTAAATAGGAGACTAAGGGTCCCAGACGTATTCCCAAGGAGATAGGGGGCATTAAAGTTTATGGTCCGAAATTTCAAATGATTATAAAACATGGAAAAATTGGTCGATTCGTTTGCGGTTTTTGCAAAAAATTTTCTTTATGCCAGTATTTTCTTGAAATAAAATTTTAAAGTTCAATTTCAAAAAATGCCGATAGGGGGCGCTTTAGACTTTGGAGTAACAAACAACTATTTTTTAACGTTATTTTTTGTATTTCTTTCAATGATTTCGAAAGCTTAGACTTAAACTTAAATTTTGATCTAAAAATCTGAGTCCTAACGAGTAGTTAAGTAGCGTAAACTGAAATTTGAAATTTGAAACCCTTCTCCCCCCAGAACAAAAATCAGTTATTCCCGATCTTTGTGTCGTAGATTAGGCTCTAACTACTGCCGCGTTTTGCTAAAATTATTCTTTATGTCAGTATTTTCTTGAAAATAAATTTTAAAGAAAATTTTCAAAAAATTCCGATAGAGGGCGCTTTAGACTTTGGAGTAACGAACAACTATTTTATACCGTTATTTTTTGTGTCTCATTAAATGCTTTCTAAAGCTTAGACTTAAACTTAAATTTTCAGCTCAAAATCTGAATCGCTGAGCGTGGTTCAGTAGCGAGGGGAGGGGGTTCAAATTTCAACTTCTGAACATAGTTCAGTTTGCACTACTTAACCATGCCCAACGATTCTGTGCTGTGATACGAGGCAAAAATACAACTTTCGTCAAGGACTGCATAGTCGGAATTCACTCATAAAGGCACTGGCACAGTTGGAAACGTCGCTCATGCAAACGTTAAAGCTCCATTCCTGACGCTAGTCACCGGGTGAAGAAGGAAACAGAAAGTATGCAAATGTCAAATGGGGAAGAAGAAGAACACGTATGCAAAATTTCGACACGATTCAGGCATAAAAACCACTGAACGGTGAGTCAAGTGTAAGTCGCTGTAGTAATGAATCGGAAGATGGTGCCCTTCACGAATAAGGAAAAGGCTGAGATGCATTTAATTTACGGAGCGTCAGATGGAAATGGTGCAGAGGCACAACGAATGTACGGAGAGCGATTTCCTAACAGGCGGTTGCCTAACCGCAAAACTTTCGAGCGCTTGCACAGACAGTTGTGTGAGACGGGATCATTTCTCGCTTCCCGGTCGAATGCAGGTCGTGCAAAAAAGGACGAATCAGTAGTTGTTGCAGAAGCCATTCTGGATGTAGTAGCGGCGCAGCCAAGTACAAGTACACGAACAGTGGCTAGCCAGGTGGATACCTCACAGTCCACGACTTGGAGGGTACTGAAGGATGAACATTTGCTCCCGTTTCATGTGCAACGAGTCCAGAAACTGTCTCCAGGGGATTATCCAAATCGTATTGAATTCGCCCGCTGGTTTCTGCAGCAGAACGCGCTAAATCCACATTTTGGACGAACTGTGCTTTTCACCGATGAATGTACCTTCACACGTGAAGGTACATTTAACACACACAATGCACATGTATGGGCGGATGTCAATCCACATGCTACGTATCCACATGCTCATCAGAGACGCTTTTCCATCAATGTTTGGGCAGGAATCCTCGGAGACCACCTAATCGGACCGTACCTTCTTCCTGAACGCCTCAACGGTAAAACATACCTCACATTTCTGCAACATGTGCTGCCAGACCTGTTAAACGTTGTTCCTCCACGCATCCGGCGGGTCATGTGGTTCCAGCACGATGGAGCGCCAGCCCATTACGTACGAGACGTCCGCAACTATCTGGACATCACATTTCCGAACAGATGGATTGGTCGAGGTGGTCCTGTTGCTTGGCCTGCTCGCTCGCCAGATCTTTCACCCCTCGATTTCTTTTTTTGGGGACGATTGAAGGCTCTTATGTATGAGACACCCATTGAATCCCCCGAGGAACTGGTCGCCAGACTTTCCGCCGCTGAAGGGGAAGTGCTCGAAAAGCCTGATGTTTTCGCGAATGTTCGCCGTTCCATTCGTCGCCGTTGTTCTGCGTGCATAACCTCTGGTGGTCACAATTTTGAACATTTATTGTGATTACATGTTAATAAATATGCTTTGGTAACATAATCCTAATTTGTGTCTTTTTACCTCGTATCACAGCACACAATGTGTGGACATGGTAAACTGAACTGTGCTCAGGAGTAGAAATTTCAAACCCCTCTCCCCAGAAACTTAACCACGTCTAACGATTCAGATTTTGGGCTGAAAATTTAAGTCTAAGCTTTAGAAAGCATTTAATGAGACACAAAAAATAACGGTATAAAATAGTTGTTCGTTACTCCAAAGTCTAAAGCGCCCTCTATCGGAATTTTTTGAAAATTTTCTTTAAAATTTATTTTCAAGAAAATACTGACATAAAGAATAATTTTAGCAAAACGCGGCAGTAGTTAGAGCCTAATCTACGACACAAAGATCGGGAATAACTGATTTTTGTTCTGGGGGGAGAAGGGTTTCAAATTTCAAATTTCAGTTTACGCTACTTAACTACTCGTTAGGACTCAGATTTTTAGATCAAAATTTAAGTTTAAGTCTAAGCTTTCGAAATCATTTAAAGAAATACAAAAAATAACGTTAAAAAATAGTTGTTTGTTACTCCAAAGTCTAAAGCGCCCCCTATCGGCATTTTTTGAAATTGAACTTTAAAATTTTATTTCAAGAAAATACTGGCATAAAGAAAATTTTTTGCAAAAACCGCAAACGAATCGACCAATTTTTCCATGTTTTATAATCATTCGAAATTTCGGACCCTAAACTTTAATGCCCCCTATCTCCTTGGGAATACGTCTGGGACCCTTAGTCTCCTATTTAATATTATTTGTCTTTAAGTGTACTATAACCCCTTAAAGTTCTGCCCATCTTTTATGAATCACCCTGTATATATATATATATATATATATATATATATATATATATATATATATATATATATATATATTATATATATATATATAACCATAAATGAAACATTATCATAACACCAACTGATACAATGAAATAATAATTAAGTGTGTAATAATTAGATGACAATGAAAGATTCCCCCGCACACTCAATATGGAAACAAAAACAAATTAAAAGAATAAGAAATTAAATTAAAAATTGAATAAATGGAATTAAATGAATGAAATGAAATGAAATTTGTGGAATTTAGACAGAATTATCAAGTCCCAAATGCCTAAATACCACAAATAAAATAAAATGAGATGTTTCATCATCATATTAGCCATACATTGCTAAAGAATATGATTTTGGGACTACATCTCATAAACAATGAAGCAAACTTGTGATAAAATAAAAAATAAAATACAATATTAAAAAGGAAAGAAGCCAAACTTAAAATATACAGAGAAATCATTAAATAGAGTCAGAAAGTATAAAATCCATAATGATTAAAAAAGATACTTGTGCTCCACAAGAACCAGCATGAAACACAACATAACTAGGGAATGAATTGCAAAAAAAAAAAAAAAAAAAAAATCATTACATGTTGCCAATTTTATAAATATAAAATGCTTTAGAATGTTGCCATAAATAATATTAGAATAATATGAAAATTGCAAAGCAAACAGGAACATTAGTGCTGCCATCTATTGGTAAAAGTGAATATAATCTGAATAGAAAGTATTGGATGGAAATTAATGTTTAATAATTAAACCAAATTACTATCTTAAATGATAGCAATTAGTTAAATAATAAATAAATAAAATTAACTAATAAATAGAATATCGAATTACAATAAAGTAATGGATGTATTAATGAATAATTCTATGTTAAAAATAAGTAGTAAGATGAAAAAATTAATAATTAAAGCAACATAAAAATATGTACCATTAAATGACAAAAACGATTAAATAACTGTGCAAAAATGCAACAACACATAAATTAAATTAAAATAAAATACTAAATATTTGAATTAAGATACAAAGAATATAAATTAATATTAATTAAATATTGAAATGAATTAGTCACATACAATGTTTCTTCATACAAAGTTAAAAAAATTATAAACACTTAATATAAGTTGTAAGGGTAGAACGTTTAATAAAAATTAAAACATATTATATTAACACTGTAGAAAAGTATACATTATATTAGAAGTTAATATGATATTGTCCACCGTAGGTATTAATCCAAATCATTAGAACAAAAACATTCTTAATATTAATGAATATAAATTTATTTAAATAAATTAAATAATGAATATGTAAATTTAACTAGATTAATATACATATAAAAAAAATCACATTGCAGTCCATTATAAAATGTGTAATATCAAACAATTGTGTAAATCAAAATGCCCCCATTTTTTTTTATTAATAATATAAATTAACCATGCGTAATTTTCCATACAACTCCGCCACACACCTCCTCAATCCATCATCTACCAACCCAACCGTCCTGTTATAATATATATTTTTTTTTTAAATAAGATTATATGATTTTTTATACATTTTTAACGCATGTGTTAATTTGGTTGTAAAGATCATATAAGAACTAACAATATATTAAGGAATATATGAATTTTTTTGGAAAACCATGTTGTAATGCATCATAGATAAGTTTTTTAATATTGTTGTTAATTAGTTGAGAATAACATAAACTTTTTATTTTATAAGTATGATTAAGGAGTATATTACGATATACAGAATTATGTAGACATGATTTAAAATTAGTAAATGAATTAACTTTAAATTTAAATTCTTTACGTTTGTCAAATAGATCAATTATTGTTTTGTTTTCTTTAAGTGTAATTTTAAGATCTGAAAAGTTAATAGTATTGTTAGACAGGAGATTTTCCGTTAATTCTAAATTAGTAGGATAATCAACTGGAAATATAGAAATATTAGTGTGATCAGTGGCAATTAAAATTATGTCATCAATATAACGATATAAATGTATATTACTGTTAATAAAAGCATATATCATAAGTGCAAGAACACAAATATATAATTAAAACTATAGATTAGATAGGACAATATCATACAAAAGCATTAGAAAAGGATATGTTTCGTGTGATGTAAATAATGAATCAAATATTGGAAATTCCTATAACGAGGTATCAGATATCTACAAGTAGAAATCAAATTATATATATATATATATATATATATATATAACCATTAATGAAACATTACCAAAAACTATGAAATTATGAATTAGTATGTAATAAATGATTGACAACGATAGTGTTCCCTAACACTCTGAATATAGATACCATATACTTATTTTAAAGAAGAAATTAAATTAAAAATTGAAAAAAAAAGAAATTTTTGGAATTTAGACAGAATTTTCAAGTCCCAAATGCCTAAATACCACAAATAAAATGTGTGGTTTCATCATCATATTAGCCATAACATTGCTAAAGAATATGATTTTGGGACTACCACACCATAATAGAGAAAAAATAATAAAGTTCAAAAATAATAAAAAGAAAAGAAACCTTACCATAAAAATGAGAAAAAAACAGTGAAATTAAATCATAAAGTTCAAAATACAACTGGATTAAAAAGGATATAGGGAAAAAAGCACAACATATATATATATATCTGATCTATGTCATACGATAACACTCGTATTTATACATCAATTTCGATGAAACTAATTGTGTGTATTAAGCTCACCAATGTCTCGACCGAGTTCGTTGGCCAGCTTGGTCCATGGCGGCCACTGAAAGATTTAATACTAGAGAAATAAACAAAAAGGTTAAAAATTAAAATTTATTTTTTGCTTACGTGTTAGGCCTTGATACAAGGATTCCGGAGCATTTTTTGTTTTACCTCTATCTTAAAAAATGGTTGAGATAGAGCAGTTTGAAATTCTAGGGTGGCTGACATTTTGAAACAAGACAGCATATAACAAAGTTTTAGTGAACGCGATTTCTCGCAACTTATTATCTTTCATTGTTGTAATCATTTTCCCAATCTACGCATAAAGCTATATATTCATATCCGTTAGCACCAAATTCTCGCCAAACTTGGCGACACTTGGCAAATATCGCCAAATTTGGGGACCAAAATAAGTATTCATAAATGAAGCCAACTTGGCTATAGTTGACTAATTTGGCAAATTTATCATGCAAATTCAGTATTAACGAATCTTCTGTAATTGGGTTCTTTGAATTTTAGCTTGCTGTTTCGAGTAACATTAGCTAAAATTTTAAAACGAACAATTAGGAAAGCTACCTTTTGCTCCCGGTACAGGTCGGAAGGACTTTTTGAAATGTAGTGTTTTGTTTCAAAATGTCAGCCACCCACTTTATACTTTTTTGTATTGATAGCTACCTAAAAGGAAAACACCATTTAATTGCAAATTTCTGACTAATCAGCCAATTTCATGCGTTTCTAAACAAAAATGAATTCAGAAATGTGTCATATATTTTCATATTAATTATGTAAGTATTTTTAAATTCTACTTTTTTTTTTTTTTGAGTGTGTGTGAGTGTGTGTGTGAGTGTGTGTGTTCATGTGTTCTGAAGAAATTAATATACATTAATAATAACCATAAACAACTACAAAGTATATACTTAGATTTTTACTACATTATTATTCACAATTATTATTTTTTACGTTAATATATTTAAAAGTGTTATAATTTTCTATGCTTGTTCAGAATATATATCAACTGCATGGCAATCCGCGTATATTTACGAGAGTTAGAGGACAGACAGACAGACAGACTGAAGGCCAGACAGGCCGAATTCATAAACATTTTTCAACTACGTTGGAAAGTGTTAAAAAAAACTATCATCTTATTACAGTGGCGATTCGGCACCAAAAATAGCGCCCTTTTCTTGAGATGGTCAGTCACGATTTCCGACAAAGACATGATAAATTGCTTAGAGTCGGACACTCGTCGTACTAAACGCAGCCTCTAGGAAGTCTAAAATTATTTGAATGTTCCTAGATCTGAAAAAGTTAAAAAAGTAACAATAATAAGAATGAATGCTATTTATATTTTTAAACATTTAAACAGTTCGTTTATTTGGAAGTAATTCGATTATCCAAATAACTTGGCCATGATGAAAACTAGATTACCTTACAATCTTTAACCGACATTGTGAGTGTGTCAGTTATTACTGGAATACATTTTCGTTCCTATTCGCACGTGTACATCAAAAACTTGCATTATTTTTTTATAAAAATTTATTTTATAATTTTTCCGCGTTGAGATTTCTTTACATAAGTACTTTAGTTCATGACTTTTATCCCATTTAGCACATTTGCGAATAAGCGGCATATTGCGCACCACTTATATAAGCTAAGATGAAACCGTATAAAATACGCTGAAATTTTATAGTTTTTTATAATATCTTGTATGTTATTATAATAGCAGAATCTCTTTCATTACATAAGAGGATACTTCTCTTTAAAATTAGTGGTACAGTATCAACATAAAGTATTGGTAAAAAGCTAGATAAAGAGTATCTAGGTAAAAAGCTAGATAAAGAGTATCTAGGTAAAGAGCTATATGCTGCTCAGCTTTGGAAAAAAGTTAAGTGGCGTATGCCGTTAGTACTACAGATGCAGAGGACTGCACAAAAATAGCATTAAATCATCTTTTTATCTAGAATATATATATTTAAAAAAAAAAAAAAAAAAAAAAAAAAAAAAAATCACTGTAATTATTGAAAAATATATTTTTTTCTATTATCAGCACTTTTATTTGTGGATACCATTGTTCTAAATGTTTTTACATTTGTGTAATATACGTACTAGAACATCAAGAAGAAGCGGCTAACCGGTTTTTGCTCTAGAATACGCAATTTATGATCGAAACAACTACAACAGAAAGAAGCAAAGAAAATCATGTTTCTCCGAATATTAATTTTTTTTCTTCTTTTACCGACAGTTGGGAATTGCCAATATCATTTTCGTTTTCTATATATTCTGGAACAGTATTCTCCGCGACTCTCAATGTTTACACAAATGCTTAAACAAAAACTATCACGTTTTTAGTAGCTTGATATTTCAGCTGTCAAATAACGTTTAAACACAGAAGTCAAAACCATATGGGTCATTTTACGGGAAACGTTACTTTTTTGGCACAAAAAATCCAATCAATAAATTTAACTAAAACAATTTATACTAATATCCCTAGTTCATCTTACACCTCTTTTAACATTTATCTAGGTGTTCGTAGGTCTCTTCATTATTTGGTGCTAAATTTATTTCATAAGGAACTAGGGAGCTGTTGCCATTTGGTATTGTAACGAATGATACTAATATAGAATGCTTTCATATCATAATGAAAGACTTATTTAGTTCAAATATAAAACTTGAAATAAATATTTCCAAACGAACGTAGATATATATTATATGTCTAAAAATCACTAGTTACTTTCGATTTTTGACGTTTTAGCGAATTCCTAGAAACATACTAGACAAATTATTTTAGAACTTCGGGAATATGAAGAACATGTTTGACCTTATATTTATCAACAAAGATTGGATCACGAGGACAATTGGGTGAATAACAACAAATTGAAGAAAAAAATATTTGGGGTCACACTGTAAAATAAACGGTACGACATAATATGTCACTGCAGCGCATTACTAAGTGGATATGATACTACATTTGTGTTCATTTGTGTAATAATAGAACGCATAGGATATCATGAACATAGAAATAGATAAGGATTTCTAACGAAATAATGTTAATATCGTGTCGCGACTTCAAACTTAATGACGCGCTACGAGCGCGGTTCTGCGCAGCCGGCGAGCATCTCTGCTAAAGTAGCGCCACCTACAACTAACAAACGGAAACTGTCATTAATAATGTTTCATATTGCAATGTCAAGCAGACGATTTGAAGAAGCAGACGAACTGGTGACATATAGGACATTTTTCGTGGAACGGTTTTCTTCTTCGAAAGTCTATTTCGTTAGATGTCCTTATCTATTTCTATGGAGATATAACTATTTCTTTAAAAAATCCAAGATTTTTTTAAATGCTTTTCGTTTACAGCATGCAGAATTTTCAACCAAAGTTAACGTCAGTTACAAAAAATTCTACAAAATATACTAGAAACAACACAGTACAACTAGAAAATAAAAATTACAAATATTTAATGAAATATGAGCAGTTATATGAAATAATTTTTAACTACGCCTGCGCGAATGATAAAAAAAAAGTTTTATTTTTAATGATTTGGAAGTTAACTCTATAAAGAAACTAATGATCAGTCGAATAATCAGTCGGATATTTTAAAAATTCACAAAGATATCGGCTATATAGTGAGCTGAATTTCGTTTGCCTCCGAAAAGTAACTTGGGGGTAGTAGTTTTCCACAAAGTGCCAAACAAATTAACAGAATTAACCCTTTCCGGCACAGTGGTCCCACTCCGGGCACACCTAATTTTAATTCCAAACTTGCAATCGACACCAATAATATGTATTAAAATTTTGTTTCTACGATGAAAGTTTAAAATAAGGAGTTCTCATTTCATAAAAAGGTTCGTTTGTAAATTCCGGTGTCAGTCAGTAATTTCTCATTTTACGAACAGACTTTGTCTGTGCCGGAAAGGGTTAACAAATGTGTTAATAAATGCCAACAAACAGTTTTGGAACGGGTGCTTAGATTTTAATAATTATTTTTTTTTTTTTGTTGGATTAGGCTCGTTCGGACGGTTTTCCAAGAACTAAAGCATGAATAAAAAATGAAACTTTAAAAAATCAGCAGTTAAAATTTGTGGAAAATATCATCCAGCAACTTTTAGATAGCAACTGAAATTCAGCTTACTCAATCGCCGATATCTTTCTGAATTTTCACGATATTCGACTGTTTTTTTTTTTTTTTTTTTTTTTTTTTTTTTTTAATATCAGTTGCGCTATAGAGTTGACTACCAAATCATGAAAAAATAATCTTTGGTACCGTTCGTGCATGCGCAGATAAAAAATATTTCATTCAAATGCTCATACTTCATCCAATATTAAATATATTTATATTCTAACTAGCTGTTACCCGTGACTTCGTTCACGCAACATTAAAAGAAGAATAAATGCATTAATTAAGCAAAATATTTCACTCCCGATATTTAAAAACGTAAATAATGAACTAACTCTTTTTCACATTTCATAGAAAACAATATGATATTTCTTTGTTATAGGGACTGTTTCCTCCGTAGAACATTTTGTTATCCAGGGGGCGCTGCCGAGCGCTCATGACGGGAGGATGCGCGGAGTTTGATTCCCGCCAGTAGTGATGTTTTTGCTTGAGACGTAAGCGCAGTGTACCAACCACTGCCAGTCAATTTTGTTCTAATTGTAAATAAATGTAATTAGTTAAGTTTTAACTCCACTTTTTATTGAGTACGAAATGATCATCTTAGTTTTCTTAACGAAATACAGTCCAACGAGAGTAACCGAGCTATCTACGGAACATGTTTTGGTCCCCCGAGCCCCAGCGCTCATTTAGAACACTGTAAAGAATCATCGCCCTTGGATTTTTGTATGTAGTTATAGATAATTATAATGGCTACTATTAAAGGTACTGTGATCCTCAATCGGAAACGCGGAAACATACGCAGCCAAGTTACACGTATATCAAATGCAATAAAATCAAAACTTGGCCAGAAAGAATTGGAACTAAAGTTCAATGCACTTCAAACGTTAAAAAAGAAAACAGATGAGTTACGCAACGAGTCGTATTCGGTAATTTCTGATGATGATTTACCGGAATTTGAAAATTCCTTGACGGAGATAGAAGAACAGTTAGAAGTTCTCGAAGTAAGTCTTCTTGATTTAATAAAGCCTAGTGTTTCTAATGTTGAATGTCAAAATAATAATGATAGAATTAATGCTAATGAGTCAAAAATTAAATTGCCGTCAATTAATTTACCCCAATTTTCGGGACGTTACACAGAGTGGTTTAATTTTAAACTACAATTCACCACCTTGATTGATAGCAATGACGAATTAAATGATGCTCAAAAATTATATTATTTACAATCGGCTTTAACAGGCCCTGTGAAACAATTGCAAAACATTGATGATTCTTACGCTTCCTTATTCGAAGCTTTAAAAAAACGATTTGAAAACAAACGGTTAATTGTAAATTCTCATATTTCTGAATTATTGAGTAACAACAAAATAAAAATTGAAAATGCGAAAGAAATACGCAATCTGGTAGATAATTTATTGAGTCATTTGAGGGCTCTGAAACAATTGGGACTAGAAAATAATAATTTATCGGAATCAATTTTAATGTATTTTGTGTTACAAAGAATCGATGACGAGTCAAGAAAGGCATTTGAAATGAGTCTTAGTTGTAACAACTTGCCTGAATGGAATATTTTTATTGATTTTTTACTGAAAGAGCTCAAGCTCTCGAAAACATACAAAAAAGCAACACCGTTACGAAACCTAGGTATGAAATTACTCAGAAACAAAAAAGTTTAGTATTACAGAATGACAAATTTAATTGCGCATTATGTAAACAACCTCATATGATATTTCGATGTCAAAGGTACTTAGATTTATCGGTTCAAGAGAAATTGAACCAAGTACGGAAGTTGAAGTTATGTTATAACTGCTTATCGTTATCTCACGCTGTTAATCGATGTAATAAATTGCATAATAAGTGTAGGATTTGTTACTCCAACCATCATAGTTCTCTTCATGGAGCTAATTTTTCGAAACCTGCTTATGAAAATAGGCAAGTTAATTGTATTGCAAATGAACCGCAGTTGAAAACGGAAGATAACGTAAATTCTAATTCAATAGAACCCACCACAAATGCGTTAACATTGAGCTGTCAAAACAATTATGATCAAAATTTGTCTGGCACCAGTTATAATGGGTTGATTTCGACAGCTGTGATTTATTTAAAGGGAAGTAATGATTCTTTTTTTCCTTGTATTACGATTCTTGATACTGCGAGTAATGTCTCATTGGCCACGTTTTCTGCAGCAGATATGTTAGGGTTGCAAAAATATAAGGTCAAGTCATTAATTACTGGATTAAATGATTCTGTCTGTAAAATTAAAAGCAGAATAAATGTAGAAATTTCCAACAAGGATAGAAGTTTTAAAAAATTATCCAACATGTTTTTGGTTCCTAAAATCACTGATTTAACCCCTTCAAGCGCCGTAGACATTTCTAATCTGCACTTACCACAGAATTTAACCTACGCGAACCCAAGATTTTTTGAACCTCAGCGAATTCAAGTGTTATTAGGAGCAGATGTATATTACGAATTGTTATTAGCTGGTCAAATAAAAATTCCTAAAACTTCTATAATTTTACAAAATTCTCATTTAGGATGGATCGCGGGTGGAACAATACAAGATAGAAATGAAAGTAAATTCACGTGCCATTTAATAGAAAATCAAGATGAATTAGATTTGAAAACCTTTTGGGACTTAGAGACGTTGGGAATTAAAGATGACCCAAACAGTGTTAAAAACGAGAAAATTTTAGAAAAATTTCATGAAACTGTGCGTTTTGAAAATAATAGATATGAAATCAGTCTCCCTTGGACAAGGGATTGGAACAATTTATTAAATAATTATAAAACCGCCGAAGCGCGACTCTCAGGTCTTATAAAAAGAATGAAACGTGATACAAAGTTATACGAACAATATTGCAATATTTTGAATGAGTATTTAGAGATGAACATAATTGAAAGTGTACCCAATTTAGAAAACCCTTCAGATAAACCAGTTTTTTACTTACCGCACCATACAGTATTTAGAGAAGATAGTGTTTATACTAAATGTCGAATAGTTTTTGACGCAAGTTCCCATGAAGCAGGACAATTGTCTTTGAACGACTGCCTTGACGCAGGAACTAATTTACACCCTAATATTTTTCACTTATTGATTTTTTTCAGACTAAACAAAATTGCCTTTCTATCAGATATAGAGAAGGCTTTTTTACAAATTGCCATAAACGACAAGGACAGGGATGTTCTGAGATTCTTGTTTATAGATAAGAATCCTGTCGACAATGACGCATTTAATGTTATCGTCTACAGATTTTTACGCCTAACATTTGGCTTGAACTCAAGCCCATTTTTGCTATCTGCTACAATTAAGCATCATCTTAACAAATTTGAAACGGAATATCCAATAACGACAGAAGTACTCCACAATTGTATTTATGTGGACGACTTAATAACCGGGACAGACACAGTCGAAGATGCGGTGAACATTTCGGAACAATCTCATAAAATAATGAAGGAAGCTAGCATGAATTTACGGAAGTGGATTTCGAATAACAACCAGTTAATGGAAATATGGGATAATCGTGGATTTAGTACAATGCCACAACCTTTTGAGGATAGTACAATACATAAAGTTTTGGGGATATCGTGGCAACCCAAGCAAGATATACTTTTGATAGATATTGATAATTTGCTCGAATTTTTGCAATTTTAAATCAAGAACGGACGATCCATAAAAATAAGGATCATTTCTAGTTCAATGACAATACCCCAATATTAAGGACAAACGACTATTTGCACATCCACGGCTAACAACTGAAATTAAAAAGGGAAACATCTGCCTCTTAATACATTTATTATGTGAAATATTCTACTATTTATCATTTTAACACAATCACACTGATTGGTAAATATATCATACAATTTGAAATTATTTCCAACTGAGTGGAAAAGTGTCTAGGTTGGGAATCGAACTTAAAACTTTTCAATTAAATTGCCAATTCTCTGCCAAATGAGCTACCTGGAACTAAAACTAGCCGACAAAATTCGTACATGCAACTCTTTGGCAATAGCAACTGGTGCGCCATGCAGACAACAGAATAAACCGCAGGTAACGGAACTCAGTTAAACGAAAGAAACGTATATCCATGTTATTATTTTAACACATGCTGATTGGTAAAGATATCATATAATTATGAAAATTTTTAACAACTGAGTAACAAGAACAAGGTGTACTGGCTGGGTATCGGACAACCAAATCTTTTGTCTTATCTAATTTTGCCTGTATGATATCTCTGTCAATGCTCTTCCAATTGGGCTATCTAGAACTAAAACCAGCCAACGGAATTATCACAGATAAGCTTTTGGCAATCTGTTCTGTCATGTACTCAACAGAATGAGCAGCAGCTAACATAATTCATTTTAATTGTGGAAACGTAGATACACTTTATTATTTTAACATAATCATACTGATTGGTAAATATATTATTTAACAAAATGTTTCTTGTTTCCATGTGGTTTTAATTAGATTTTATTATTTAATATAAGTTCTAGCTTAAGGTTATTTGAAAAGAAATATCATAATTTGCATTATAATATCGTTACTGCCAGTTTTTGGCCTGCCGTTTTTTTTTTAAATTATTATTTATTATTCACATAAAAACAGAAACTTTTATAATGATAAAAGCTAAATAAGAACCACAAGGAAGCAGAAAACAGTTTGTTAAATAATATTTCTGGTTCAAATTATGCTTATTTGACTTGAAACGAAAGGGAAATTTGGAAGCTGTGTAATATGCATAAAATCTTCAAACAATCATAACATCATAACTAACAATTTTTAGGTATTGTTCCCGTTGCAACATTTGATCAGAATCGCATATCAAAATTGCACCCAATTCCACTGGGGCTGCAGATCCATATAATTTGTGAGTAGTTCTTTCGCTGCATAACGAGCAAGCACTCTGTGAGCCTAGCATGAGCAACCCCAATAGTACTCCATAATTAATTAATACTCAAAACGCGAGAGAAGAAAAAATGTTTTTTTTTTTTAGACTGGTTGTCTAAATTATTGCCTGTACCGAAAAGTTCTACTCAGGAAGTACGGGGTGAAATCAAAGTGTAAGTACTGCCGGCCGGTTGAGAAAAGTTTCAATGTATTTTTTTTTTTTTTTTTTTTTTTTTTTTTTTTTTTTTAATCAATAAAATTCATACATCTTTTTTTTTTAATCATAAAGTGTAAAAAACAGGGGTGTAAAAATCTAGGCTCCGATGTGAAGATTCTCACCACTAATTTTATTAGTATTCTTCGTTTTAATTTTATTAGTATACTTCGCACGATTTTATCAGTATTCTTATTAGGCGAAGAATACTACAAATTTAGTGGTGGTAATCTGCCCATTGGCGCCTAGATTTTTACACTCCTGGTTAAAAAGTCTCTTAAACCTTCAAATAATTTTTTGAAGAACATGCATATGAAAGAGCAACAGTGTCTGCGCATGTTAAAACAAACCGCATGAAGAAACTTCTATAATTACGCTAGTTATGACTAGAAACATATCAGTTGGCAATATTTAAAAAATACTTTAAAGTCGTTTATCTCCTTTATTGGTGTTTTACGTACTTCAAAACAGCTATGTGAAGTACGAGATATTACTCATTATCTATAATTAACATTAACATGTTGAAAGCGTGAGTGAAGAAAAACGCATTGATATGACTAATTACAATTACCAACGGATGAACATCCTCCTTCACACCTCCCCCCCCCATCCCCCGAAAAAAAGAATAAATAATATTAATCATGAACAAAGTGAAAAAACTATAACTGAAATCGAAATCACACATTCCCGTGGTAAAGAAAAAGAGCCTGCTCCAAAGTCAAACCTTAATATTGACTCTCGAAAGGGCGTACTCCAATGTCAAACCTTAAAATTGACTTGTCAATCCTCGTACATTAGGCATGCACATAATGAAATATATGCTGCTAGTTTGACTTTTTTCGTCACCTTTGTGAACCGCGATTGAACCATTCATTGAATGAGATCAACGATAGACCATTCACTGAGTCAATTCATGATTACATAGAAGGGAAGATTTTAAAATGATGGTGTGCATAAACAACATATTTTTGTTATGTTAGCATAAACAATAATATGTTAGCTACGAAAATCCGAAGAGCAGGGCGTGCGTGAGCCGATACGCAGATCAATTTTAGGAGGATTTTGGGAAATTATGAGGTGAAAGATGCAAGTAGACACAATTATTTTATTAAGTAATTATGTTAAATAAATTTTCAGGTTTCATATCATCACTAAAAAAAAAAAAAAAAAAAAAAAAAAAAAAAAAAAACAGAAGGTTGGCAACTGTGTAATTGCAAAACCTCTCCAAATATTAAGCATGGCAGAGTTGTAAAGAATGACATTCTTATTTTTGACTACGATTTTCATAATGTGCATAGCATATATCCAGATTGTTTACTCTTAACTAAAGTAAACATTATTCATGATAATGAAGCCATTTTTGGTATTTCTTTTACATTTTAAATACCAATATTTATTTAGATCTATATTACAGTAATTGCTTTTTTATTTCACGAGAAATATATCTCATTGACTTTGAAATTTGTAAAAACGATTTACATAAATTGATAAACTAGATATATAGAATTAATAGTCTGCAATAATGATTTTAATTTTAATAAACAGGTTTTTAAAATTTTTGGCTAATTTATTTTATAATAATAACAATATATTAAGTATTTAAAATATTATTTAAAAGTACTGGAAGATGTAGTGGCAGCGAAATGATATCGCTGTATAATCTCTTATGGATGTTAGCTTCTGGATTTTTCTGCTGGAAAATTTCTTCACTAAAGTCTGATTTCAGAACGTGTATAGATGACTGTGGAAACAGATACAGATATGGGAATGTCTCGATACTAGATATTGGAACGACAAGTTAAAGATATTTTTCCAACGATCCCGATAGGCAGACTATTATTGGGTATTGTATATAATGAATAAACTGATAGTTTGAATTTTCTCCCTCTTGGGGGCTTTGCATATATACAATTATCACTTTAGGGGAGGAGCGAGGGCCTGACACTTGATATCGTATATCTCTAGGGGGAGGGAAGCTTTTCGTCCTTTGATATCGTTATCATTTTTTATCCAACAAAATTTTCGCTTAAAAAATAAATAAATAAATAAAATAAATTACATCAAAATAGTCTGTTACCTTTTTCTTTTTCGTCTATTGTCCTTTTTTATGAAATTAAAAAGTTATAATTAAAGCCATTAAAAGGTTATGAAATCATTTCATTTTAAAATATAGAATACCCAAACGTTCGGTATTCTCGTTGTTCTGCCATACGAACATATAATCCCCTGTTGGAGAAACCAGGTGTTAAATACGTTTGAAATGCTGTTCTGTTTACTAATAAAGGAAAGAGAGTATGATTGTTGTCCACCTGTTTTGTTGATAAGAAGTTCTTACCTTTTTGTCCTTCAGAAGAAAGTGTAAGATGCCAATACTACTATTTAATGTATTATGTAGCAACAAGCTATTAATAAATACTTTCAAATAGAAACTATCTGTTTGAAGTGTTATCTACCCTATATATATAAAATCTACCCTATATATATAAAATCCTAATGAAACGAATTTGTGAAACGATTTTATGAAACGAATTTATGAAACGATTTTATGAAACGACTGATTAAACGACTGATTATGTTTCAGGGCTATTTTTAATAAAATATTAAACGCTTGATGGTGAAATTAATACCAATTGTCCATAAAAATCCGCGGATGTCAAAACTGGTAATAGAATTTTGAAATTGGAATTAGTTTTCGAGATATTAATTTTTTTCTAATTTTAATGACATTTCTTTAATGATGGCAACTAATTACTCAGTTTTTTGTGACAAAAAAGGGAAAAAAATTGAAAAGGATCCCGATAGGGATTATTGATTTCTTTTTATTCATCATTTTCAAATTGAAATTGAATTTATCTTTTATTTCAATCGATAATGAAGACAAGATTGAGATTAAATTATGTTTATAAGGAAAATTTGAAAAAAAAAAATCACATTTCTATCGTCAGGATTCAATTGTCTGTCAGCATTTAATTTAATTTATAAACTGGAAATATTTTGAATAAATTCGTCCAAATGACGTCATTTATGTAAACGCAAAAGAAAGGGGGGAAGATGATTAATAGTAATTATTATTTTTTTTATATCATTTTGTTATTTTATTGTAAAATTTAATTAAACGAATTTATAAAATCACTAATTCGGATATTTGACACAAATATATAAAATAATAATTGCCCAACTGAACGGAAGGAGAATAAAATATCCTGCTTGGTTTTTTCCGCCAAACTTTTTCAAAAAGCTTCAAGATCCCTATGATAGAAAAGCACCAAAAGTTCATTGGGTTTGTTTTCATAACTTTTGGCAACAAATCTATGTATATTAACGAATCTATCCCTTTTTGAAGCTCGAATTACGCCAAACCTAAAAGCAAAGGATCCTATACTGGAAAAGTACCCGATTTTCTTATGGACAATATTCAAGTGACATAGCATTATGTAAAATTATCGCGGATAGCAAATTTGTTTAAATATTTCATCAATTGATGCCGAATAAATGCAGGCATGCATGCACAAAATATTTAATTAATTTTGTAAGATAAATAATTATTAGAAAATTCGTATATACATATTAATTAAAATAAATAATTTACATATTTAAAATAACATGAAAATATGCATGATGGTGCACTAAAATAGAGAGAAAATTA
This sequence comes from Maratus michaelseni, assembly GCA_963931845.1. Classification (NCBI taxonomy): domain Eukaryota; kingdom Metazoa; phylum Arthropoda; class Arachnida; order Araneae; family Salticidae; genus Maratus; species Maratus michaelseni. Next base: position 168,548,563 of record OZ007600.1, read on the forward strand.
AAACCTGTTACTGAAAATGTCTATAACATAGTACTTTTCAATACCGTGGTTCTTAATGTTATTCACAAGCAGATGGAATTTTTCTCATCCTTAAACGCAAAGGAAGAATCGAATACAGATCGTTGTTATAAAAGTCCGAGAGGTAGCCACAATTTAAACCTAACCATTTTATACAAGCTGGTTTTCAAGTTGTAATTGATTTTACTTATCAATCCCGGAAACAGTCGTCAGTTGTCGCAACAGCCGTCTATGAGGCCATGATAATCAGAAAATGTCCCATTAAAACGTTAAAAGCATGGCAACCCAATTACAGATTTACCAATATTTTTAAAATAAAGCACGATGTCATGTTTTTAGAGGCCTCGAAGTCTGAGCGGGGGTTGGCGAGCGTAGCTCGCAGGGGGTAGTCCCCCTAGTTTGATATAAAATTATTTCATGTATAGATATTTTATTGACTTCTTCTCTTCAATTGAAATTAAATACTTTCAAATAGAAACTGTCTGTTTTAGGTGTTATTTGATATAAAGTTATTTCATGTATAGATATTTTATTGACTTCTTCTCTTCAATTGAATCAGTAAAGCATGCGAATAAAAAAGTATAACCCTACCTGTATATCACTGCTAACATATAAAAAAATAAAAAATAAAAAAGTAAAATAGTGATTGATAATGTTATCATTAGAAGAAAAAAAAAGGGGGGGGGGGGGTTCGAGGACTGATAACGTATGGTATCGTAAATGTTGGAGGGGATCCATTTAAAAAAGTTGATAAAGTTATATATGAACAGCAACTTATTTTATTGCAGGTATACGTGGAAACGAACAACCTTGCAATTCATAATTTGCAATTTATTGTTTGATATTTTAATGAGTGGAAAATATTTTGAAGGTTTTACAGGATTCGTAGATTTTACCACAATATTTTAGTAAAATTTTATTCAGTTAATATTTTAATGACTTTTTTAGTTAAAAGCATTTAATTATATATATCAGTGAAGTTGTATTTTAATGTTGAATACAAGTGTGACACGCTTTTCGAAACCTGGGGAAAATATCACTTTTAAGATGGGGGTGCCTGTCCACATACTGCCGAGAATGAGGCTGGTTGATCAACTGGGATAATTAAAATTCTTATTCTCATTTTTTATAATTATTTTAATATGTTTTATATTCTATTAAAACTGTTTAAAGTTTATTTTTAATGACTTTGATCATTAGTATAAACATTCTTTATGAATTTTGATTAATTTTGTGTTCATATATTTATTGAAGAATATTACTAAATGTTGCTTTGTTTGAGGTGCTTGAAGCGCCTATGAATCCAACAATTTTTCATATATTTTTAAATGAATTATATATATATATATATATATATATATACATATATGCATACACAGCAATTGGTTCCTCAATAGTTCTATCTCTGAAATCGGGTATAATTTCCATGTTTTACATAATTTTTTAAAAGACTCAGAGTATTTAAAGAAAAGCCAGAATTGCTATTTGTTTTCTTAGTATACGAAAAATAATACTTGTAAATTGTGTGGATTATAATGACTGGATGAATGTGAAATTGAATTTGAGAAAAGTAACGCCTATGAATCCAACAATTTTTCATATATTTTTGAATGAATTATATATATATATATATATATAATTTTTTTTTCTTGAATGAATTATATATATATATATACATATATGCATACACAGCAATTGGTTAGTCAATAGTTCTATCTCTGAAATCGGGTATAATTTCCATGTTTTACATAATTTTTTAAAAGATTCAGAGTATTTAAAGAAAAGCCAGAATTGCTATTTGTTTTCTTAGTATACGAAAAATATGAGCGTAAATTGTGTGGATTATAATGACTGCATGAATGTGAAATTGAATTTGAGAAAAGTAACGAAAATTACTTGTCATATAATTCCGGGTGAAAACAAAAGGGTTTATATTATTTATTTATTTAATTTTTCGGTTGAGCCTTGCGTTTGTCCACACACAAAAGATTCTTCTGTCACGTGTTTGATACCTATGTTTTGGATGTAGTCACTTTAAAGTCTACATAATATTTAGAAATAATCTATAAAAGCATAATGAGAGGAATAATGCAAAATTAGAGACGGAGCTACTCAGGTTAGAAATTCCAAGGTGAAAAAATTCTGCCCTAGGATATTACAAATTTTGTGTAGTAAATTTTTATTACTTTATACAATTACAAGTGTTAGATATTTATCATACGTTACTGATGTGTATACAGTTTGTGTAAGGAGAAATACTCAGATATATTATAGCATCTGAGAAAAATGCGAATCGAACATATTATCAATTTAAAATGAAATGAAAAGAAATCACAAATTAACCAACCCTCTTGTTCTTTATTAAACTTGGAACAGTACAAATAAAAATTCACTTTTGAATAAATAAACACTCACACCGTAAATAATTTGAAGTTAAATTATTCATATAAATAATACAAATTAAGTATGTTAAGTGTTATGAGAAAACATAAGTTCAAGTAAAGTCATTTGCCTCACTGAGAGCAGATGATTATACTTAAAAACAAGTTCATGGAGTAAGTGTAATTAAGAAGCACATGTGTAATATTTACGTTCGAAGTGACGCAAAAAATCCAAACCGAAGTCTTCAACCCCGTCTCAGCTTAAACCGAAAGGTAGGCCTCTTCGTAGGGTTTGACCTTGGCTTTGGGCCTAACGATATGAGCGATAACCGGATTCATATTGTAAACCGTTTTGACGGTTTACTGCCTCTTCTGTCGACATGAATCAGAATACTTGGAATATACGATACTTAGAAAACATGTGGGTATATTCTCCGGCAGTGTTGTGTGAGAAATCGAAAATTTTGGATGATTATATGAAGTCTATACAAAACCTTTTTGTCCTGACAATGTATAATGACATGATGTAGAATGACCTCATATGACATGCGCCCAAAGAGGTGTTGTGGGGGTGAGGAATTTAATAACAAGAACTAACAATTCAGTGACAAACGAAATATTTCCTCGCCCTCCCTTACCCCAAAGACCTTTAAGCTCCTTGATAAATAGTGTGTACTACTTAAATATGATGTTAGAAGATTGTACTTTAGTGTTCCTGTCAGAAAGATAAATTATAGCATATAGTTTTCGGAAAAAAGAAACGGAATTACTGGACACTGAATGAATGCGATTACATGCTGTTTATGTGATTATAGGATATTCTTTTACTGGAGTAAATTGCGTGCATATACAAATAATAATAATAATAATAATAATAAAATTACTTTTAAGAAATAAAAATAACTTTTGAAAAAAAAAAAGTAATAATAACTAGATTGCTGAGAATGTAAAATTGAATGCATATTTTGAATTAAGTTAAGTATATACAGGGCAAGAAGCAGAATTTTGGAAAATATTAGGGAGGAATATTCGGAATATTTCACGAAATTTTGGGGGAAATTATTGCGAATTAAGAGCATACTTTTGGTAGATATCGTACATCTGAAAAAAATATACTCACAAACAATGATTATTATATATGTGTGACACTAAAATATATCTGTTAAAAAAGAAAAATAATAATCATTTCGACTAAAGTCGTAGTCATACACCTTTGCTTTAGGAATACGTTATTTATTTATCGTTGGGGGGAATTATCAATTTGGACATTAAAAAAAAATCAAGTATTTAAAATTTTTTAACTTATATATTAACAGTAATGTGGGAGGGGCGTATGAACATGTTGGGATAAGAGAATTTAGATGATTGTTCATTTATCGTTATTTCAAAGTAGCAAATAGAGCAGAGTAATTTTTAAATATAAAAGCATTTTAAATTTTCAGCCATACATTCACAAATATGAGAGCGTGGAGAATATAGAAGATTGGCTAATTATTTTTACTGCAAGGTAAGAAATGGGTTAAATTTTCTCTATAAATTAATATTTTTTAAAGATTTTAAGTTTTGAATGCTGTTTGGAAAGGGGGGGGGGGATGGAGAAAATCTGAAATTTGATGGTGAGCATTTTAAAAAGGATGATTCATCATTAGTATACATAAGCCAGAAAGATGTGCGAAAAGATAAAAAGTTTTAAATATTTTTAACTTTGTGCACTGGGAAGGACAAAGAAGAAAAGGAACATTTCGGGGATGCAAGGGGAGGGGACAATTTAGATGATTATTTGTGAACAAAATTAAGAAGGAGAGCAAAATTTCTTTAAAAAAAATTAAAGCTTTATGTAATTATACATTTATGCTGTGCAAATTCAAAAAGTGTGTGGGTAGGAATTTCAGTGGGGGGGGGGGGTGGTCCTGATAAACTTCTAAGAGAAGTGGAATACCGCCGAAATGCAGGTGACTCTCATCCATACAAGTGGGTGCTATCTATTTTAAATGAAGATGAATATATTTATCAGAAAATGAATGACGAAATTTTCACCAAAATTTTCTTTTTCTTATTTGAATATTCACGTGAAAATACATTTTTTGTAACTGAAAGGAAATAATATTATTTGTTCTATTTTAAAATTGGCAAGAACAGGTCAAAAGACATTTCGAAATATGAAATAAATCTCTCGGGTAAATAATTTTTTGAAATGAAACTGTTTGCAAATATTATTTATTATTTGGGCATTTTAAATATGACAAAACTTTCCTCATTTGCTGCTTTAACACATAATATTTTAATTATTAATTTAAAATTTTCTCTCTCTGTTTAATATTCATGTGTTAATACATTTTTATGACGTAATTTTCCCCATTTCCTGCTTTTAACATGCGATCACTTAATTATTAAAGTTTTTTCCCTGTTTCTAATATTTACCTGTAAACACCTTTTTTTAATTGAAAAGGGAAATTATTTGTGTTGTTTTATATTTTGGCAACAATATAAAATAAGTATTTTCTAAATATGAAGTAAATCTCTACTGAAATAATGAAAATTTGAATAAAAAAGGAAAAAAATGCTAAAAAGAATAGTCTATTTAAAAAATATATATATTGCACACTACTCACCGCAAGAATGTCTAGTATGTCCCTGCAATATGTCATTATATTGCTCTGTATCGTTTTTGTGCCTCTAAAACTTTTTAAACGGAACTATTTTGACTGAGCTCAACATTAAATAGCTCTTAAAATCTCTTCGATTCAGAAACTGTCTGCTTCAGCGTGTTAATTTAACATTTCTCTATGAAACTGCAAATTTTCATGTTTTTATACTCAATAGTTTTCTTAATTTTTGCCAAGATAGACCACCGGTTTCAAAAAATTCATTTACAGCGGTAGCGTTGACAGTGTTAGTTATATTTTTTTAGAATAGAGAGATATTTTATTTTCTCTGAATGCGTAATCGGGACAAATTATACGAAAACCGATATATAAATAATTATTTAGCATATGCTGACATACCATATGTGTTGTATGTATGCTAATTATCAGTATTTAAACTTGAAATGCAACTTGTTTTATGTATTTTCAATATAAAGATATCAGTGACAGCATATTCTATGGATGTCAAAACAATTATTATTATTTTCCAGTGTTCGTAGAAGAAGACATCAAAAGCATCAAAGGCGAATTTTGGAGCGGAGATTCACAGTTTCAGTGGTCGATCAGTAGCGCAGCAGTCGGGCGATTGTCACCACTAAATTTTAACATTATTCTTTGGCCTTTAAAAACCTAAAAAAAAAAAAAAAAAATTCTTTAAATAAGTCAAAGAATATTAGTAAAATTTAGTGGTGTAAATTGATTGTCTGGAGCTCCACTGTTCCACCGCTGCAGATCCGAAAATTTGAACCTAAACGAAATTCCGCCCGATAGGGTGCGGAAAAATCAAATTAGAGATTGTGGGAGACATTTTCCGTTCCAGGATCGCGCAGCTTGAGATATTACAAGACCTAATCATCACCGTTGCCATAATTTGCTGGTAATTTTCTATCAGGAGGTGCTATCGAGCCAAATATGAAAAATAAAAGGTTCTGCACAGTAGTAACTCTTTTTTTCCCAAATATTTCCACACTTTTGAAGACTTTCTTTGTTAGACATGCCTCGATTTAATTGCATTAAATTGTATTTCAATGAAATTAAATCAATATATTAGAAAAAATTATGCGAAACGAATTATTGCTTCCCGTTTCCGAAATTAAATGAAATATAATCATTAAATAGCTTCACAAAAACATACATAAAAAAAAAAAATAGTCCAATCTGTTTTTTCGGTGACTAATTTCAGTTTTGTGCCAAAAAATCATGTTTTATGATTACTCTGATCTTATGATTAATCTTTTGTTATCGAATCCAAAGCCATATGCGAAATTTTGTAATGATTTGGCAAATGTCATTTGACGCAAGAGCGTTTTTAAATTATTTAATGCTATTTACAATAAAGTTTAAGGACATTGTAGCCATGATGGTAACGTTTGGAAATATATCCTGATGCGGACACAATTGAACGTAAAATATAAAGAAAAAAAAAAGGAATAATTTGGGTTAATTTTTGAATTTTCCTCTAAGCAATGAATTGCCAACTATGGTAATTCTACTCCAGCTACCCTACAGAATAATAGCAAATAAATATTCATTGTTGAGATTTTAAAAAAAAACAAAAAAAAAAAAAAAAAAAACTGCTTGAAAATTATTTTAAAACTCATAAAAAGTGACTAAAATCTACAGCTAAAAATTTTCTTTATCTGAAAGTACTTTTTTTTGCTATTCGATGAAGTAAAAATTGGAATTATGCGATATTTACAAGTGATAGATGAGCAATAACAGGTAAAGTACCTGTTATTCCAGTAACCACAGTTATTGCCACCATCGTTATGACATCGTCATACCGTATTACTTTTTGGAACATATTAATTTCTGATGTTGAGTTTACAAGAAGTTTCTGACGTCGACGGAAATTTCGTAGTGAAAGAATTTTTAATAAATGTATAATGATTGTGGGAATTTATCATATTATGATAGGAATTTATCATGAATTAATAAAATTGTCAAAAAGAATCTGTGTGTAAAATTTGAAGATGATAATTTATGAATCTGTGAATTTGTTTATAAGAAAAATAAAAACTATCGGATTGCACTGTTAGCAATAAAAAGAGAAAAGTGAAAATATATCGTATTTTTATATTTAACTAGCAGACTACGCCCGCTGCGCTGGTCGGTTTCTCCAAAATAACCTTGAATCAGACGAAATATATCGGTGAATTTAACCTTATATTTTAAAGTAATCTGTACCTTCACCTGGAATATCCTAAAATAACATAAAAGCGGATACTTATTTCACTAAGTTATGTTTTTTTTTTTTAATACGGTTTATTATTACGTTTACAATTTATTACTTACCGTTTTCCATTGATTTATATGTTTTATAGCTACATTTTTTAATAACGTGAATTAACCTATATTATTCACAACTAAAAAGAAATGGCGCATCTAGTATTTGTCGAGAATTAAATAAAAATCATGCACTCCTGACATCATAATTCACTTTTATATTTTAACAGAATAATACGGTTACTATAATTTGTGATTCGTGCTGACACATTGCTGTTATTATTATTTTTTTACACGTGAAGTTTTAGCTATGGTAGCTATGGTACTCCATTGTGAAATTTGGTAATTTTTTAAAGTCAATATTTAAAAAATGACATAATCAGCAGTGGATTTGAAATTTATATCAAGAAAAATACAATTTTTTACCTTTCTAACGCAGTTTGTCTAACAATTTTCTAACAAATACTTTTCGAGCAATTATTTTTTTCAGTAACTTCAAATGTTTCATTTTCCGTGATTAATCTGTGGCAACGATTACCAAAAATCCCAGTCGTCAGCAACGCATACCTTTTTATTAAATATGATTTACCTTTCTAACGCAGTTTGTCCAACAATTTTCTAACAAATACTTTTCGAGCAATTATTTTTTTCAGTAACTTCAAATGTTTCATTTTCCGTGATTAATCTGTGGCAACGATTAGCAAAAATCCCAGTCGTCAGCAACGCATACCTTTTTATTAAAGAGGATTTACCTCTCTAACGCAGTTTGTCTAACAATTTTCTGACAAATACTTTTCGAGCAATTAATTTTTTTCAGTAACTTCAAATGCTTCATTTTCCGTGATTAATCTGTGGCAACGATTAGCGAAAATCCCAGTCGTCAGCAACGCATACCTTTTTATTAACGAGGATATGTGAATAAAGATTTTTTTTTTAACTTTTGAATTTTATTACGCATTTTTTTGTATTACACGTGTTTTATTTTCTTTAAATGCGTTAATCCGGGCAGATTATATGAAAACTAATGTATAAAAAAATTATATGGAATGTGCTTGCATAACATATGTTTTGTATTTTTATTTAAATCAATCTTCAACATGTAACTACTATCAACATCTAGTTTTACGTATAACTTCAACTTAAAGATGTAAGTATATATATATATATTCCATTGAAGTCAGAAAAATTATTAAAGAAAATTATTTAATAGTTTTGGTTATACCTTTTAAAGTAATCTGTTTATGGCAAGAGGAATTAATCATGTGATGTCTCCTGCGCTCTGTAGGAAGCAGGTGACCACAGACTAAGTACAATATAGATAGTAAAATAATCCGCTACTTTATGGCACCGGTTCCCAACGCGGGGTACATGGCGGGCCTGCTGAGGGTACGCGAAGATAATGGCGGTAATCACAAAACGGGTTTAACTGAAAGCACATAAAGAAAGATGATAGTTTCGGATTACAAAGTTAGATTCATGGATATCTCCGATACATTACTTTCAAAATGTCAGAAAAAGCCCACTGGACTTAGTAATTCATTAATAATTCATTGACACTAGCTGTATACATCTTTAATCACATTGCATGAGCACTTAAATATCCCCCCCCCCCCCATGTTCGCGAAAACTAATATTGGTCATTACACAATATTCTTTTTCTACAACTTTTTTCTGTTTGTTTCGTTTTAAATAATATTTGCGGAACACTTAAATTATGTCAGAGTTTCTAATTTTAATGTTTTATTTTAAAACGTTTTGGAAAGCAGGCCTAATAGGCGGAGTTACGTCGTTAAGGTATATTAACAGGAAAGATTAGTTCCTTTTAATGAGTATTTATTTTCAAGTAGTTACTTATTATTTCAATGTTTTGTTTTGTGTCTAAAATGGATAAATGGGTGAAATCCGCAACTCTTAAGATCTTAACTCTAAATTGCAACCTGCGGTTGAAATTCAACTTTATAATTCAGTAACTCCAAGTACTTCGAAACAATCAGATTATTTAGAAGTGCAAGAGAACCTGAGTGCAGCAGTTAATAGGCTTATTCTGCTATGTGATAAACTTATTACTTTAAATAAAACTCAAAACATCAATGCTACATTACAGAAAATAATATACTAGGACTTCCCTCAAAGGGATTAGTCTGAGTGATATTGCTGAGAACATAGGGTTAACAATTACAATATAAAGAAAAAAGAGCAAATTAAATGATAGAATTACAAAATATCATATATAAATTCATATACACTGTTAAAAAAATAGAAAAGAAGTACCGTTCATCAGATGTGTTGTCATAATTTTTTTAACATGTGGCAAAGAATCTCATTTTCTTATGCGCGTATTACGCAAAACTTGAAAAAAAAAAAAAACGCCGGATCTTTTAAAACGCCAAGCTTTTTAAAGTTACATAATTGGATTTGCAGCCAATAGATTATTCTATCAAGCGTGGCTTAAAGCAAATTTAATTTCATTGTAGCACCTTTTTTTGTGTGTGAATTTAAAATTTTTCTTCCTTGATTATATATCTATTATTTGTATAACTGTTTATAGAAACTCTTACACTTTAAACCACATTGATAGCATGCTTTGCTACAAACCAGATTGCAAAACTATAGTCTAAATTGCTATTAAGTATACAAAAAATCTTTCGATGACTTCTGTAAAATAACTTTTACATTAAATCTCCATATCGGCAAAATTGAAAAATTATATATATTTCAAAGTTAAGCTTAACAGATACTTCTTGATTATTCTGTAGGAGGCTCTGCCCCCTGCGCCTTTACTGCGCCAATCCGCATACTTTTCTTTTGCCTGTCTGTCTGTCTCTCCACAATCTGTCTGTTTTCCTATCCGTTCTTCTGCCCGTCTCTCTAACCGATTGTCTATCTCTCTACACGTTTCGCTACCTGTCTCTATATTTCTCTACCAGTCTCGCTACCCGCCAATCTATTTCTCTAACCGTCTGTCTATCCGTCTAACTACTTGTATCTCTAGCCGTGTCTCTATCCACTTCGCTACCCATTTGTCTATCTGTCTCACAACTTGTCTACCTGTCTCTCTACCCGTCTAGCTATACGCCTCTCTACCCACCTTCTTACCCATCTCCGTACCCATCTACTGTCTCTCTACTCGTCTGTATACCCGTCTCACTATCCGTCTGTTTTTGTACCCGACTCGCTACCAATCTCATTACCCATTAGTCAACTCGTCTCTGTACTCATCTCTTTACTCGTATCTTTATCTACCACTCTACGCGTCTCGCAACCTTTCTCGCTACATTCCTTTCTACCGGTGTTTCTACCCGTCTCGTGACCCATCTCGCTACCCCTCTGTCAACCCTCTTTTTACCTTTCTCTCTAGCCGTCTGTCTATTCGTTTCGCTACCCGTCAGACTACCTATGTCGCTACTCGTCTCTCTACCCGTTTGTTTACTCGTCTTTCTACCTCTCGCCACCTCTTCCCAATATTTAAACAATTCATTTAATATACAGAAGCCGTTTATCAGTTATTAAATGCAAACAGAAGTAATTTATCTAATAAGTGTAATAAGATGCAATTTTTTTTAAATACATACATAAACCTGAATAATAATTTATCAGTTTTGTGTTCATAGTTGTTTATATCATTTGACAGTAAATCTCAACTTCTTAAACCTGAATTGTCTCAAGCTTTTTAAAAAAAAAAACACAAGGTCAGTATACTGCAAAGTACCCTGAGGGCTATATTAGCTACATGTTATTAAGTTAAGTGAAAGTTTCATTGTCGCGTTTGCAGCCAATTGCTTATGTCAGAAAGCGTGGCTTAACCCCATTTTAAATTCATTACTGTAACTTTCTTTTCTTTTCTTTTTTTTTGGGGGGGGAAAGGGGGTAGGGGGAAGGGTTTCAAATATATACATTTAAATTAAAACTTTTGCAGCCAAAAGCTTATGTCAGAAAGCATGGCTTAACGCCATTTTAATTTCATTACTGTAACTTTCTTTACTTTTCTTTTTTTTGGGGGGAAAGGGGTTAGGGGGAAGGGTTTTAAATATATACATTTAAATTAAAACTTTTACCTCCATGCTATTAGTGTTGTTTGTATTGTTAACTAATACCTTGTACACCGAGCTTCATTTGAAACAAATGTAAAAGACTTCTTCTACAGTTTTTTTTAGGAGAAACTTTCGTAATTGGGCCCAAAGCCAATCGGAGCATTTAATATCATTATTGTAACTCTTATAGTGTTAAAACAATATTGTTGCTAGCTTTACTCTTGTTTGAGACCAGCCTTGCCTGTGTATCTGAATGGGAAAAAGTTTCGTATCCTATGTCGGTATGTCGGTTGGCGAAAAAAAAATTAAATGGTGCCAAAAGGTAGTTTTAGCATCTTACAAAATTTTTCAAGAGAGCGGTAAAACATGTTTTTCAAATATTTACAAACATATGTTTATTAAAGCATGTTTTTCAAATATTTACAAACATATGTTTAGTAAAGCATGTTTTTGCACCATCTTAAAAATTTAAGCACGATGCTAAAATAAAATTTTATCGCCATATTCGATATTTTTATAAGTAATGAAAATACATAAACAAACTTATTTAACAAACCTAAGAGGCATTTTTGTGATAAATAATTGTTATTGTCAGGGGGGTAAATTGTAAACAATTAATAAACGGCTAGTAAATAATAAATAGCATTTAAAATCTAAAAATGGAGAAGTGGTCCGTATAAAAATGCAAAACATAACATTATACGCTTGATATATGTAAATCTTTTTTTATTTTTTAATATTTCCGAAGGCACAGATAAAAATCTCTTTTCCAAATGCCAAATAGAAAATATACAAAATAGAATGCCAAATATACAAAATATAAAAATATCTGCAAAAAAATATATTTACATAATACTACATCTGCAAAAAAATAAGATTTAGAAAAAGTAAGCCAAATCCTGCAGATCCCAACAATCACATCGAAAAACTTATCACCAAAAAAGAACTCGCCAAATCTTACGGCACAAGAGATGGATTTTTCCCTCTGAATGCAGAATATTAGTTTTTTTTTTCTTGTACGATGGGTGATTATAATATAATTGTTTCATTTCACATACTACATACCGTTTGATATATTGGTACTTTTATGTTATCCTGGCGCAGTTGATAAATCGCCAAATATTGTTCCTAAAACATTTTCATATTGAATTCATTTCATTTAAATATAAACCTTTCACTCATTTAATTTTAAATACATGGCTTTCATTAATCCCATTTAAAATGCTAAAAAGAGAAAAAAAAAAAAAGAAATAATTCCGTAAATCGAAACCTTTTATTTAAACACCAAAGAATTTTTTTTTTTTTTTTAATTTACACACGCGAAATAAAAAAAAGCTGCTATTGCTAATATTTGCGCCAAATCTCTAATACCAAGTCTACTAACTTATTGCGGGGTTTTTCTTTCAAACAGAAAAAAATACAAATTAATTTTCGATTTCTACTAAATTGAAATATATTTTATTGTGCTCAATATTAGTGCGTGCATATTTTTTTGCTCCATGTACTCCATGAACTTTTCAATTCCGATTGTCTACGAAAATCTCCCGCCGGTGAAAATGACGTACGCACAAAATTTTCGTGACGTATGTACTTTAATTGTGCTTTTTTATCTATTTTTTTAATATAATTTCCAAACGGTTTGACATTTATTCTTGGTAATAAATAGACGTCGTTGTCACCTTTATAGGTACCTGCTGTAAAAATTTGAACGAAATCCGTTAAATATTTTTTGAGTTATGCTTGACGAAAGGTTTTAATATCCATCGTAGCTATATAATATATGGGGCAAAGTAATACTGCGCTGTGTATGAGTCTTCGTTGCACTCAGACAATGAAAATAACGAATTTTCAATTATTAAGAAAAATATTTGAATAAAATAAACAAAAACCAGTCTATGTTCATTTCCGGGTTATAATCAACGTATATGCAAACATACAGGATAATTAAATTCTCCATTTTGACGCTGGCTTCACCCTAACATTTCCACACAATCGGATTTATAATATTATTAGGATTGTACTATGTTGCTTCTACTATTCTTTTTCAAGTTTTCTAAAAGTACCACTAAATTTAGTTGAAAATACTGCATGCTATATAGAAAAAAAACGTGAGAAATTGTGTGGATTTCTTTAAAGAAACCTTTATATCTCCATCAATATACGCTCTATTCTTAAACAAATGGACACAATTTTGTGCAATATCCACATAGTCATGTACTACAGCTACAGATCATTTCGAGCATTTCGTTTTGCAGGGTTATCCCAAATATTATATATATATATATATATATATATATATATATATATATATATATATCCCCTAATCGCACTCATCATCAAATCTTAGCTAAAAATAGGTGAAATCATACATTTTCTTTATATTCCCTAAGTTCCAAAAGAATTCATTAAGTATTTCTCTAGATATTCGACAAAACATCTAAAATCGAAAGAGTCCGGTGATTTTTGGCCATATAGTATATGATTTTCAAACTTATTTTTATCAAATAAAAAAAGCTTACCTTTTTAATCAAGAACGGTCGATCCATAAAAATAAGGATCATTTCTAGTTCAGTAAGAATACCTCAATATTAAGGACAAACGACTATTTGCACATCCACGGCTAACAACTGAAATTAAAAAGGGAAACATCTGCCTCTAAATAGATTTATTATGTGAAATATTCTACTATTTATCATTTTAACACAATCACACTGATTGGTAAATATATCATACAATTTGAAATTATTTCCAACTGAGTGAAAAAGTGTCTAGGTCGGGAATCGAATTAAAAACTTTTCAATTGAATTGCCAATTCTCTGCCAAATGAGCTACCTGGAACTAAAACTAGCCGACAAAATTCCCACATGCAACTCTTTGGCAGCAACTGGTGCGCCGTGCAGACAACAGAATAAACCGCAGGTAACGGAACTCAGTTAAACGAAGGAAACGTATATCCATGTTATTATTTTAACACATGCTGATTGGTAAAGATATCATATAATTATGAAAATTTTTAACAACTGAGTAACAAGGTGTACTGGCTGGGTATCGGACAACCAAATCCTTTGTCTTATCTAATTTTGCCTGTATGATATCTCTGTCAATGCTCTTCCAATTGGGCTATCTAGAACTAAAACCAGCCAACGGAATTATCACAGATAAGCTTTTGGCAATCTGTTCTGTCATGTACTCAACAGAATGAGCAGCAGCTAACATAATTCATTTTAATTGTGGAAACGTAGATACACTTTGTTATTTTAACATAATCATACTGATTGGTAAATATATCATTTAACAATATGTTTCTTGTTTCCATGTGGTTTTAATTAGATTTTATTATTTAATATAAGTTCTAGCTTAAGGTGATTTGAAAAGAAATATCATAATTTGCATTATAATATCGTTACTGCCAGTTTTTGCCTTCCGGTTTTTTTTTTTTTTTTATTATTCACATAAAAACAGAAACTTTTATAATGATAAAAGCTAAATAAGAACCACAAGGAAGCAGAAAACAGTTTGTTAAATAATATTTCTGGTTCAAATTATGCTTATTTGACTTGAAAAGAAACGGAAATTTGGAAGCTGTGTAATATGCATAAAATCTTCAAACAATCATAACATCATAACTAACAATTTTTAGGTATTGTTCCCGTTGCAACATTTGATCAGAATCGCATATCAAAATTGCACCCAATTCCACTGGGGCTGCAGATCCATATAATTTGTGAGTAGTTCTTTCGCTGCATAACGAGCAAGCACTCTGTGAGCCTAGCATGAGCAACCCCAATAGTACTGCATAATTAATTAATACTCAAAACGCGAGACAAGAAAAAATGTTTTTTTTTTTAGACTGGTTGTCTAAATTATTGCCCGTACCGAAAAGTTCTACTCAGGAAGTACGGGGTGAAATCAAAGTGTAAGTACTGCCGGCCGGTTGAGAAAAGTTTCAATGCATTGTTTTTTTGTTTTTTGTTTTTTTTTTATCAATAAAATTCATACATCTTTTTTTTTTAAATCATAAAGTCTAAAAAACAGGGGTGTAAAAATCAAGGCTCCAATGTGACGATTCTCACCACTAATTTTATTAGTATTCTTCGTTTTAATTTTATTAGTATACTTCGCTAGATTTTATCAGTATTCTTATTAGGTGAAGAATACTACAAATTTAGTGGTGGTAATCTGCCAATTGGCGCCTAGATTTTTACACTCCTGGTTAAAAAGTCTCTTAAACCTTCAAATAATTCGATGTTTTGAAGAACATGCATATGAAAGAGCAACAGTGTCTGCGCATGTTAAAACAAACCGCATGAAGAAATTTCTATAATTACGCTAGTTATGACTAGAAACATATCAGTTGGCAATATTTAAAAAATACTTTAAAGTCGTTTATCTCCTTTATTAGTTATTTACGTACTTCAAAACAGCTATGTGAATTACGAGATATTACTCATTATCTATAATTAACATTAACATGTTGAAAGCGTGAGTGAAGAAAAACGCATTGATATGACTAATTACAATTACCAACCGATGAACATCCTTCCTCACACCCCCCCTCCCCCCAGAAAAAAAGAATAAATAATATTAATAATGAACAAAGTGAAAAAACTATAACTGGAAACTAAATCACACATTCCCGTGGTAAAGAAAAAGAGCCTGCTCCAAAGTCAAACCTTAATATTGACTCTCGAAAGGGCGTACTCCAATGTCAAACCTTAAAATTGACTCGTCAATCCTCGTACATTAGGCATGCACATAATGAAATATATGCTGATAGTTTGACTTTTTTCGTCACCTTTGTGAACCGCGATTGAACCATTCATTGAATGAGATCAACGATAGACCATTCACTGAGTCAATTCATGATTACAGAGTAGGGAAGATTTTAAAATGATGTTGTGCATAAACAACATATTTTTGTTATGTTAGCTACGAAAATCCGAAGAGCAGGGCGTGCGCGAGCCGATACGCAGATCAATTTTAGGAGGATTTTGGGAAATTATGAGGTGAAAGATGCAAGTAGACACAATTATTTTATTAAGTAATTATGTTAAATAAATTTTCAGGTTTCATATCATCACTAAAAAAAAAAAATATTAGAAGGTTGGCAACTGTGTAATTGCAGTCAACTGTATAGTTGAAACCTCTCCAAATATGGCAGAGTTGTAAAGAATGACATTCTTATTTTTGACTACGATTTTCATAATGTGCATAGCATATATCCAGATTGTTTACTCTTAACTAAAGTAAACATTATTCATGATAATGAAGCCATTTTTGGTATTTCTTTTACATTTTAAATACCAATATTTATTTAGATCTATATTACAGTAATTGCTTTTTTATTTCACGAGAAATATATCTCATTGACTTTGAAATTTGTATAAAATGATTTACATAAATATATTGATAATCTAGATATATAGAATTAATAGTCTGCGATAATGATTTTAATTTTAATAAACAGGTTTTTAAAATTTTTGGCTAATTTATTTTATAATAATAACAATATATTAAGTTTTTAAAATATTAGTTAAAAATACTGAAAGATGCAGTGGCAGCGAAATGGTATCGCTGCATAATCTCTTATGGATGTTAGCTTCTGGATTTTTCTGCTGGAAAATTTCTTCACTAAAGTCTGATTTCAGAACGTGTATAGATGACTGTGGAAACAGATACAGATATGGGAATGTCTCGATACTAGATATTGGAACGACAAGTTAAAGATATTTTTCCAACGATCCCGATAGGCTGACTATTATTGGATGTATATAATGAATAAACTGATAGTTTGAATTTTCTCCCTCTTGGGGGCTTTGCATATATACAATTATCACTTTAGGGGAGGAGCGAGGGTCTAACACTTGATATCGTATATCTCTAGGGGGAGGGAAGCTTTTGTCCTTTGATATCGTTATCATTTTTTATCCAACAAAATTTTCGCTTAAAAAATAAATAAATAAATAAAATAAATTACATCAAAATAGTCTGTTACCTTTTTCTTTTTCGTCTATTGTCCTTTTTTATGAAATTACAAAGTTATAATTAAAGCCATTAAAAGGTTATGAAATCATTTCATTTTAAAATATAGAATACCCAAACGTTCGGCATTCTCGTTGTTCTGCCATACGAACATATCATCCGCTGTTGGAGAAACCCGGTGTTAAATACGTTTGAAATGCTGTTCTGTTACTAATAAAGGAAAGAGTATGATTGTTGTCCACCTGTTTTGTTGATAAGAAGTTCTTACCTTTTTGTCCTTCAGAAGAAAGTGTAAGAAGCCAATACTACTATTTAATGTATTATGTAGCAACAAGCTATTAATAAATACTTTCAAATAGAAACTATCTGTTTTAAGTGTTATTTGATATAAAATTATTTCATGTATAGATATTTTATTGACTTCTTCTCTTCAATTGAAATTAAATACTTTCAAATAGAAACTATCTGTTTTAGGTGTTATTTGATATAAAATTATTTCATGTATAGATATTTTATTGACTTCTTCTCTTCAATTGAATCAGTAACGCATGCGAATAAAAAATGTATAACCCTACCTGTATATCACTGCTAACATATAAAAAAATAAAAAATAAAAAAGTAAAATAGTGATTGATAACGTTATCATTAGAAGAAAAAAAAAGGGGTGGGGGGGGGGGGGTTCGAGGACTGATAACGTATGATTTCGTAAATGTTGGAGGGGATCCAAAATTTAAAAAAGTTGATAAAGTTATATATGAACAGCAACTTATTTTATTGCAGGTATACGTGGAAACGGACAACCTTGCAATTCATAATTTGCAATTTATTGTTTGATATTTTAATGAATGGAAAATATTATGAAGGTTTTACAGGATTCGTAGATTTTACCACAATATTTTAATAAAATTTTATTCAGTTAATATTTTAATGACTTTTTTAGTTAAAAGCATTTAATTATATATATCAATGAAGTCGTATTTTAATGTTGAATACAAGTGTGACACGCTTTTCGAAACCTGGTGAAAATATCACTTTTAAGATGGGGGTGCCTGTCCACATACTGCCGAGAATGAGGCTGGTCGATCAACTGGGATAATTAAAATTTTTATTCTCATTTTTTATAATTATTTTAATATGTTTTATATTCTATTAAAACCGTTTAAAGTTTATTTTTAATGACTTTGATCATTAGTATAAACATTCTTTATGAATTTTGATTAATTTTGTGTTCATATATTTATTGAAGAATATTAAATGTTGCATTTTTTGTGAGGTGCTTGAAGCGCCTATGAATCCAACAATTTTTCATATATTTTTGAATGAATTATATATATATATATATATATATATATATATACATATATGCATACACAGCAATTGGTTCCTCAATAGTTCTATCTCTGAAATCGGGTATAATTTCCATGTTTTACATAATTTTTTAAAAGATTCAGAGTATTTAAAGAAAAGCCAGAATTGCTATTTGTTTTCTTAGTTTACGAAAAATAATACTTGTAAATTGTGTGGATTATAATGACTGGATGAATGTGAAATTGAATTTGAGAAAAGTAACGCCTATGAATCCAACAATTTTTCATATATTTTTGAATGAATTATAGATATATATATATGTGGTGATTTTTAAGGCCGAGTTGCTTGAGTAGTAACATTTTTTAATAAATGTTTTTTTTAAAAATAAGATGGGCTCTTTTCACATAATCAACCGAAGAGGAAGTTCCAGCACTCCACATTAGATGGCGTGTGTACGTAATCATAATTAAGCATCTCATTCAAGAACACAGAAGTTTTTATTCTGAAGCTTAAATTGACATTAGGGAAGAATCTGCTTTCACTCGAGTCTTCTTTTCGTTTCAATCACGGCTCCCACTACAGCAGAGCACGATGGCCATTTATTTAAAATAAACATTCCGCAGGCATATAAGAAAAAACATACTGGACTCCACGCCAATACCAGGCAGAGATTCCATCATTAACCTAACAAATCAAACTTCGAACTAGCGTCTCTCTATTCGAATGTTCTTATACGAATACGTCTAGCTTTCATCAGTGCATCACATCTTTGGATCTCCGAATAGAATGCTCTCCGAAACGGAAAAAGGCGACGATATATTCTTTCAGTAAGAGTAGGAATACATGGTCACGTGCGCCAATCGTGAGCTGGGATCTAACCGGGATTCTTTGCGCTGGCTTTCAAATATAATAGGTATATATTGGAATTATTATATCCTATTATATTTGAAAGGATTAAAAGGGCCCTCCGTAAATGGGCCCTCCTCAGCAATATCCATCTTATTGCTGTCCCTCCCAGAAAATTGGTTGACTTAGTTTCATGTAAATTAGATCCTATCCCCCCCTGATCAATTCGCAGGTGTTTATGAAATCCCCATTAGCTTAAATAATAATAGTATAATTTTTTACATTGGTATGACTAAAAGAAAATTTTTGGAAAGGTTAAAAGAGCATAAAAACGACATAAAATTTGGAAAGTTATCCACTGCACTCTCCCGGTTTTACGCTAAAAATAATGATACTGTAATTAATTTCGATAAAGCAAGTATTATCCATAGGTTCAATAACCCATTTAAAGCCGCCATTAGGGAATCATTGGAAATTAAAATTAGAAAAGATTGTATTTGTAATGATAACTTTTCTTTCAACATACCTAGTTTATGGGATACATTTTTAACCCCTTGTTAATTCATTGTTTTGTTTTTCGCTCTTTGGCAACAGAGAGCGCCCGCTTATTTTATTTAAATTTTTCCATACTGTTGATTTAAATTTTCTCGTGTCGAAAATTAAAAGATCAGTAGTCGTTTGTGTTGTTCCTCTTTCCCGATGATGGCTTTAAGTTTAAAGCCGAAACATGTAGGATTTTAGCTCTTTTATGAGTTTAAAACAATTTTTACACTGATTTTAGCAACTAATAAGCACAATTTGTGCAATTTGTGTTTTTAAAATACTAGTTAACAGTGTAGTGTCCAAATGGATTCAATTGTAAATTATTTATATAAATAATACAAATTAAGTATGTTAAGAAAGAACGAAAAACGTAAGTTCCTACAGAGTCATTTGCCTCACTGAGAGCAGATGATTATACTTAAAATCAAGATCATGGAGTAAGTGTAATTAAGAAGCACATGTGTAATATTTACGTTCGAAGTGACGCAAAAAATCCAACCCGAAGTCTCCAACCCCGTCTGAGCTTAATCTGAAAGGTAGGCCTCTTCGCAGGGTTTGACCTTGGCTTTGGGTCTAACGATATGAGCGATAACCGGCTTCATATTGTAAACCGTTTTGACGGTTTACTGCCTCTTCTGTCGATGTGCATCAGAATACTTGGAATATACGATACTTAGAAAACATGTGGGTATATTCTCCCGCAGTGTTGTGTAAGAAACGGAAAAATTTGGATGATTATATGAAGTCCATACAAAACCTTTTTGTCCTGACAATGTAGAATGACATGATGTAGAATGACCTCATATGACATGCGCCCAAAGAGGTGATGTGGGGGTGCGGAATTTAATAACAAGAACTAACAATTCAGTGATGAACGAAGTATTTCCTCGCCCTCCCTTACAATGTCAAAGACCTTTAAGCTCCTTGATAAATAGTGTGTACTACTTAAATATGATGTTAGGAGATTGTACTTTAGTGTTCCTGTCAGAAAGATAAATTATAGCATATAGTTTTCGGAAAAAAGAAACGGAATTACTGGACACTGAATGAATGCGATTACATGCTGTTTATGTGATTATAGGATATTCTTTTACTGGAGTAAATTGCGTGCATATACAAATAATAATAATAATAATAATAATAATAATAATAATAATAATAATAAAATTACTTTTAAGAAATAAAAATAACTTTTGAAAAAAAAAGTAATAATAACTAGATTGCTAAGAATGTAAAATTGAATGCATATTTTGAATTCAGTTAAGTATATACGGGGCAAGAAGCAGAATTTTGGAAATATTAGGGAGGAATAATCGGAATATTTCACGAAATTTTGGGGGAAATTATTGCGAATTAAGAGCATACTTTTGGTAGATATCGTACATCTGAAGAAAATATACTCACAAACAATGATTATTATATATGTGTGACACTAAAATATATCTGTTAAAAAAGAAAAATAATAATCATTTCGACTAAAGTCGTAGTCATAAACCTTTGCTTTAGGAATACTTTATTTATTTATCGTTGGGGAAAATGATCAATTTGGACATTAAAAAGAAAAGTATTTAAAATTTTTAAACTTATATATTAACAGTAATGTGGGAGAGGCATATGGGCATGTTGGGACAAGAGGATTTAGATGATTGTTCATTTATCGTTATTTCAAAATAACAAATAGAGCAGAGTAATTTTTAAATGTAAAAGCATTTTAAATTTTCAGTCATACATTCACAAATATGAGAGCGTGGGGAATATAGAAGATTGGCTAATTATTTTTACTGCAAGGTAAGAAAGGGATTAAATTTTCTCTATAAATTAATGTTTTTTAAAGATTTTAAGTTTTGTATACTGTTTGGAAAGGGGGGGGGGTGGTTGGAGAAAATCTGAAATTTGATGGTGAGCATTTTTTAAAGGATGATTCATCATTAGTACACATAAGCCAGAAAGATGTGCGAAAAGATAAAAACTTTTAAATATTTTAAACTTTGTGCACTGGGAAGGACATAGAAGAAAAGGAACATTTCGGGGATGCAAGGGGAGGGGGCAATTTAGATGATTATTTGTGAACAAAATTAAGAAGGAGAGCAAAATTTCTTTATAAAAAATTAAAGCTTTATGTAATTATTCATTTATGCTGTGCAAATTCAAAAAGTGCGTGGGTAGGAATTTCGGGGGGGGGGGGGGCGGTCCTGATAAACTTCTAAGAGAAATGGAATACCGCCGAAATGCAGGTGACTCTCATCCATACAAGTGGGTGCTATCTACTTTAAATGAAAATGAATACCTTTATCAGAAAATGAATGACGAAATTTTCACCAAAATTTTCTTTTCTTTTAAATATTCACGTGAAAATACATTTTTTGTAACTGAAAGGAAATAATATTATTTGTTCTATTTTAAAATTGGCAAGAACAGGTCAAAAGACTTTTCGAAATATGAAATAAATCTCTCGGGTAAATAATTTTTTTAAATGAAACTGTTTGCAAATATTATTTAGTCGTGACTTTCCTTTTTTTAAAAAAAAGGAAAGAAGCAGCTTAGGCACGCTCTCCACGAATTCTGCGAACCAGCTGGATATTCTTGGGCATGATTGTGACACGCTTGGCGTGGATAGCACACAAGTTGGTGTCTTCAAAGAGCCCAACGAGATAAGCTTCGCTGGCTTCTTGCGGAGCCATAACAGCAGAACTCTAGAAACGAACATCGGTTTTGAAATCCTGAGCGATTTCTGGCTGGAATGGCAACGCTGGAATGGCAATTTCCTGATCAGAAGTTCAGTGGATTTCTGATAACGACGGATTTCTCGGAGAGCGACGATTCCTGGCCTGTAACGATGCCATTTTAAATATGACAAAACTTTCCTCATTTGTTGCTTTAACACATAATATTTTAATTATTAATTTAAAATTATCTCTCTCTTTTTAATATTCACGTATTAATACATTTTTATGACGTAGTTTTCCCCATTTCCTGCTTTTAACATGCGATCATTTAATTATTATTCAAAAGTTTTTTCTCTGTTTCTTATATTTACGTGTAAACACTTTTTTTTAATTGAAAGGGGAAATTATTTGTGTTGTTTTATATTTTGGCAACAATATAAAATAAGTATTTTCTAAATATGAAGTAAATCTCTACTGAAATAATGAAAATTTGATTAAAAAAGGAAAAAAATACTAAAAAGAATAGTCTATTTAAAAAATATATATATATTGCACACTACTCACTGCAAGAATGTCTAGTATGTCCCTGCAATATGTCATTATATTGCTCTGTATCGTTTTTGTGCCTCTAAAACTTTTTAAACGGAACTATTTTGACTGAGCTCAACATTAAATAGCTCTTAAAATCTCTTCGATTCAGAAACTGTCTGCTTCAGCGTGTTAATTTAACATTTCTCTATGAAACTGCAAATTTTCATGTTTTTATACTCAATAGTTTTCTTAATTTTAGCCAAGATAGACCACCGGTTTCAAAAAATTCCTTTACAGCGGTAGCGTTGACAGTGTTAGTTATATTTTTTTAGAATACAGATATTTTATTTTCTCTGAATGCGTAATCGGGACAAATTATACGAAATCCGTAATTATTTAACGTATGCTGACATACCATATGTATTGTATGTATGTTAATTTTCAGTGTTTAAGCTTGAAATGCAACTTGTTTTATGTATTTTTAATATAAAGATATCAGTGACAGGATATTCTATGGATGTCAAAACAATTATTATTATTTTAAAGTATTCGTAGAAGAAGATATCAAAAGCACCAAAGGTGAATTTTGGAGCGGAGATTCACAGTTTCAGTGGTCGATCAGTGGCGCAGCAGTCGGGCGATTGTCACCACTAAATTTAAACATTATTCTTTGGCTTTAAAAACCTGAAAAAAAAAATCTTTAAATAAGTCAAAGAATATTAGTAAAATTTAGTGGTGTAAATTGATTGTCTGGAGCTCCACTGTTCCACCGTTGCAGTTCCGAAAATTTGAACCTAAACGAAATTCCACCCGATAGGGTGCGGAAGAATCAAATTAGAGATTGTGGGAGACATTTTCGGTTCCAGGATCGCGCAGCTTGAAATATTACAATACCTAATCATCACCGTTGCCACAACTTGCTGATAATTTTCTATCAGGAGGTGCTATCGAGCCAAATATAAAAAAATAATACGTTCTACACTTTTTTCACCATATATTTCCACTCTTTTGAAGACTTCCTTTGTTAGACATGCCTCGATTTAATTGCATTCAAATGTATTTCAATGAAATTAAATCAATATATTAGAAAAAATTATGCGAAACGAATTATTGCTTCCCGTTTCCGAATTTAAATGAAATATAATCATTAAATAGCTTCACAAAAACATACATAAAAAAAAAATAGTCCAATCTGTTTTTTCGGTGACTAATTTCAGTTTTGTGCCAAAAAATCATGTTTTATGATTACTCCGATCTTATGATTAATCTTTTGTTATCGAATCCAAAGCCGTATGCGGAATTTTGTAATGATTTGGCAAATGTCAAGAGCTTTTTTAAATTATTTAATGGTATTTACAATAAAGTTTAAGGACATTGTAACCATGATGGTAACGTTTGGAAATATATCCTGTTGCGGACACAATTGAACGTAGAAAAAAAAAGAAAAAAAAAGGAATAATTTGGTTTTAATTTATGAATTTTCCTCTAAGCAATGAATTGTCAACTGTGGTAATTCTACTCCAGCTACTCTACATAATAATAGCAAATGAATATTCATTGTTGAGATTTAAAAAAAAAAAAAACCTGCTTGAAAATTATTTTAAAACTCATAAAATGTCACTAAAATCTACAACTAAAAATTTTCTTTATCTGAAAGTACTTTTTTTTTGCTATTCGATGAAGTAAAAATTAAAATTATGCAATAATTACAAGTGATAGATGAGCAATAACAGGTAAAGTACCTGTTACTCCAGTAACCACAGTTATTGCCACCATCGTTATGACATTGTCATACCGTATTACTTTTTGGAACACATTAATTTCTGATGTTGAGTTCACAAGAAGTTTCTGACGTCGACGGAAATTTCGCAGTGAAAGAATTTTTAATAAATGAATAATGATTGTGGGAATTTATCATATTATGATAGGAATTTATCATGAATTCATAAAATTGTCACAAAGAATCTGTGTGTAAAATTTGAAGATGATAATTTATGAATCTGTGAATTTGTTTATAAGAAAAACAAAATCTATCGGATTGCACTGTTAGCAATAAAAAGAGAAAACTGAAAATATATAGTATTTTTATATTTAATATGTGAATAAAGATTTTTTTTAAAACTTTTGAATTTTATTACGCATGTATTTTGTATTACACGTGTTTTATTTTCTTTAAATGCGTTAATCGGGGCAGATTATATGGAAACTAATGTATAAAAAAATTATATGGAATGTGCTTGCATAGCATATGTTTTGTATTTTTATTTAAATCAATCTTCAGCATGTAACGCATCTAGTTTTACGTATAACTTCAACTTAAAGATGTAAGTATATATATATTACATTGAAGTCAGAAAAATTATTAAAAGATATTATTTAATAATTTTTGTTATACCTTTTAAAGTAACAACACTATCCCATGAGAGATTAATCATGTGATGTCTCCTGCGTTCTGTAGGAATCAGGTGACCACAGACTAAATACAATATAGATTGTAAAATAATCCGTTACTGTATGGCACCGGTACAGTGCCTAGAAGTAACTAGTGTGCTTATCGCCAATACAACCATAAGAAAAAAAATGTGTCAGAAAGGAGGAAAACCAAATTCTCCGCCAGAGGGCGTCGAGTTCCCACCGTGGTTATTTACATTTGAAGCTTCATTTAAAAGGCTTGATCCTAATGTGAGTTTCGATATAATTACTGCTATATTTTCAAACAAACTATACGAATTTTTCTATTTCTCTAATATTTTAAAGTAAACATATATTATAACATATACTATGCTTCTTTAATGATAAATTAATATGGATAATTCCACAAATACTACGAAAAGAAAAGCTGATCGAACATGCTTCGTTTCTGGATGTTCAATTGTATATAAAAGAAACAAAACTAAAATAACTATTTTCCACCCCTAAAGACAAAAACCAATTTGAAAAATGGTTAAAAGTCATTCCTCGAGCCGATAAAGACTTGAACCAATATTCAGTTGTGTGTGAATCGCATTTTGATGAGCGATTTGTTGAGAGGAGTTACAAATACACGATTTATTAATTATTGATATCCTAACTTTTAAATTTATTTTAACATGACTATTTTGTTTCATTAGTATGCTTTCATTGAATTATGGTTTTAATACATTCACAAAATCAATTTCTTACTTTTTGTAAGGTGTCTATTACTGGAATTAAAATTGTTTGATTTATTTCTTTTATTAAAATTTTGATTCACATTGGGAAATGTGAGTATGAGAATGGTTAAATATTGTTGATAGATTAATGTGATACTTAAAAAAAAAAAAAAAACTAAAATATAATAAAAACTATTAATTAAAAGAATTTTTTTAAAGGATGATTAGCACATCTACCCCAATTTAAAGAAAATGCACTCTTGTAATACTTTCAGAAGAATATTTTTTTTTTTTTTTTCTATATTTGAAAGAATCATAGATTTCTCATTTGATGTTAACAACAGAAATTTTTAACAACTAATCATTATTAATTAAATTTATCATAGCTTGAAATGTTTTGAGCTTGAATTTACATAGCTGTGTTATTCAATTATTTTAAATTTAGTATTTTAACTTTTCTATCTAAAATAATCAAAATATTGATTTTGTGATAATGACAATAAATAGTTTAAACAATGAATTATTATCATAAATATTTTATTAATTATTGATATCCTAACTTTTAAATTTATTTTAACATGACTATTTTGTTTCATTAGTATGCTTTCATTGAATTATGGTTTTAATACATTCACAAAATCAATTTCTTACTTTTTGTAAGGTGTCTATTACTGGAATTAAAAATGTTTGATTTATTTCTTTTATTAAAATTTTGATTCACATTGGGAAATATGAGTATGAGAATGGTTAAATATTGTTGATATAATAATGTGATATTTAAAAAAAAAAACTAAAATATAATAAAAACTATTAATTAAAAAATTTTTTTAAAGGATGATTAGGATTTTGTACCCCAATTTAAAGAAAATGCACTCTTGTAATACTTTCAGGGGAATATATATATTTTTTTTTTCTAGATTTGAAAGAATCATAGATTTCTCATTTGATGTTTTGCTTTTATACCTTAAATTATTAAACCCAAAACTACGCTCTGAAACAACAGAAATTTTTAACAACTAATCATTATTAATTAAATTTATCATAGCTTGAAATGTTTTGAGCTTGAATTTACATAGCTGTGTTATTCAATTATTTTAAATTTAGTATTTTAACTTTTCTATCTAAAATAATCAAAATATTGATTTTGTGATAATGACAATAAATAGTTTAAACAATGAATTATTATCATAAATATTTTATTAATTATTGATATGCTAACTTTTAAATTTATTTTAACATGACTATTTTGTTTCATTAGTATGCTTTCATTGAATTATGGTTTTAATAAATTCACAAAATCAATTTCTTACTTTTTGTAAGGTGTCTATTACTAGAATTAAAATTGTTTGATTTATTTCTTTTATTAAAATTTTGATTCACATTGGGAAATGTGAGTATGAGAAGGGTTAAATATTGTTGATAGATTAATATATTTAAAAAAAAAAACTAAAATATAATAAAAACTATTAATTAAAAGAATTTTTTTAAAGGATGATTAGCACATCTACCCCAATTTAAAGAAAATGCATTCTTGTAATATTTTCCGGGGAATAATTTTTTTTTTCTAGATTTGAAAGAATCATAGATTTCTGATTTGATGTTTTGCTGGTATACCGTAAATTATTTTACCCAAAACTAAGCTCTGAAACAACAGAAATTTTTAACAACTCAATTTACTCTTAGTTTGTTAAGTGGATGTAAACAATTCTTTACAAGTTATGTAATAATAAATACCGATTAAAAAGTTGTCAAAATAGGGGTAAAATAATTTAACTGTATAAAAAAGGACATGTTTTTACAACAATATATCGTAGTATGATGTATTTATCCAATATATTGTTTTAGAAATAACTAAATATTGTGGGAAGAAAAACGTCCTATGAAAAATTTTGTAACTGTTTGATTTCTTTACAATTAGTTATTATGAAAGCAGTTACATTTCTCCCGAACTGCATTTTCATTATTAAATTTTTTTTCTTGTTTATTTTTTATTTGGAGCATTGTAAAGTACTGATCTATTAGCGAAAAAATTAGATTTAAAACGATGTTTAAGTACAAACGAAAGTTACCATAGCCGCGGCGAGAACACTAGCGCCATCTATCCGCGTCCTCTATTTCAGAGATATAATTTGATGGTGATAACAACACTATTTACTTCTAGGCACTGTAGCACCGGTTCCCAGCGCGGGGTACATGGCGGGCCTGCTGAGGGTACGCGAAGATAATGGCGGAAATCACAAAAAGGGTTTAACTGAAAGCACATAAAGAAAGGTGATAGTTTCGGATTACAAAGTTAGATTCATGGATATCTCCGATACATTACTTTCAAAATGTCAGAAAAAGCCCACTAGACCTAGTAATTCATTAATAATTCATTGACACTAGCTGTATACATCTTTAATCATAATACATGAGCACTTAAATATCCCCCCCCCCCCCATGTTCGCGAAAACTGCTATTGTTCATTACACAATATTCTTTTTTTACCACTTTTTTCTGTTTGTTTCGTTTTAAATAATATTTGCGGAACACTTAAATTATGTCAGAGTTTCTAATTTTAATGTTTTATTTTAAAACGGTTTGGAAAGCAGGCCTAATAGGCGGAGTTATGTCGTTAAGGTATATTAACAGGAAAGATTCCTTCCTTTTAATGAGTATTTATTTTCAAGTACTTACTTATTATTTCAGTGTTTTGTTTTGTGTGTAAAATGGAGAAATGGTTGAAATCCGCAACTCTTAAGATCTTAACTCTTAATTGCAACCTGCGGTTGAAATTCAACTTGATAATTCAGTAACTCTAAGTACTTCGAAACAATCAGATTATTTAGAAGTGCAAGAGAACCTGAGTGCAGCAGTTAATAGGCCTATTCTGGTATGTGATAAACTTATTACTTTAAATAAAACTCAAAACATCAATGCTACATTACAGAAAATAGTATATAATAATGAATACTTGAAAGTATGAATTTTCATTTACGGGAGATGAAAAATTTCCAAAACCCCTATGCGGTGTTTGTAGACAGAGGTTTGTCTAATGGTAGCATGAAACCATCTTTATTAATGCGCCATTTAGAGGCAAATCATCCAAGTATTAACAAAAAGATGTCAGTTTCATTCAGCGACTATCAAGTGGCTCAAATGTAGCATCTTATATGTTTTCTACAAAGAAAAACAATAAGAATGCTGTTAAAGCATAGTAAAGAATAAGTTACCATGTTGCTCAAAATGATAAAAATAATACAATTGCAGAAAATTTGATATATCTTTGTATCAAAGATGCTGTCCAATGTATGTTCGGTGAAAACCATGTGAAAAAAAACTGAAAATATTCCTTTCTCAAACAATACAGTGGCTCGAAGAATTAATGACATGTCTGACGATATTTAATCTACAGAAATTGAAAGAATAAAAAAAGACGCCTTTATTTTCAGTAAGGGTATATCGAATCTGCAAATTGTGCAAGATGTTTGAATGATAACGTCCTTGAAGAATTTTTTTTACTCTGCTATCCTCTCACAGAGAGATGCACCGGAAAGGACATATTCAAGACAATACATAGTTATTTCTGTGAAAAAGAAATTGATTGGGTTAATTGCTGTAGGCTTTGCGCTGATTATGAAAATTTAGTATTGGTGTCGTATAGGCTTACGAGGTGTTATCAAATAAGTTGCGACACATGTAGTTTGGAAATATTACTGCATACACAGATACAGCCTAGCGACCGAACCCCTGGCAGACTCATTGAATTAACTGCTCTATCAATCTGTCAATTTTTTAAATTTTATTAAGGCCAATTGAAAAAACTCCAGACTATTAAAATTTGTGTGTTAAGAGATGTAGAGCCTTCATACTAGATTGTTTTTACACACAGAAGTGTTGCTTTCATGAGGAAAAGTACTTCAATGATTGTTTGAATTGAGGCATGAAGTTCAAGTTTTTTTTTAAGTTCACCCTGTTGAGCTGACCTCTAAATTTCCTGAAAGAGAATAACTTCAAATGCTTACATACTTATCTGATATTTCGTTGAAAAATAAAGAAACAATTTAGGATTACAGTCCAGTTCCATAACTATTTTAAGGGGCTTCTCAAGGTTAGGGGGGGGGGATAGCCAAAAAGGGGGTACCTCGAAATAAAAAGCTTAAGTAAGGGGTACGTGAAAGAATAATGTTGGGAAGCGCTGCTCTATGGCAAAGTTGCATATATAATAATTAGGTATACAATATGTAAAATACATACTTAAATAACAATTATTTTTATCACAACTATTTTCCTTTATTTATACTAGAGTAGATGTGCCAGTAATGGGCATCCTTAAAAATTATTTTTCAACTAACATCATATTGTTATATCATCAATGTTTAACCAATCTCATAGTCACATTTCCCAATGGGAATCTAAATTTAATTGTAAAAAAAAACAGAAAGACATCAAAACACACAAAATTCCAGTAGGTTAAGAATCTATTAAAACTATACTAATAAGACAAAATAGCCTAGTCATTTTCAAATAAATTTAACAATTAAGATAGCAATAATTAATAAAATATTTATGATATCAATTGGTCAAATTGATTATTGTCAATTGCCATTATTACAAGATTAATATTTTTAAATATTTGTAATAGAAGATTTAAAATACTGAATATCAGAGAATTACATGTTATCAGATTTGTTTTAAAAAAAAAGTGGGGAGGGCTGTTATAAAAAAATATCTTTCAGTACCAATGTATAGAATCATATTTCATGTTACAATTTTTAAGAGTTCTAAAACGACTTTTAGTAAACGTAAATATTAATACAAATATGGAAGAAATGAAACTGTGAATTGAAATTTTTAAATACTAATGTAAAATGATTCGAATAAGACAAAAAATAAATAGAATTATAAAACAATTTTTTACTAACTTTTTTTCTTCTTTAGGAAATCTGTAGAAACCACATTTGTGTTGTTACAGCTGCTAAAACGGCAGTGCCGCGTTGCTAAACATTAAATATACTAATATCTAACATAAAATATGTTACATTAAAAACTGAATTTGGCACTAAAAAGTGCCGTTATTAAAATAAATTAAAATATGAAATATTCTTTAAACACGTGGACCAAACGAACACACGACGAAAAAAATGTCTACACGAGAATTCCTTGAACTCTTTGAAAAGTGTTCCGATTGGAGCATGCGCGCGCAGTTTAGCAGATCGAGGCGATTGCAGCGCTCATGGTTGTTGTGATAGAAACTATAATTTCTGAACTTTCATTGTCAAGCTAGTTTACCAGCGTTCTTCCATAGAGGTGTCGCCACTTTATCTTATATGCAATTTTGAGTTAAATAAATGCAAAATATTTATGTGATGAGTGAGTCCCATGCGACTCTGTTCGGTATTGGGTAGTGCCTGCAACGCTTTGATTCATCCGCCCCTCATGAAATGTTCTTGAATGGCCAGTGGCGTAGCCAGGGAGGAGGGTCCAAATGCTCTGGATACCAGTAATATTGTAAAGTTTTCTTCTGCTTCAGTATCGCAGAAAGTTTCTGGATTTGATAAGGCGAAGAAAACTTTACAATATTAGTGGTATACAGAGCATCTGGACCCCCACCTTGGCTACGCCACTGTGAATGGCAATAAATTAATTTTGAGTTATGTAATAATTAGTGCGCTGCAATTTATTTCAAAATCCCTTTGAAGTAATTAATTTTACTTTTTAAACAAACTTCTTTTGCATATTTATTTATTTGTATTTATTTATTTATTTATTTCTGTAGTATGTCTATGGATAAGTTTTGAATGGATGGTGAAATTTTCATACTTTTTTGACACTTTGAAACATTAGTAGAAAATTGTTTATGAATTTGGTTTGTCCGGCCGCCTGCTTGTCTGTCCGAACTCAAACTTGTGTAAATGTACTCGATTTCCCATGTAATTGATATATGTCATTGATGTTTACTATAGCGTGTTAGGTTTTGAAATTGAAGTTATGCATTTATAGTTCGTTTACAGGGCCATTCAAATGAATTCCATTACATTATGGTCCAAAAGTAAAACTTTTGTAAATTCATTTGGTGAAAAATATTTGAAATTTCATAAAATGTCACTAAATTAATCTACAGTTTTCAAACAAATTTTATTTGAAAGTATAAATTTTTCTTTTTTTTTTTTTTTTTCATATTCGATGAAGTAAAAATTTAAATTATGCGATATTTACAAGTTATGTATGATCAATAAAAGCGAAAGCGCAGTTTTTGCCACCATCGTTTGGACATCGGCTTACCATATTACTTTTTGGGGCACATTTCTAATACTGAGTGGACAACAGGTTTGTAACAACGACGGAAAAGTTTGTAGTAAAATAAGTTTTTAATAAATGAATAATGATTGTGAATGATAAGAATATGCTTTATTAAGTTTATGCTTTAATAAAACTGTCCAAAAGAATTTGAGTGCAAAATTTTAAGATGATAATTTATAAATATGTGAATTTGTTAATAAGAAAAAAAAAAACTATGGATTTTCACTTATAACAATATAGGGAGAGGGGGGGGGGAGTAAAATATATAGTGTTTTTATATTTAATAAACATGCGAACAAGCAAGTTTTTTTAAAACTTTGAATTTCATTATGCATATATAATTTTATTAGACATATTTTATTACTTTTACATTTTGTAATCGAAGTAGCTTATGTAAAAACCAATTATAAAAAACTATTTAGAGTATGCTTACATAACAGATGTGTTGTATGCATATTTAAATTAATGTTATATTTTACGCATATGCTGCAGCATGTTTTATGTAAGTAAGTGCCAATATATTCTGCTCAGGTCAGAAAAATTATGCAAAACTATTTATTTAACATTTTTATTACTATTTATGTAAATCTGGATCTATGTATTAGACCGGGAGGCGGCAGCACAGACAATCACCTCATCGAGTTCACGGCTGAAATTCCAGAATAAGTTAAAACTCGATTCGCATATTAAAACGCAATCGGTCTGCCAAGTCATATCCAAAGATGGATACACAAGAAAGAGAAGACACTCGCGTGTTAGAAGAGGGCGCAAAGTAGCGCCACCGGAGTTGCAGTGGTAGCGATTAGAACTAAAATGTTCGATAGTGGGCGGGGTGCTCCGCGTTCAGGTATTGGTTTTGCTTTCATGGCGATCGCGGCAGTATTGCAGAAACGGCAACTTTCAGAAATTTTCAATCTTGTCATTACACAAACTCATAGAGGGATGAAATATTTTAATTTGTAATGAAAACTAATCAGTCATTTAATTTTAAAACTTAGTTATTTTCTGTTTACTTCTTATAATTTATAATGGCGAGAAGAATACGAATATTTTAAAAGGGATTAATGTCTGAAACAGTGTATATATATTTTTAAATTCATAATAATTTAATTGAATATTTATTATAGGAGGTTAATATTTACAACAAATACTTTTTAACAAAAACATTCGTATTTTTCGATTATAAGAAGTGACCAGAAAATAAAATTAAGCATCAAAAGAAACATAATTTGATTAGTTTTCATGAAAAATTAAAATATTTCATCACTCCAAGAGTTTGTTTAATGACAGGATTGAAAATTCGTGATTGCCGTTACTGTCATACAGCCGCAAAAAAATAAACGCAAATTCCATAAATTACTTAGAAAAAAGGTGTATCGTGCAATCTGTTTCTGGAACCACGAAATAGCGTTTTTTTTTTTTTTTTTTTTTTTTTTTTAATGCCTTTTAAAATGTTGAGTAGTCTATTATAAACATGCCCAATTGTTTAATTTTTATTAAATACTGCAAGTATGTGGTTTTGTTCCATAGAGGTACATAAAACACATTTTATTAAAAACAAGAAATATTTAGAAAATTTAGAATTCAGGATTTTTTTTTTTATAAGCAAATATTTAGAGAATTTTGTTTCTTTAAAACTTTTATCTAAAAAATCTGATAATCTGTAAGCATATCCAATTTTTGTTTTATGAAACTACATAAAATATTAGATTATACATAATTATTTGGATAAATAAAATGTCCACTTTTTTTAATTTGAAAATTAAAAACTTTTTCATTAAAAAAAAAAAAAAAAAAGGAAAAGAAAGATGTTTCTTTCTAAATTATATTCTTATAAAATCTGATAAGTACTGTAAATATTCTGATTTTTAAGCTACATAAAACATATTTTATTATATATTAAATAACATTTAGACTTTTTTTTTTTTTTTTTTTCTGAAAGAATACTTTTTCTCATTTTTTTCTCTTGCTGTAAAATTTGATTTCTAAAATTATTTTTTAGTAAAACATTTATTTGGATTCATAAAGTGCAGAATTTTTTAACAGTTTTATACAGACATTTTCAAATGGAAATATTTCATTTACCAGTTCTAAAATTATGTGTTAAATCTTGAAAGAGAAAAATGCCTTTACACATGAAAATGATGTAATTTTTTAAAAGTACCTATCTGATAATGTTCATTTTCATCTAGAAAACTGCTGCCTACTACGATTGTGCTTAAATTGTGTAATTTACTCTTGCTTTACCTTCCTCCAGTACCAGGATTATTCTTCACTCAAGTAAAAAACTCTCGCAAGCTAATGTTAAACCTATGGGAAAGTTCTTTTCAAATTTCTCGTTTGAATTTATATATATATATATATATATATATATATATATATATATATATATATATATATTTATATATTTTTGGCACAGGATAGCCGATGTTAAACTCTAATAGGGCCATTTTTTAATTTTAGATTTTGGTTCCAAATTATTTTAATAAAGGTAGTTTCACTTCCAAACTAGTTCGAAAAGTGAAAGCAGCTGTATTAAAAAGAAATCTAACCAAAATGAAAAAAGTAAAAGATGGCCCTATTAAACATCAACATCAGCTATCCTGTGAAAATAAATACATAAATGTATCAATTAAAAATATTCAAATTCAAACGAAAAATTTGAAAAGAACTCTCCAATAGGTTTAACATTAGTTTGCGAGTGAGGAGTCCCCTTAATGCCTAAATCCTCTTTTCTCCTATACTTGCAAAGAACCCATTCCCAGAAAGGCAGAATGTTTCTGTTAGCAAAGATTATATAATATTTAAACCATAATTCATATTTTCATCAAATGTTACAATTCAATACAGTCACGCCAAAATGATTTCAAATATATATTTCAAAAATTATGTTGGTATCGAGATTAGGATTTAATCTCAAAAGAAGAAAAATGCCTTTACCAATTAAAGTGACATCATGCTTAAAAGTTAAAAATACACATGATTAAGACTAGTATCTCAAAACACAGAACGATGAAATGTCTTCGCCGTTGCAAAATGTCATAAGTACCTTTTTATTGACAAAACAAAAAATACTTCAAGTAATAGGATCCTGATGATGTAATTTTTTACTCACATTTTGTTCCATGCGTTTAAGCTCCCATATGATTAAGGATTTTTGGAATTTATTTTTTAAATAGCATGAATTGAAAATCACCTGGTATCTCAAAATAGATTTACCATCCACTTTAATAACATAAAAAAAAACATGGTCAACAAAAATAATTGGAAATAAAGTTTAAACACCAGTGCCAAAAAATGAGCACTGTGATCAAAATAATTCTAAGTTAAAACTCATAATCCCGTCTCCATGCTTTTTCAAGTACTCCCATTTCTTTAAATGTCATAATTAATAACCACAAGAAAAACATTACATTCCTTTTTATTAATTAACATATAATAAAAACATAATAAAAACAATCTACAAAACATTGTCATCCGATTCCAGTAACAAATTTTACAACCCATATGAGAACTTCCTGCAGAGAAAACTCTTCAGTGTTTTGTTTCTTCAAAGTTATTAGTAACAGGCATAAGTTCCGATTTAATGAATGCATTGAAAAGGGTTTTGTCAGACAAGCCAAACCATGAAAGGATGTTTGCCTTAATATTTGACGAGATGTCTATAAAACCCTGTCTGGTGTATGACAAACAAAAAGATCATGTGGTTGGTTTCGAGGATTTCTCAGGAGGTTTTCGGACTGACAATGTTGCAAATCATGCCCTAGTGCTCGTGTTAAGAACTCTGACAGGCAGGAAAAAACTCCCCATTAGTTTCTACTTTTCTTGCTATGCCATTCATTCTGACAAGCTGTCAAAATACTGTCATGAAAGCTCTTACAGAGTTGCATCATGCAGATACTGTAAAAGTTCTTATATGTGATCAAGGAGGAAACAACACAATACTTGGATTCAGCATACTTGGAGCAGATGTATCAAAGCCATTTTTTTAATTTAATGGTCAAAAAGTATACTGCATCTTTGATCCAACTCATCTTATCAAAAATTTAAGGAGGAATTTAATGAAGTATGATTTGCAGACTAATAGAGGGCTTGTTTCTTTCCAGCATATCAAAGATTTTTATGAAGATAAGAAATTACTTCTTAGATGTGCACCCAGGTTAACTGATGCACACATTTCTTCTACTGGATTCAATTCCATGAAGCTAAGTCTCTCTGCTTAAGTCTTTAGTCACAGTGTTGCTGCAGGCATGAATGTGTGTATATTAGCGAATGTTATACAGGCAAGTTCTGCTCCAACCGTAGAGTTTATTATGCATATTAACCATCTTTTTGATTCCTTGAATGGTACAAATAAAAACCTCAAAAAGGAAATGAATATCATTGTGCTATAAAAGAAGGTTCAATTCATCAATATTTTTGGAATGAGATGCTCCAATTTATTGATTCCTGGGTTTTTGTGCATACTCGTAAAAATGTTGATAAACGGAAGCAAAATCCTGGACATCTGAATAGAAAAGGTTGGCTGCAGACACTGATAGCAATGATGCAACTCTCACAAGAAATACTCCAAGACAGAGAATACTTCATGACTAAGCGATGTAACCAAGATTGCCTGGAAATTTTTTTTATCCGTATTAGAGGGTATGGTGGAAACCAAACAAACCCATCCGCATACGAATTCGCCACAGCTTACAAGCTGGCATCAATTAATTCTTTTACGTCTAAATAAATTTTCAAACTGTGAACCAGACAAAGATAAGTTTATGTTTTTTGTTTTGTCTTCTGCACCACAAATTGCAGAAGATGAATAAGATGAAGAAACCCAAAATGAAAATGATATCTCTTATAATCGTCTTATCATTGACGTATCTCGTTGTGATGAAGATGAGGATACTCTCCAAGAAACAGGTTTCGAAGCAGCCGATTTTTTATCACAAAATGTAATTACTTATTTGAGTGGAAACATATTCAGAAGAGTAGTAAATGAACTCGAACTTAATGAATGTGATATTTGTCAGCTTTTACTAGTTGACCCTTTCTGATTGTTCTTTGAACAATGGGTACATTTCGCCATCTGCATCTGCATGATCTGTTAGACCAGGGGCAATCGTGGAGCAAGTGCAAGTGGCAATGGTCCTTTTCCAAAAAGACTATTCCAGTTCTGTAAAATATCCTCCATAGTCGAAAAAGTAAGAGGTTGGTCGTCATCCTGCATCTGAAAAAAAAAAAAAAATATATATATATATATATATATATATATATATATATATAAATAAAAACTTACATTCTACGTTTGTTAAGCCATACATGATAATTAGGATATCATAAACAGGTTCAGATCAACCTACGATCGAAACTTTATCTATCTATCTATCTATCTATGTCACTTTTTTATGAACACGATAACTGGAAAAATTCTGCATAAATCTCTTCCAAACTGATGCATAAAATCAAGGGGCATAAAATCTCGGTCAGGTTCGTTAATGGGCAAAATCGAACCGGGGGGGGGGGGGCTTTTTGTGAAAACAGAGAAAAAACCCTATAATTTATTAATTATGATACGTATCGAATCTGTTTGAAGTTATTATTACTTCTAGGAGAATGGCCGAAAATTTATGTATGACAGATTTTTGATATAATTAAAAATTGCCTTAAGAGGGGGGGGGGTAAAGAAAAAAAAATGCATAACTTCGTCAATTCCGAAGATTTCAAATCCGCTTAAATTTATTATAAATCCTCTCAATATTATCTAAAACTTTTATATTGACAAGGTTTTGATAGGACCAACCGTTATACCAAAAAAAAAAAACAAAAAAATCCCTGCCGGCTCCGCCTGCAAAAAAGTTAGGTTTCGAAGTAGGCGGTTCCAACTGCCGCATCATCGTAAAGAAGGTCATTTCTTCCGTAATTACCGACGAACAGGCGCCCCACGGTCTGAGTCTTCGACATCTACCTGTGCCTGTAGGCCGAGCCGTCAGGCATTTTTTTTTATTATTATTTCAAGTAAATTTAAATGAGCTTTTCTAATTGTTAATTTTAATGATTTAATAAAGATTATTTTACTTTAAAATGTGTGGTTTTAGAATTATATTTAGAATTTTTTTTTTTAATTAAAAAGATCACGAACCTTGTATTTATGTAAATTATTGAATTTTAAGAAAATTATACCACTATTTCTTAGCTGAAAGAAAAATAACAATAGAATGGTGAAAAAATATTAAAATACATTAAAAAAATGTGAAACTCTATGAACAGCAAGTATTTTAAAGTACACGTTAATGATTCCAAACTCAACAGAGGTACATGACAACTTGCTTCTGACTGAAAACAGTGTACATAGCATTTATAGATCTTATACAGGGCAACAAAAATATTCAGATCTAATACTGTCTATAGAGTGATATTGTTTAAACCAAAGCCAGTAAGTTATTTACTAAAAATTACAAACTACTTAGATTACTGTTTTAATGATGCATTGAATATTCTAAGTTAAATAAAAAAATAAAATTACATATTATTAGAGTTGAAATTATTAAAAACTAAAATATATTAATTACATCGCTGTAAATAAAACATATCTATTTTTGCCACTTTGGCAAAAAGTGGCAAAAAAGTATTTTTGCCAGGGCGGTTTTTACCGGTTTTTTCCACCTTTGGCAAAAACGTGCCAACCCTATCACAAACTGTCACAATTTCATGACGCACCCCCCCCCCCTCCAAGCTTGACATCATTTATGGACGGCCCCATAAGTAAATATGGATGAACATTATTTTGGAAATGAGAAACAAAACAAATGTGTTTTGACTTAAAGATGGTGGACTGCGGGCTAATACGCCAGCTGTTCCTAAAAACTTTTTTTTTTCCTTTCTTCTTAATCTAAGTTTATTTTATACGAAATATATTTTTAATTGCTACTGGAATACTTTTTATGCTTACATTTTAACAGTATCGCCCAAGTGTCATCCGCACAGTAACATTAATTAATATTGCATAATTTTCTTTACATAATTAAAACAAAAGCTTAAAATAAAGTTTCCAGTAAATTTAGATAATTATTACTTATTCAATGAATACCTATTTTACCCCATATGGTACCCATTTTTACCCCCACTTCAGAGATAAAACAGTGTATATAAAACAAAAATAATTTTTCTACTATTTAAAATTTAAAAAAATAAATTAACAATTACTTAAATATGAGTTGTAATTTTCCAGCTGGACGAAAAATGTCTGGGCAAGGGGTTTTCGTCCAGTTGGAAAATTACAACTCATATGATTTCTTTACCAATTTGAATAATTGTGTCAAAATTAATCTAGTATAACGACTTAAATGTTATGCCAAGACATCAGTTGCATAAATAAACACACACACACACAAAAAAAATCATATTAAATATTTTTGTTTCAATGAAAACAAGCCCTGAATGAAAAAATAGCGATTTTCATACCCATTTTACCCCACCTGATCCTGATGAGCAATTATTATATACGAATGTACTAAATTTAGATATATAAATTTACTTTATAGCTAGATAATAGGTTATTTTGTGATTCTACCTGTTTTGAGACAGATCGGCCCTTTAAGACGATTAAATTTGTGAAGAATCCATTTTTGATATGAATTTTTTTTTTTTTTGTGAAAGGCAGTTTTTTAAGACAAAAATTTTTTGAAGCATCTGTTTTAAGATTTAAAAAAAAAAAATTGTAAAGGGTCCTTTATAAGACACCAAATTTTTCTGAAGCAAATCCAGTAAAGACATTTTATTGAGCTGGAACAGGGATGGCAAACCATTTATTTCGATTGTAGTTCCTACAAGTTGGCTTATTTCATGGACGGTCAAATCCATCGTAACTGACGTAAAACTTGATCATCAAATTTTGTTTTCAAAACTGTGCAGAAAATTTACTAATAAAACTAGAACAAATTTTTACAATTTAAAATATTTCTTACTAAGGACTTAATACCCAAATACCTGCAGATTATTTCAATCTCCCTTTTAGTCCCAAAAATTGCATTTCAAAATCCTGTAACTGATGTAACGTAAAACAGACAAACATTTTTTCTGCCTTCATTGAAGTGTAAAAATTATCAAAACTATGCCGTTAAAAAAGTGATTTAATGTTCTCAACAACACTAAGTAATGACAAATTATAACAGTAACTTGTTTAATTAATTTCTGAACAATAAAAAAGAAAAAATGGCATTTACACATGTAACTGATGTAACTTTTATTGTGTAACTGACGTAACATTATGACTTTACAAAGACAATAATGGTTCTTAACTTACTTTGTAAACAGTAATTTAGAATGGCATTTTATTATACAACATAAAAATACCAGGCTTTCCAATTATACCCTTAAAATAAACATATTATAAATTTTATTTTCCCATCTAAATGAGACTTTTCTGTGGAATTGACCGGACATGCAGATATGGTTTTTAATCGACTTACCATACTTTTTTATGTATGCTGTGCCCTTGTGTGACACGCAAATTCGCAAACCCACCCTAATTTTTAATACCTCATTTAGAGAGAAAAACAGATTTTTCCTATTAAAATCTAATACCTAGTGCCAAAATTACAAAATATTCACAATGCACTGGCTAACTAGTTTCATAAATTTGAATGCAAAATTGCTAGCAAACTATTTTATGGAGTGATCAATGGTTATATATAGAGAGAGATCAGTCAAATCCCAAATACTGATCTTGTATCACATGCTCTTAGATTTTAAAAGTAAATTTTGAAGGGAAAAACCATGTGGCATACACAAAAAAATACAGTAACTTAGCTTTATTTATTTTGTTTAGAATGGCAGTAAATCACCACTTGAACTTTACTGTTGTAAACATAATACTTTTATTTTACTTCATATAAAAATTAACCTTCTCCAAGCTAGAACATGCTTAAGAAACAATATACAGATTTGTAACTCTCCAAGCCATGGAATATGGATTAATGATAATTCAAACATCTGTGCACAAATAAAGATTCATAAAAGAAATATATTTTACATGGGCATAGGTAAAAATAAATAGGAAGGATAGTATTTTGGAATGGATGTGTCTGTACTTTGCAGCTCTTAATGAATTTAAAAAAATAAAGACTATAAACATGAAAAATAAATATTTTATGTCAGAATGCCTCATAGAAGAGAATTTTTAGCCACATTTGTGTAAAAAACTAATCTTTTGTAGAAATAAGTTTTTGTATGTGCCAGGCTCGGGCCAAACTTTGAGCATTTATACTGGGGCGGGCCAAAGAATTTTCTAGTAATTATATATTTTTAAATTTGAAAACTATTTTATATTTTGCATTTTAGGTTCTAAAACCGATGTATTTAGTATCGAAAATGGTTTTTGATGTATTTTGCTCATCTCTGAACTGTAACATGTTCATTAAGATTTTCACAGAAAAATAAGGGAATTGTGAAGCATTTTCTGCCTCCTGATTGGTTAGATTAAGAGTTTAAACAATAACCCAGATTATAAAACATACAAGGGGGAGTTATGGAAAAAAAAAAAAAAATAAAGATAAATTTTTAATTGCAGGGGTCAATGCAGGTTTTTACTCTTGGGGTCCATTTTGTGAAAAGTAAAGGTTATTTTTGTGAAATTTATTATATTTTTGTGAAAAATAACATTTTGCAACAAAAGTTGAATTCCAGTTAATCAAATTCGAACCAAGCATTTATAAACAAACTTTTTTTAATCCTTTTTTCTGAAATTTTCCTCTCTGGTGAACGTATTTGTTTACAAATTACACATTCTAAAACATCACAAAATAATAAATAAATAATAAATAGTAAGTTTTTATGGAATAGAATTTTGTGAAGGAACCCATTTTATTAAATAATTTTTTGTGAAGGGTCCCTAAATAGGCCCCAAAATTTTCCTGGATCGACCCCTTAATTGATTATATTTTTTATATACCAAAAACTTTGAGGGTGTCCACTACTGGCACACCTATCCTATATAACTGATAATTTTAAGTACGAAACTTTGTTTATATAAAGTTTGAGTACCTAAACTATGCTTATTTTTTTCTCTCCATTACTAAGTCATTAAAAAAAAAAAAAAATGTTCGTGCTGCTTGAAAATCAATGACGGAGGGGAGGAGGGTTTTTTTTTTTTTTTTTTTTTTCTGGCGACTAGAATTTTTGGCTGGCTATCAGATGTTTATCAAATTTGTAAAGCACTGGCTCTACATATTATACTACAAGTTTTTAAAGTCTTGTTTAAGGATATTTTAGTACATGCAGCGTAAAAAAAAAAAAAAAAAAAAAAACGTTTTCAGAATAAATCTTAAAATAAATTATGAAAATACATGATTTATATACAGAACTCATACATTACAAAAAAGAAACAGAATTATAAAACAGTTTATTACTAACTTTTTTTCTTCTTTCGGGAGCCTGGAGAAATGAATTCCTCTGGCATACTTATTCGAATTCTTGCTGCAGCCATTAAAACGGCAGTATCGGGATGACACCTTTGTTGGATATTCATATCCTTTAATTAATAAATTATTACACAAAAAAATAAATTTGGCTCTGAAAAGTGCCGTTTAATACTCAATAAAACGATTCTTAAATTACAGAACCTATATCAACAAAAAAAAAAAAAAACTCCACACGTGAGAAGTGAAGAATGAACTCTTTTGAAAAGTGTTGTAAAAATGGGGAGAGGGGGATGCGCGCGCAGTTTTCGCAGGTCGGGGCGATCGCAGCGCTCGTAGCTATAGCGTTTAGAACTACAAATCCGGAACTTTCAATGTGAAGTAAGTTTACGATAGTTCTTCCGTACAACTGTCTTGGCTTTTACGTGTATGGGCTTTGGTCATATCTTGGTGGAAAACACGTGAAAACCCGATTTTAGCGGTTGATTCGTAGGTTTACCATTGTGTTTTCCTGCACCCAAAAGTATGAAAACATGGAGAACTCGGTGCAGGAAAACACAATGGTAAACCTATGAGTCTACCGCTAAAATCGGGTTTTCCACCAAGATATGACTTGGCAGACCGATTACGTTTTAATATGCGAATCGAGTTTTAACTAATTCTAAACTTTCAGCCGTGAACTCGATGAGGTGATTGTCTGTGCTGCCGCCTCCCGGTCTATATGGAATAGTAAATCACGTGATGTCGCTTGCGCTCCCTAGGAGGCAGGTGACGTTAAACTAATGATAGTCCTAGAAACCGGACCGAATCATGCCGCCATTTAATTACCCGTAGGAAAAGAACGATTGGCCACTTCTCTTTTAGTTACGGGTCAACAAAATGTTTCATAATTCAGCCAAAGAACTGCAATACGTGAAGAAACAAAAGCTCGTGAAATTTAAAGATTTTAAACTTTGTATGCTGGGGAAACGAAAGGGATAGTGTAATTTCTGGCAAGAAGAAGGGATGAGAGTTTTGAAGAAACACTCGATTACTATCATTGTATTTGTAAGATACACAGTGGCTTTTTTTTTTTTTTTTTTTTTTGACAGCAAAGGCGTTTGTAGAGTTCGGAAACGCCCCCTTCTATCTTCCTAACGCACAGTGGGCTGAACATCAGCCTAGCATTGTGTATAAAGTATATTACATCATGTATACCACAAACACAGTGCCAGAAATAACGAAAGTTTTTTTAGGATAATAATCGAGTATTAAGGTCCAAGCAGATAGCGGTATAAGTTGACGGTGTCTCTTACGTCGTCAAGCGCTGTTTTCATCTTTTATGACTTTCTTAGCATGTCTAAAGTAAAGAGCAGGAGCCGTTGACAGTTCGAAAAACACCCATTTCTTTTGTTGAATCTCCCCTTTCTTTTTTCAATGACCACAAAATTATTCGAGAAGAATGGGAAGGGAAAGGATTTATGGCTATTTCAGGATGACTTGCTCAGGAAAGGTCTGAACTGGGCCATAAGGATCAAAGAGACAACGGTCTAAGTGTGCGGTGTCTATGATGTGGTATGTCGGACTCTTTGATCTTTTATGACTAAAGCATGTCTAAAGATCAGGGGAGAATGTCTAAAGATCGAGA
Organism: Maratus michaelseni; assembly: GCA_963931845.1. Classification (NCBI taxonomy): domain Eukaryota; kingdom Metazoa; phylum Arthropoda; class Arachnida; order Araneae; family Salticidae; genus Maratus; species Maratus michaelseni. The sequence goes on from OZ007600.1 coordinate 168,593,186, forward strand.
GCCGTTGCCTATTTTATTACTTGTACCTGGGAAGATAATTACATAGAAAGCCTACCATTTCTATGTTAATTTTCTATGGCTTGCATTAGCATTTCCTTGTAAAGCAATAGAAAGGTTACACTTGCTTTGGCGCAATGTGTGGAAAATATGAATTTACATTTGCGTAAAGTGTGGTGTTTTTTTTCCTTTACTGTATAGTTATTTTTTTCTGTACTAAATAGAAAATTATACTTGTTTTTATAACCAAAGTCCGATTTTGAGTCAAGTTTAAACAATATCATCCGTATCTCATGTTTATATTCTGACACTCAGCATCTTGGAAAATTTATTTTATCACAAAAATCACGAGAGAATTTAAGACACGTTTTTGCGGCACCCCCTCCCCTCAATCACACTGAGAGGCGAGAGGACCCAATTTCGAAAAAAAATAATTCTTCGTATCTGGTGTTTATATTATGCGATTCACTCCATTTCAAAATTTCATTTCTGAAATCCTCATAGTTCTTGAGATACGCTTCCCCCCCCCCCCCAAACAACACTCTGTTTCAGAGAATTTTGAAAATATCCTGCGTATCTGGTTTCAAATAAGGAACATTAAACAAATTGGTAAAACTTTTTAAAAATTGCATATAAAATACTCCAATTTCAAAGTTACCTGCGATCCTGCGAATATTTATATTTATAAAAAAGAATTAAAATAACTATATATACGCAAATCAAATAAAAATATTCATTTTTATCTTAATCACATTAGTTATAAAATGAATTTAGTAACAGAGAAACTAAAGAAAAAATTAATTTTTTCTATATTATCACTGCCTCCTTAATACTAAATGCCGATCGTAATCGCGTTTTCCCCATACAGAAATTGGAAGTTAATTTTTTCACAGAGTACAGTGCCATCTATCGGCGACAACTGACATATTTTAATTCGTATCAGTATGCTACCTCTGTTATACATTAACGTATATATTACGGAGGTAGTGATCAGTAAATAACGTAAACAAAGGCTGTATTGAGAATATTTATATGGAAAGTTAACCCTTTTAGTGCATAAGGGTCCAAGTACGGGAGTCGACAGAAGTCGACATAAGGGTCCGAGTGCGGGAGTCAACTAATGTCGACATCTAGGAGGTCGGTGCTGTAGACTACATTAAACGTCGACAAAAGTCGTTTAGGTGTTCACGGCGTGTATTGTGCTCATTGTAGTGCGTCATGGGCTTAGCAGAAAAAAAACCCTAAAAAAATTCAGCACTGAAAGGGTTAAAAAATATAGCTTAAAAAATAAACTTTGTAATTAATTTCCAGAATTTCACAAATGTATTTATTATCTTTTCTTTTATAAATAACAATTTAAATTGCTGTAACGACTGATATTTTTAATTTAAAATATTTGTTTTTAATATAAAAGTTCTTTTTTAATTAATTATAGTATATAAATTTATAGCACTGATCTTTATTTATAAATAGATTTCCATAAAAAATAAAACAAACAATGTTTATGCAGTGAAAATATTTATTAACACTATAAAATTTAATTAATAGATCAAAAACTATGGGCAAGTTTTAAAAAAAATTAATGCAAAATACCAAGTAGTGGATTAAATTAAAATGACTTGTAGCAATTGATAATACAAATGTGAAAGATTTGAAACAGTGGCTTGAATATTTTAAATACTCAATTAAAAGTGTTTTAAAATGAAATTGCAGAGTGACGTTTGAGGCCCCCGACCTGAAGACTTGCTAGTTTCATTATTACAATAAATGAAAATAATATTTATTGTATTTATAGTTTAAAATCTTTATAAATGATAAAGAGTATAAGACGGATCATTATTAGCTTTTCTATTGCTTAAGAGGCTACTTCACTCACTGTAAAACACCCGCTCGCTAATGTTAATCCTATGGGACAATTATTTTACAATATCTCGTTTGTATTTCAATATTTTGAAATGATTTTCTTTTTTTGTCACCGGATAGCTGAAGTGGATTTCTACACAGGCCGTTTTTTACTTTTTCGATTTCGGTTGCGGGATCTTTCATGAGGGTACTGCTACTTTCGAAAACCTTTCTGAAAGTGAAAGTATCCTCATTAAAAAAAACTGTAAACAAAATCGAAAAAGTAAAATATGGCCTACATAGAGATCAATCTAAACTATCAAGTGCAAAATATAAAGAAAAAAGAAATCATGTAAAAATTTTGAAATACAATCGAGATATTGTAAAATAACTGTCCCATACGATTAACCGGTCCTTTTAATAAAATACCGTCCTTCACAAAATTCTATTCCATAAAAGCATACACTTCATTAATTATTTTTATATTGTTAGGTTTTAAAATGTGTTATTTGCAAACAAAACAAGTATACCAGAAAGGAAAACTTCAGCAGGACTTAAAGAAATTATTAATTATTAAATGTTTGGTTCGAATTTGAATAACTGGAATTTATATTATAAATTTTACAAAAATAATGATTGCTTTTCACAAAACGAGCCCAAGAAAAAAAAACCTGCACCGAGCCCTGAACTACTTGATGAAATTTAATTAATGTGAAATACGATTCTATGCACAGATGTTTCAAGACATTTTTTCCCATTTTTTACTCCCCCCCCCCTCCCCCCATTGTCTCAATAATTTGATAACTGTATTTCTCTTAAATTCCGTATTTACAATCTTCTATCTAGAATAATATATTATTGATCTTGTGATAATGAAAATAATTAATTTGGACAATTAATTATTCTCATAAATTTTTATTAATTGATATCCTAATTATTTAATTTATCTGAAAATGACTATTTGCTTCATTAGTATTCTTTAATTAAGTTCTGATTCTAAATACAATTATAAAAACAATTATCTATTGCATTTTGTACGGTGTCCAGTACAGGAATTTGTGGTGCATTTCTGTTATTACAATTACATATTGATTCACAATGGGAAATGTAATTAGAGATTGGAGAAATAGTATTGATAGATTAAATAATGTTTAAAAGAAACTGGAATATAATAATTATAATATTATATTCATCTTTTACAAGGATTTTTTTTTTTAAAGAGTTATTTTGCAAATATAATAGAAGACATTAAAAATAGGTGTTCACCCGTTAATGTCTGTACATATATTTATTCATAAATTTTACCAATTTCTCTCAGACATTACTAATAAAAAAGTAATTTCTATTTATTTATTTTTAAATAAATAATTTATTTTTAAATGAAGGACATTTTTAATGAAAATTTTTGACCATGCTTTTTTATAAGTAATGTCTGAGAGAAATTGGTAAAATTTATGAATAAATAACAGAAGACATTTAAATATATTTAATGTTACTGATTCAATTTCATTCAGATAAGGCTTTGGATAAAAATAAATAATTTCACCTAATATTTCTGTCACGTTTTTAATATTAATATTATTTCAGAACTAGTTTTAGATCAAAGCCTCCTTTTACAGAATTGTAACCTAATAAAAATATATTATATTAATAACAAATAGGTATTCATTTATTTGACGGCATTTTAAAAATAAAATATTAATTTTCGTTTACATGTGAACTTTCAATTAAAAAAAATCAAGTATCACTGTAAAAAATAATAAAATTGTAGATTTTAAAGACACTTCTATGAAGCTACCAATGTAAATATTAGAACGGGAGGTCCTATACGGTAGCGCCATCTATCAGCGTTAGCCAGCTTCCATTTTTGAATCGAAAACGTAAGGCATTTAGTATTAAGGAGGCAGTGATATTATATGAGACAAAATCAGTTGAAAACATTGCATTATCTAACCGTACTGCAACTTTTTCAGAAAACCCCAAAAATAACAGCTGTTTGAACATATGTACATACATATTGAGAGAGAGAAAGAGGGGGCGAGAGAGAGAGACAGAGATGGAGAAATTCTATAGGAGTTCTAAGGAGTGTACGCACCTTGTAAAAGTAACATCTAAGTTGATAGAGAGGCAATATTAATTGATAGATTTTATGCGACATTTATTTTTAACATGCTGTTGGCTCGCCTCACACAAAGTCTTACCATTACGCCTTCCGTTGAATAACTAGTAAAAATTTACATTTAAAATAAATAAATATTATTTTTAAAAAATTAAAGAGCTATATAATTTTAATAATTTAAGGGATTTACCATAATTTTATAGCAAGTACGTTTACTAAAATTTTAATAATATCCTTTCAAAAAAGCAACCTCTGTCAAAAAAAACTGATGCTGTCAAAAATGTAAAAAAAAAAATTGAGAAAATCTTTCATATATAAATTTCAAATTAAAATTATACGCAGAAAAATATATTCGTAGATATGTCTTCTTTAAAATTTCGTCAGATTCAATGTTTATGAGATCTAATATTTAGCGACTGCAAAAAGTTTGTTTAAACGATATTAAGACGTGTGTTTTCTTTATGTCCCAAAAAATATAGTAATTAAACTAGTACTATCTGTTTCGAAAGAAGTATTTTAATTACTGTACAAATTATTGCACATTTTTTTATTCACTCACACCGGAATAATAATGTAGACTTTTGTAAAACTATTTTTATCGTTGATCTGTCTTTAAGTAAAAAAAAGCAGAAGTTGTTAAACACATCCCCAGGTTTTCCAACTTCTCCAGTTTTGAAAGTAATTTCAAATTTGAATATTTCCAAAACTGGACTGGCGTTATCTTCTTGAAGATTGTGCTTGTGCTCCTATTATAATAATATTTTTTCGCGAACGCCATTTCGACTCATTTTGCAGAGTCGAATCTGAATCTTCATACTGAGTAGTCTTACATGAGGAAGTAGGGTTGGTTGGTTGGAAACAAAATTGAAAATATTTATTATGGAGCAATATTTATTGCAACTAATAAAAACTATCTAAACATATACTAAATAAAAGAAAACTTTACAATATTACTGATATCCAGAGCATTTGGACCCTCCTCCCTGGCTACGCCACTGATTTCAAAACTAGTTTTAGATCAAAGCCTCCTTTTACAGAATTGTAACCTAATAAAAATATATTATATTAATAACAAATAATCATTCATTTATTTGACGGCATTTTAAAAATAAAATATTAATTTTCGTTTACATGTGAACTTTCAATTAAAAAAAAAAAAAAAAAAAAATCAAGTATCACTGTAAAAAATAATAAAATTGTAGATTTTAAAGACACTTCTATGAAGCTACCAATGTAAATATTAGAACGGGAGGTCCCATACGGTAGCGCCATCTATCAGGGTTAGCCAGCTTCCATATTTGAATCGAAAACGTAAGGCATTTAGTATTAAGGAGGCATTAACTAAATAAACATTGCTAAACATATACTTTAGCAACAACTTTTCTCAGATTTGACATAAATAAATTCAATACAGATCATATTCTTTTAAAACAGTGATTCGCAAATAAAGCTCGATAGAAAGGACTCCTGTGACATTCCATAAATTAAACTAAAATTTTGTCCTAAAAAGAAAATATCCTCTGATCGCCATTGCAGATTTTTCTCACACATTTGCATGATGACTTTCTTTCACACATTCGATAAAATTTCAAATATTTTCAGTGAGAGCAATAAAAATTCTAATAATATATTCGACTTTCTAATTAATGTAATGTATATTATTTAATTTTTGACGGTTGTTTTCTGGTGACCACTTTGTTGTGATTGCCGTGACCTGAAAATTAGGTTTAAACATTAATTGGTGGCTGTCTTTTAATTTAATTTTTATTAACTTTATTTTAAGATGCATTGCTTGAAAATAAATAAATAAATAAATAAACGCTGTTTGATCTGCTAAATAAAATGTCTGCATTTATGAATGAAAATAATTTAGTGAATATATAAAAATGTAGGATGAAAAACTATAAATACTTACAATATATAAAAAAAAAAAGGTTTTCTTTCTTATAAAAAGGTGTTGCCGCCTCCCCCCCCCCCCCCGCCTGGTATGTTTACAAGGGAATGAAATATAACGAAAAAAGGAAAAAACCGTTCAATTAAAAAGTTTTTGAATAAGAACACTTGCCAGTTTCATGCATTTCCGAACAAAAATGAATCGAGAAATGTACCATTATATATAATATATCATTACATAAAATATATCATAAGTCATTATATATAATATAACATTTCATTATATGTGTAACATATGTGCCATTATATAAGGTGATTCATAAGTAAGTACCCAACTTCCAGATGCTGTAAAATAGGAACAATTTAAGGCACATTCCCCAAATGCAAGCTGTAAGGTAGGTGTACTGATAAAGTGTTTTCCCGCTGCTGTGCGAAGTGACATAAGTGATAGCTAGCGTTTCAAACGAATATCAATAGAAATGGCTGCGTCCGCAGTGCAGCACTACCTCCTTAATACTAAATGCCTATCGTATTCACGTTTTCCCCTATACAGAAATTGGAAGTCAATTTTTTCCCAGAATACAATGCCATCTATAGGCAACAACTGACACGATCTTTCAATACATATCAGTACGCCACCTCTGTAATACATTAACGTACATATTAAGGAGGTAGTGATCAGTAAATAACGTAAGAAAAGGCTGTATTGAGAATATTTATATGGAAAGATAAAAAATATAGCTTAAAAAATAAACTTTGTAATTAATTTCTAGAATTTCACAAATGTATTTATTATTTTTTCTTTTATAAATAACAATTTAAATTGCTGTAGTAACTGATAATTTTAATTTAAAATATTTGTTTTTAATATAAAAGTTATATTTTTTATTAATTATAATATATAAATTAATAACACTGACCTTTATTTATAAATAGATTTCCATAAAAAATAACACAAACAATGTTTATGGAGCAAAAATATTTATTAACACTATAAAATTTAATTAACAAATCAAAAACAATAATTAAGTTTTAAATAGATTAATGCAAAATGCGAAACTAGTGGATTAAATTAAAATTACTGGTAGGAACTGATAATACTTGCCCCAGATGGTAGCGCCTAGGTGGCGCTACTATTTGGGACATGCTGACTTCCATTTTTGAGACAAATACGATAGGCATTTAGTTATTAGGGAGGTAGTGAGTGGAGGAAGCATTTTGTGTTCTTGAATTGAGCAAAAGGAAATCTGTCACCATTGTGGAACGACATTTTCGAACACGATTTGGAAAAGAACTTCTAACCAGAAAATCCATTTATGATTGGTTTAAAATTTTTTAAACTACGGGCTGTTTGAGCAAAGGGGACAGAAATAGATTACTGGTTTAATGTGTGTCATGTGACTAAAGGTGCCGACATAGATTTTTTAGGATTTTTTATTTACTTTTTATATGATTTATTATTTATTTTTTGACGTGTGGCTGACATTTTGACATAATTTGATTTTGTTATGCTGTGACTCTCATGCTGAAATTCGCATTCAAGTTCAGTGTTAACGAAAACCGAAATTGAATCTTCTATAATCGGGTTCCAAGAATTTTAGCTTCGGGTGTTTGAGTAAAATGAGTTGAATTTAAAAAAAAAAAAAAACATGGACTATGAAAGCTACCTTTTTCTCCCGGTACAGGCCGGAAGGACTTTTTTCTGTTGATGCTAGCCTGCTCTTGATTTATTCATGGCCGATGAAACTTGCTCCGCGATTTTGTGGACTCAGTTAAATACTAATAATCCAATTAAAATGTTATATAAATCTGAATAAGACACGATTTTCGAACATAAACATATAAATGAAAGCTGTAAAGTTCGGGCCGTTACATGTGTAATAAAGCTTAATTTCTGTAACAATATGCAAATCACGTTTAATACGCGATCTCGTTTAATACGCGACTTTTGTCCATTCCCTTGAAACATCTTAACCGGGTTCGACTATATTTATATTTACTACGTACGGACCGGATTTCCGCTTCATATAAACCCATAAATCCAATGCAATACACTGACTGTCAACCTCTATTGTCCGTTTCGAGGCCTTCAAAGACAATATGAAATTCCAATAAAGAAACTTGCATGATTCGAAGTATTACGATAAAAAACTAGTCGTTGGGGGCCACCGTAATAGTTACCCATCATGGATATGCATAATACAAAATATGAAATTAAAACATGTGTAAACTATTTATAAAATGCATTGCAATTCGAATAAAATCGTGGTTTGATGACTCCATAAACTTTAAATGCTCGACTACTGAATTGCGTAAGAGAGATATAACTCCTGCGTAAGAGAGAATCCTCATAACTCCAAAAATGACAATCATATTAACCAACGGTTTAGTGTATCAGATTAAGCGTCTCATTTCCAATTAAAGTATATGTTTGAATTGAAATTTCAATGAAATACAGGGTCATGAAAAATCGAAGAGAGTAAAAAATAGGATTACAAATATCTCGGCAACTCATTATCCGATCGACTTCATTCTTTATGCAAAATTTATGTTTTTTTATTGTCTTTTATATTCACTCCTTAAAATAAACAATTTCGAAAAATTTTATGTACCTTTTATCAGAACGAATATTTCGAGTGTCCGGAAAAAATAGTTCCCGATAATCGAGGCTACTGAAATTCAATAAGCTTCTTCCCATTATTACATACTAAGTACATACCAACTTTCAAGTCTCTGTCTCAATTTGTTCGAGAGATAGAGCGTTTACAAACACACAGACAGACGGACGGCAAATTTTTTTTTCTAAAAATGTGTTTTTCGGAATCTCCAGTGTCTGAAACGTGTAAATCCGTCAAAAAAAAAAATCGATTTTCAAAACGATTACAAGACCCTAATGATGGGTAAGTAAATATGATGTCTTTATTACGCGGTTCTCAAAAAAAAAAATTTTCTCCGTTCAACAACGCGAGGATTTCTGACACATTTAAGAACTCGTTTTTAAAGTTAATATCATGTCACTTGCAGGCGTGATTATTCAATTGATTTGTAATAGAACGGTTTTTTCATTTTTTGATAAATGAATTAAATCTTCATTTATAAACGATTGTTTTCTCATAACGGAACTTTCTCCCTTTCCTATGCTTCCGCGTCTGAATATTCAGTTCAAAACGCCCACTTTGACAGCATTTTCTGACAGATCTTCTACCTTTAACGAAAAATGAAGAAAACTATCCGATTACACAATTTCAGAATAAGAGCAGCTGTCAATTTCAGGAGAGTGAACAAAAGGTAATTCAGAAATGTACAGCGCTTAATTTATAAAAAAAAAAAGGACCGGAGCCCTAATATTCTGCAGTACTCCTCCCCCCCCCCCCATCCTCCGTGTCACTCCAACCTGTATATTTATATTTGATACATTATTTTCAAACTTTAAAGCATTGTTTTTTTATTTAGCAAAATAAAATTTTTAAATGCATCTATCTGCGCATACATAGCTATAAACTATCCCACTTTCTAGTTATTATTACTTCCAAATAGGAACCTAATCTTAATGTTGATTAATCGTAGAATTCTGCGATTAAATAAGATCAGGATTATGATTCGGAAGTAGTGTTAACACAAAAAATGAATAGTTCGTAGTTATGGAGAATAGAAAAAAAAAATGTTTACTTTTTCTTCTGATCAAAATGGCATTAAAATGATTTGAAATGGAAATAAATAAAATTTTGAATTTAAGACAGATTGAGCCTGCCCAAACCCGAAGTCTGATATAAAAATCGAGCTTGGTTCATATCCATCTCTTACGTGAGCCACTGTCCACTGAATATTAGGCTTGAGCGCTGACACAAAAATTGATGCAGTGGAATTTTTTCAGCTCGGTTCCTTGAAATTTAGTACCAATAATTTCTAAAAGTTTTCTCCGCCTTATTTATCTGAGATTCAATAAGTCAAAGAAACATTTAGAAAATACTGGGGTGTAAAATTAGGGGACCGTACAAAGGTTTTACAAAAACGGCCCACGAGGGCCGCCATTTTTGTGTCAACGCTCAGGCGTAGTATTCAGGGGGCGGTGCACGAGCGACACATTACGTCACTTATAAGTGTTTCGATATAAAAGATTAGAGATGGGAGGGAAGGTAAAGGGTAATTTAGGATTCGTTTTTTGGAACGAATTAGTTTCGTTTTTGGAATATAATTTTTTAGAAATTGTTATCTAAATCTGCATGAGACACAATTTTCGACCATAAACATATAAATGAAAGCTCTAAAGTTCGGACCGTTAGATGTATAATTAAGCTTAATTTCTGTAACATTATGCAAATCACGTTTAATACGCGACTTTTGACCAGTCCCTTGAAACGTCTTAACCGGGTTCGATTATATCTATATTTATTATGTACGGGGCTGGATTCCCGGTTCATATGAATTCAATGCAATATGCTGCCCGTCAACCTCTATTGTCCGGATCATTGCTCCGGAGCACTGGGCTCCGGAGCGCAGTGTTTATGAGCTCCGGTGAATTCTGACCAATATCATAGAAACTCGACAGAGTTTCTCGCCAAGCATAAGAAACAGCAATGCATTGAACCGTAAATGAAAGGAATTTCCGCCAATGGATGCCAAACGATTTTACAATTTTTTTTTTTTTTTTTTTTTTTTTTTAAACTCTGTCTAGTTTATATTTTGCGGACGGGACAAAACGGGTTTTTGACACATCTATATCTCGCGTTCTATTTATGATAGAAACAAAATTCTTGATTCTATGGAATGGGGCGTGCCCAGTGACTCAGAATTCATAAGTAAAGCAAAATCTGACGAATAGGTTTTCAGTAAATGCGCTTTTAAAAGTGCTGTTTTTTGCCCTTTTTAAATCTTGTTCCGGCCAAAAACTGTTGACAGGGCTACAGCAATGTGTAATTATCGGATTTTTACGCAGTTTACGTTATTTGAATCGTTTTAATGAGTAGTTCAAACCTTTGTAAGTTTCATGTAAAAATATTAATTAGTTTTTGATTTATATCAGTTTAAAGTTATTGATTCCTATACTTAACATAGAGCAAAAAACTGTTGACAGGGCTACAGCAATGTGTAATTATCGGATTCTTACGCAGTTTACGTTATTTGAATCGTTTTAATGAGTAGTTCAAACCTTTGTAAGTTTCATGTAAAAATATTAATTAGTTTTTGATTTATATCAGTTTAAAGTTATTGATTCCTATACTTAACATAGAGCAAAAAACTGTTGACAGGGCTACAGCAATGTGTAATTATCGGATTCTTACGCAATTTACGTTATTTGAATCGTTTTTATGAGTAGTTCAAACCTTTGTAAGTTTCATGTAAAAATATTAATTAGTTTTTGATTTATATCAGTTTAAAGTTATTGATTCCTATACTTAACATAGAGCAAAAAACTGTTGACAGGGCTACAGCAATGTGTAATTATCGGATTTTTACGCAGTTGAACTGTTTTTATGAGTAGTTCAAACCTTTGTAAGTTTCATGTAAAAATATTAATTAGTTTTTTATTTATATCAGATTAAAGTTATTGATTCCTATACTTAACATAGAGCAAAAAAATAATAAATGACCCATCTCTTTTAGGAATGGTCGTATACACATGATATTAAGATATGTTATTACACTCGACCCAAGTAAACTTCCTATTATAAAAAAATCGTAACATTTAAGGTTCGTTTACAGGGTCTCACAAAAGATCTTTTGATATAGGGCTAAAGAGTTGTGTAATTATCCAATTTTTACGCGGTTTGCAGCATTTGATTTTTTTTATGAGTAGTTCAAATGTTTAATATTTTGTTTAAAAATATGAATTAGTTTTTTATGCATACCACTTTAAAGTGATTTATTCCTATACTTAAGATGAAGCAAAGAAATATTAAATGATCTAACACTTTTCAAAAAGAACTTATGCGCATGATGCTAAAATATATTACTACGAATGACCTTTGCTTCCTATTGTAAAACAGAATTGTAGAATTTACTGTTCGTTTACAGGACAACTCAAAAGATTTTTTAATAAGACTAAATGGTTGTGTAATTAGCGAATTTTTACGTTGAAGTACTTGATTCCTGTACTTAACACAGAGGAAAAACAATAGTAAATAGCATAACTTTTGTCAAAGTGGCTATATTCACAAGATATTCAAATATGTTACTACATCCGATTCATTTAAACTCTCTATTGTAAAGTGGCATTGAACCATATACGTTTCATTTACAGGCTCTTTTAGAAGATCTTGATTACATTACAACCAATGTATATTTACTCAGTGAGATGTATTTTAATGATTTTATACTGTTCCAATCTCTGTAAGGCTTTATTATCTTGCTTTAAAATTTAATACGAGTTCATTTTGTCCGCCTGAAAACTCGTCGATCTTAAGCTCTAAATCTATTAAAATATAGTATTTTCATCGATTAAAAAAAACTGTGTTTATCTATAAATATATAATTCTAGCGCATTAGAAATTGAATGAAACAGCGATTACAAAATTCCAACTTTACATTCATGCGCTGAATAATAGAATGTAAAAATGTTGCAACCCGAAGATTAGAAGTTTTGAGTTTAAATATTTGACGTTCATAGAATCTCCGGCTATGACGAATTTAAAATGCTCTAAAAACGGGCCTAGAGCACAATGAAAAGTAAATAACTTCTTAAATTCCCCATAAAAATTAAAAATGCTAAATTTCGTATACAATAGGTGATCGGTAACGAACTGTTCCGTTTACGAACAAATCCGTTAACGAACTCTTTCGCGTGAGATTTTTATGTTCGGATAACGAACATTTCCGAGAGATTTTTATGTTCGGAGAACGAACACCTCACGAAACAAAGCCATGATGAAGCAATGCCGTGTTTCATATTTACCGAGCTATACTTATTGCCTCTATTGTCAACTTTGAGAACATTTTAACAGTTGCATACATATGTCCTAATTAATTCATGGACTGCCGGAGATTGGGGACCTATATTTTAGGATCACCGAATTGGAATGAACAGACTGTATGAACAGAAATCACTTTAATAGTTTTTATACTTTTGCAAACGTTGCGAATTTTATATTTTTCAAATTCTCGAAACATTGAGTTAAAAAACTTAAACAAATAAAAAACTTCTTAGGTGCTCAGTAATTTTCAAAAATAATATATTTAATATGTTAGTATAAAAATCCCTGTAAATTTTTATACTAATAGAAATAGGTTCGTAGAAAAAAAAATGTTGATTATTCTCGATAAAGTATGCTCCATAAACTTATCGTTGTAGTTGACCGAAAAAAAGTGCTTCTTATTTTTCCACATTTTTCTTGAAACTGTAGTATTTTAATAAGTTTGTAAACTACTGTAAAATTGTCTAATTTTTTGTTTTTGAATGTATATAAACGAAAGAGTGATATAAACAAAAGAAAAAGAAAAATAAATATGTCATAAATAATCTGATGAATACAATGTAAGAAAATTAATATAAAAGTTTCCCCGTTGTTATGGTAGCGACATGTACATTGGAATAAGTCACTCAATAAATTGTATAATTCTGATGTATAATTCTGTTTAGAGCATCACTATTATTTTTTTTGCCCCTTTCATCTTTTCTTTTCTGAATAAAAATGGAATCCGTATAATTGAAATTAAATACCTTACAAAAAGGAGTGATATCTCATCAAAAACAACTCGTTGTAAATGATTCCGCCAAGCCACAAACCTAAAACGTCAGTCATAAAAAGAAGTGATATCACATAAAAAGAAGCTATATAGAAGTGCATACTCCGAGTCCGTGTAAAAATCTATCACCACTCATAATGTTTCCAAAGGACTCGGAGTGAGGGACAGTATGTGAAAACTGCTTGGCGACCTGCAGGCTTTTATAATTTATGCAGTATATCAATTTTGAAAATTGAAAAAATAAATTTTTAATTTTTGTTATATTACTTTTATAAATATATTTGCATGCTAAAAAAATGTAAAAACAGAAATAGTTGAGAAACAAGCAGGAAAAAGTATGTAAGTGTGATAATTATTACAATTATACTTTCCAATATTTCTTACCATAAAATTTAATTACAAATATTGTTAAATCACCGTTTCTAAGGGAACTGGTAAAATGGGCGAAATTATTTTTTATTCCGGAATTATTTCTTAAACAAAAAAAAAAAAATTATGCGTTTCCAATACAAAGAATATTATTGCATATAATACTATTAAAACAGACTAGAATGGCTTAAACAGAACGGATTTTTAACCAGATCTATGCGATTCCGCTTACCCTAGAATTACTGCAATATATCTCAGTTTAAAGTTTATTGAAGGTGCATTGTTATTAATATGCGTATGACCATTATGTGTATATATATATATTACAACTCAAAATCTTTACATGTTTACTTAAATATCCTCTTCGTAAGAGTGGTGTTTCTAGTTTAAATAATGGTAAATAAAATCAACAAATTGATTTTTCAATCACATAAATAAGAAAGGACATGCAAACACAGAAACTTCAACTTTTTACAATTTTATGGGAGCAAAATAAATAAATAAATAAATGAAATAAAATAAAATAAAATAAAATAAAAATAATAACATAGTCATATGTAATTTCAGGAAACACAAACATTATAAAAGCCTGCAGGTCGCCAAGCAGTTTTCACATACTGTCCCTCACTCCGAGTCCTTTGGAAACATTATGAGTGGTGATAGATTTTTACACGGGACTCGGAGTATGCACTTCTATATCGCTTCTTTTTATGTGATATCACTTCTTTTTATGACTGACGTTTTAGGTTTGTGGCTTGGCGGGATCATTTACAACGAGTTGTTTTTGATGAGATTTAAATATTTACTAAAAACAGAGAAGTACCGCAGCTGAGCTCCGGTGGGCTCAAATTAAGCCCTGGAAATGTATCAGAAAGTATCCAGCTTGGATTTGAGAATATAATATACGAATTGCTTCATTGTATCAAAGCTTATAAAAAGCACTTTGATGTCCAAAGAATTCTTTCGTATGCCTCCAAACTAACACAAAAAATAATTCGGTTACAGTACTGCCTATAAGCGACAATCGCTGGAAGTTCGTTTTCTAATCCGGTATGTGTTTTAAGGCTTAATCAAAGTTTAGTACATTACGATTTGTGTATAAATTCGACACGTTATTTACAAGAGTGCGCAGTACAATTTGTGAAATAGAGGTCGTTTAGATATTAAATATTATACCAATTTCCAATTTTCAAATAACAGCCACTCTTGACATTTTGTTTAAGTTCCTTGGATAAAAGTAGCCCGGTAAAGTACAAAGTTTATGCGTTTTTTCTTAAATAAGGACGGAAATATCGAATTCGGTTTTGGGTTTGCTGTGAAATAAATGAAATTAATGTGCGTTATGAAGGAAAAGAAAAAGCTTAACCAAGAGAGGTAAACAGGCAGAGAATTATGCATGGGAATAATGCTTCTTCTTCTTCTTCTTCTTTTTTTTTTTTTTTTTTTTTTTTTTTTTTTAATTCCTCCTATTTACAGAAGCTCCTCCTTCTTCCACCTGTCTAAGATTTGATTGTTAGTAATTCAATTTAAAGTATTTAACCATTAGACTCCCAGTGGGACGCAACTGGACATAGCAGTCCCTGAAACGCTTGGAAAACCATGTCTGCTTGTCCCACTGGTCTCTCACGTTCATTTGGGATCCTAGTTGACCGTTTTCTGGGTAGATGGAAGCCCAAGGCGGGGCTTAGCGTGTTAGCATAGCAAAAAAAATTGGTAGTCAAGGGGTTAATAGCTTAGTATTTTATAAGTAATTAAAATTTTAATGAATTATTATCAAAGTTATGTTTTTATTTAGAACATCTAATATTTATTCATAAAAATTTAGCAATTTTATGTTCTGTACAAAACACCTTTTACATTAATAACAGCGTGAGGTGAATATATTATAGCTTTAAATTCATTATTTTTAAAATGTCAGAATATTTAGTTTAAATTTTAAAACGGGATTAATATACGGCAATTATTTATTTTTTTAATTATAGTTAAACGTTTATGACTTTAAAAAATAATGTGAAATAGGAGAATTAAAGTGAAAATGTTTTAGATCATGGTAATAAATGATCTATCCCAGTAAAATTTTCCCTTGAATAACTAAAATTTCCTTGGATGAAAATATATTTCAACTCTGACATTTCCAGCTCTAAATCAAGGAAATAACATCATAAAAATACCAAAGTATTTCCGCGCATTTTTTTTTTACTAATATTAACTTTAATAACATCTGATATCTTCGCAAAACATGCACATTAGTGAAACTTCTATCCAATTTCTTTATATTAATAATAATAAATGACTAATGATTCCTTTATTTACTTAGAATGAAATGCATATCTGAATATAGAAATTATTACCCCGTCTCCCTTCACATTTTAAATAAAATGAATTTTACTCAAACATTTTGATTGCGTTATTCTAAACGTTGAAAGTTTTATCTGAGAAAGACGAGATGTGTATCGTGCCATGGAAGAAGGAAAGGTAATTTCCTTTCGTAATTCTATAATTCGCGTGAATAATTTATTTTAACTGAATGAATTTAAAGGTATCGTCGTAATCACGAAATAAATATTTTATCAGATGCAGTATAACCAAATCAGCAGATTTTCGAGTACCTATATTTATACTAATATTCACCCAGTGGTGTAGTGCTAGAAAAAAAAGTGGGGGGACGCTCATAGAACAACAGTATAGAACAACAGAATACGGAATTCAGCAAGAGCAACGCCAATTCACACAACGAGCTTTTCGTTAAAATTTGTTTTACAATTTCTGTTTTTGAATAACATTTCTGTCATAGAATAACATTAAACAGGAACCGGTTGTACGTCGACAAGAATGCATTATTTACTGCAATTTTAATTTCTGGGCATGTATAGTGCAAGAAAAATATTGTAGTCATGAAAAAAAAAAAAAAAAACTATGAAATTTTGGTCTTGCTTGTACATTTTGAGGTTCCCAAAATACTTTTTTTTTCTCTCTTTTTTACAACGATTTTGTATCCATATGCATATTTTAGTATTTCTCTACATTTTCAAGTCCACAAAGTCCGTTTTTACTGTCAAATGATGGTTTCGAATATATACAATATATTCAATAGGGATAATACTGCTATAAGCAATAAAAATATTCATCAATTTTGTCGCAATTCAAACAAACTTAACGAAAGTTAGAGTAACAACAGACAAACCATCCGAAGTCATAAACACTTTTCAACTGTTTTGGAAAGTATTAAAAATTAGTGATTTATTTCTTAAAATTGTTAATTTATTAGCGTTAAAATTGTTAATTTATTAGCGTTAAAATTGTTAATTTATTAGCGTTAAAATTGTTAATTTATTATGCTTTAAAAAAATTAATACGCTTCAAAAGTCTGCGTCCTCCCATGTCCCTGAGTACCTCTGTAAATAAAAAATAGGTCGACGTATAAGATAAATAAAAAAGTGGGGGGGACGCCGTCCTCCCACGTACTCCCTCGACTACACCACTGTACTTCATCTTATTTAATGATAGACATTCTGTGATTAACGAAAGCGAAGACTGCTTTTTGAAAAAAAAAAAATGGTAAGTAATAGAAAGTTTTCGCTAAATTTATAATACTGATCAGACTATACTCACTTAAAGTACTCCATATGCTTACCATGTAAACACAAACATTTTAATATAAAACTTACACCATAAATTCCACATAATATAGTTTTATATATAAATGACACAACACTTTGTAACATATTGCTTATCTAAGAATACTTCCTCATACTAAACGGCTGTTGCGATTCTCCCACAGCTGTTAAAATTGCAGTGTATAGTGTCGTTGTCTGTTTCTAATAAGGATAGGGACTGTTCTCAAAGAACTCTAGCGTTTGAAAACCACCTTTTTTTCTTCTGGTTAAACCATCTGCTCAATAACTGCTAGGTATTTACAATTGTTAGGTACGAACATGTTCCGAATTTTCTTTTTTCCCCACAGTAATTTCTACAACTACAGCTATACCTTGTTTTTTATTATTAACTTAATTTTCATGCTAGTTTCTAGCCATTAATTTTTTAACTTTACTATTTATATTCCAAATGTTTCCTAATACTACGTTCCATATTTCCAAATGTTATTCCACCTTCTCCATTTTTAAATTTTAACCATTCTTCTATCCTTTCCTTGTAGTTTTAAAATTAAAGTTCATCTTTTCCCCATTGGCTCAATTTTGTAAGCAAGACATTTTATCACTAGACTGGGTGTTGCAACTAGGAACCCCCTCAACTGATGCTCTACTGTTCGGACTGTTCGTTGGGGGCACCGCAATACTTGCCCATCATGGATATGCATAATATAAAATATGAAAATAAAACATGTGTAAACTATTTATAAAATGAATTGGAATTCGAATAAAATCCTGGCTTGATGACGTCATAAACTTTAAAGGCTCTATTACTGAATTGCGTAAAAGAAACATCCTTATAACTCCAAAAATGATAATCATATTAATTAACGGTTTACTGCGTCGAATTAAGCGTCTCATTTCCAATTAAAATATATCTTTGAATTGAAATTTGATTGAAATACAGGGCCATGAAAAATCGAAGAGTGTGGAAATTACGATTATAAATATCTCGGCAGCTCATTAGCCGATTGACTTCATTCTTTATGCAAAATTTATATTTTTTTTTATTGTCTTTTATATTCACTCCTTAAAATAGACAATTTCGAAAAATTTTATATACCTTTTATCAGAACGATTATTTCGAGAGTCCGAAAAAAATAATTCCGGATAATCGAGGTTGCTGAAATTCAATAAGCTTCTTCCCATTATTACATACTAAATACATAGCAAATTCCAAGTCTCTATCTCCATTTTTCGAGAGATAGAGAGTTTACAGACACACACACAGGCTGACGGACAGCAAAATTTGTTTTCTAGAAATATATTATTCGTAATCTCCAGTGTCTGAAACTTGTAAATCCGTCAAAATTTTTTTTTCGATTTTCAAAACGATTACAAGACTTACCCTATACTATGATGGGTAAGTAAAAAATACTGCATAGTCAAAATTTTTTTAGTTTTAATGTCCGCAAACCATGGAGTGCGAAATAACAGTAGTAATAATTATTTAGGCAATTATATACATGCAGGCTTATAAAAAAATAATATTGTTTAGGGGGAGGGGGGATATGGTTAAAGAAATACATTCTTTTTATAATAAGGTTTTAGCTCTATTAAAAGAAAAAAAAAGTAGATTAAAAAAAAAATATTTTTTTTGTATTTAAAAAAAAAAAAAAAAAAAAAAAAAAAATTCTAAACATTTCGTTAAATGTGAATATCACTATTAGTTTTACAAAAAAAGACAGAGGGGGGGGGGGGGGGGGCTCACACGGTATATTTGTCTGAGGGCCATGATGCCTATTCGCGGTCCTGTGCCTAAAATAATAAAATTTTAATATTGTATTTAAATTACATTATTGATAAGTATAGTTTTATCTATACACTTAAGATATCTATACACTTAAGATACAAAATAGTGAACTACAACCAAAATTAGTCTTAATCTTTATATATATATATATATATATATATATATACAGGGTGTTCCGTTAAAGGGGTCCAATATTAATAGGGGTAATAGAGGAGATCACACGGAGCATAAATCAGTATATAATGCCTGGCCGGATCTCAATAATTTTCAAGTTACAGCAAATAGAATGAAAAATCGGAAATTTGTAAAAAAACCCTCATTGCTAAACTATGGATAATGCTACATAAAAACGAAGCACATATTTAGAAAGAGCAGAAAAAATCCTACGAAATGACATAAGTTGTTTTAGAATATTGAGAATTAATGGCGAGTTAAAAGCTCTGAAACAGTGAAAAAATACAAAATCAAATATTTAGCAAAATAGTTAATCGTTAATTCCAAAAATGCAACTCTACCTACATCAAGGAAAATGTTATAAAATTTGGTCCATTCCGAAAGCTTTCGAAGAAGCTGACAATAAACCATATCAGTTTAATTGTATGGGAGAAATCAAGCAGTTCCCTAGTTACAACTCTGTACTGTTGCACGCTCGGAAAGAGCGAAACTCCACCCATGACGATTGTAAACACCCCGTTTTAATATCTTTCAATTATACATTTCTGATCAACCTCTATCAATACCCTTTCATTATTCAGTCTGGTCAAGTGAATGACATATTGTGCAGCTCTCGCCTTGTCTTAAAGCAAACTCCGTGACTGCTGCGTTTCCTCCATGAACTTTCAGGATGATGAAGAAGAAGTACTTTTTATGCAAATTTTCTATGTGTATAGGAAGAAAAGTGTAATAAAACAGCAGTCATCAGTGGGCGTTATGTTAAAGGGAGGCTGTTGTAAGTGGGATTGTAGTAAGTTGATGTATAATAATTATGCCGGAATACTCTAACGAAGACTATGCGGACATGCATCTGATGTACGGGCAAGCTCATGGAAATGCATGTCTAGCACAGCGCATGTACCGTGAGCAATTTCCAAGGAGACGTTGCCCAAATTCGAAACTCTTCATAAAAATCGATAGACGATTACGGGAGACTGGATCGTTTAATACAGCAAGCATTGATGCAGGGAAACCTCGACATGTACGAACACCTGCAATGGAAGAAGATGTACTGAATATTTTTAAAGATAACCCCTCCACGAGTACACGAGCTGCTGCGTCTGAAGTCGGTGTTTCTCACCAAAGTGTGTGGCGTGTTCTGCGTGCAGAAAACATGCACCCCTTTCATGTGCAGCGGGTACAACTGTTATCAGTAACAGATTGTGCTCAGCGGACAGAATTCGTACGCTGGTTGCTTAATGTAACAGAAAATAATCCACAATTTCTGGAAAATATTTTATTTACTGATGAAGCAACATTTACGAGAGAGGGCGTGGTAAACACGCACAATATGCACACATGGTCACATACAAATCCGCACACTGTTTTCCCGTCGAACGCACAACAAAAGTTCAGTGTGAACATACGGGCAGGTGTCCTCGGCGATTATCTCATAGGACCATATTTACTCCCAGATGTACTCAATGGCAGTACGTACTTGGTTTTCCTACGGGATATCTTACCGCAGTTACTGCAAAATGTGCCAGCAACATTGCGCCACAATATGTGGTTTATGCACGATGGCGCACCGGCACATTTTTTCATAGGTGTTCGCAATCACCTCAATTCAACATATCCTGGGAAATGGATTGGACGCAGTGGACCTGTTGCTTGGCCTGCACGCTCTCCAGACCTCAATCCGTTAGACTTTTTTGTTTGGGGACACCTTAAATCGCTGGTGTATGAAACGCCTGTGGATACACCGGAGGATTTACTAGCGCGAATCGTTGTCGCTGCAGGAGACATTCCCAACTCCGTCGGAGTTTTTCGGCGTGTTCGCCAATCTTTACGACGTCGCTGTCGGCTGTGCGATTCTGTTAATGGGCGCAACTTCGAACACCTATTATAATAATGTCCGTTCGTCTGCCTTCCGACATTGAACTGTGCAGCGCAGGCCAGAAGACTATGCTTCACATATGTCATAAAGTAC
This sequence comes from Maratus michaelseni, assembly GCA_963931845.1. Classification (NCBI taxonomy): domain Eukaryota; kingdom Metazoa; phylum Arthropoda; class Arachnida; order Araneae; family Salticidae; genus Maratus; species Maratus michaelseni. Next base: position 168,614,635 of record OZ007600.1, read on the forward strand.
GTGGAATGTAATTCTTTATTTGTCATTTTTCTTTTATTTTCAACACTTTTTGGCACAGTATTTTGTAAGTCACAAACTGTGGTGTACTCAAATTGTAAATTACAAAGTTTGTATGAATTAATTTAAAATTTAGTGTCTTTTTTAAATTTATAATTAATAAAATTATTATGCTATTTGTTATTATTATTTCCTATCATAAATTATGATGCACATATACATACAATAATTGTCCATGTAAAACATGTACTGAAACTTCTTGCATAGTTACAAATCGCAATATTTTTAATTATTTCCGAATTTTCACCACCAGTTTAATTTTAAGGAATTTAACTTAAGCTTTATATCAATAAAAGACCACTTTAAAATGTAGACTATTATTGTAAAGTTATTTTGGTTCATTCAACTCTTGAATAATTAAAAATGTTGCATCTCAGAAGAAGCATGATCGAAAATGTATAGTTGAGAGTAATTAAAAAGGCGGTGTTTCCAATCGTGATGGGCGGAGTTTAACCTTTGCTAGTGTCAAAGAAAGCGGAGTTGTAACTAAGAAACTGATTAATTTCTCTCACACAATTAAACCGATATGGTTCATTGTAATCTTTTTCGAAAGTTTTCGGAATGGATCAAATTTTACTACATTTTCCTTGTTGTAGCTAGAGTTGTCTTTTTGGAATTAACGATTAACTATTTTGATGTATATTGGATTTCGTACTTTTTTCACTGTTTCAGGGCTTGTAACTCCTCAATAAATATTGCTATTTTAATACAATTGATGTCATTTTGTAGGTTTTTTTCTGCTCTTTCTAAATATGTGATTCGTTTTTATGTAGCATTATCGATAGTTTAGCAATGAGGGTTCTTTTACAATTTTCCGAATTTTCATTCTATTTGCTGTAACTTGAAAACTATTGAGATCCGACCAGGCTTTATATACTGATTTATGCTCCATGTGATCTCCTCTATTACCCCTATTAATATTGGACCCCTTTAACGGAACACCCTGTATATATATATACAGGGTGTTCCGTTAAAGGGGTCCAATATTAATAGGGGTAATAGAGGAGATCACATGGAGCATAAATCAGTATATAAAGCCTGGTCGGATCTCAATAGTTTTCAAGTTACAGCAAATAGAATGAAAATTCGGAAAATTGTAAAAGAACCCTCATTGCTAAACTATCAATAATGCTACATAAAAACGAAGCACATATTTAGAAAGAGCAGAAAAAACCTACAAAATGACATCAATTGTATTAAAATAGCAATATTTATTGACGAGTTACAAGCCCTGAAACAGTGAAAAAAGTACGAAATCCAATATACATCAAAATAGTTAATCGTTAATTCCAAAAAGACAACTCTAGCTACAACAAGGAAAATGTAGTAAAATTTGGTCCATTCCGAAAACTTTCGAAAAAGCTTACAATGAACCATATCGGTTTAATTGTGTGAGAGAAATTAATCAGTTTCTTAGTTACAACTCCGCTTTCTTTGACACTAGCAAAGGTTAAACTCCGCCCATCACGATTGGAAACACCGCCTTTTTAATTACTCTCAACTATACATTTTCGATCATGCTTCTTCTGAGATGCAACATTTTTAATTATTCAAGAGTTGAATGAACCAAAATAACTTTACAATAATAGTCTACATTTTAAAGTGGTCTTTTATTGATATAAAGCTTAAGTTAAATTCCTTAAAATTAAACTGGTGGTGAAAATTCGGAAATAATTAAAAATATTGCGATTTGTAACTATGCAAGAAGTTTCAGTACATGTTTTACATGGACAATTATTGTATGTATATGTGCATCATAATTTATGATAGGAAATAATAATAACAAATAGCATAATAATTTTATTAATTATAAATTTAAAAAAGACACTAAATTTTAAATTAATTCATACAAACTTTGTAATTTACAATTTGAGTACACCACAGTCTGTGACTTACAAAATACTGTGCCAAAAAGTGTTGAAAATAAAAGAAAAATGACAAATAAAGAATTACATTCCACGTACTTTATGACATATGTGAAGCATAGTCTTCTGGCCTGCGCTGCACAGTTCAATGTCGGAAGGCAGACGAACGGACATTATTATAATAGGTGTTCGAAGTTGCGCCCATTAACAGAATCGCACAGCCGACAGCGACGTCGTAAAGATTGGCGAACACGCCGAAAAACTCCGACGGAGTTGGGAATGTCTCCTGCAGCGACAACGATTCGCGCTAGTAAATCCTCCGGTGTATCCACAGGCGTTTCATACACCAGCGATTTAAGGTGTCCCTAAACAAAAAAGTCTAACGGATTGAGGTCTGGAGAGCGTGCAGGCCAAGCAACAGGTCCACTGCGTCCAATCCATTTCCCAGAATATGTTGAATTGAGATGATTGCGAACACCTATGAAAAAATGTGCCGGTGCGCCATCGTGCATAAACCACATATTGTGGCGCAATGTTGCTGGCACATTTTGCAGTAACTGCGGTAAGATATCCCGTAGGAAAACCAAGTACGTACTGCCATTGAGTACATCTGGGAGTAAATATGGTCCTATGAGATAATCGCCGAGGACACCTGCCCATATGTTCACACTGAACTTTTGTTGTGCGTTCGACGGGAAAACAGTGTGCGGATTTGTATATGACCATGTGTGCATATTGTGCGTGTTTTCCACGCCCTCTCTCGTAAATGTTGCTTCATCAGTAAATAAAATATTTTCCAGAAATTGTGGATTATTTTCTGTTACATTAAGCAACCAGCGTACGAATTCTGGCCGCTGAGCACAATCTGTTACTGATAACAGTTGTACCCGCTGCACATGAAAGGGGTGCATGTTTTCTGCACGCAGAACACGCCACACACTTTGGTGAGAAACACCGACTTCAGACGCAGCAGCTCGTGTACTCGTGGAGGGGTTATCTTTAAAAATATTCAGTACATCTTCTTCCATTGCAGGTGTTCGTACATGTCGAGGTTTCCCTGCATCAATGCTTGCTGTATTAAACGATCCAGTCTCCCGTAATCGTCTATCGATTTTTATGAAGAGTTTCGAACTTGGGCAACGTCTCCTTGGAAATTGCTCACGGTACATGCGCTGTGCTAGACATGCATTTCCATGAGCTTGCCCGTACATCAGATGCATGTCCGCATATTCTTCGTTAGAGTATTCCGGCATAATTATTATACATCAACTTACTACAATCCCACTTACAACAGCCTCCCTTTAACATAACGCCCACTGATGACAGCTGTTTTATTACACTTTTCTTCCTATACACATAGAAAATTTGCATAAAAAGCACTTCTTCATCATCCTGAAAGTTCATGGAGGAAACGCAGCAGTCACGGAGTTTGCTTTAAGACAAGGCGAGAGCTGCACAATATGTCATTCACTTGACCAGACTGAATAATGAAAGGGTACTGATAGAGGTTGATCAGAAATGTATAATTGAAAGATATTAAAATGGGGTGTTTACAATCGTCATGGGTGGAGTTTCGCTCTTTCCGAGCGTGCAACAGTACAGAGTTGTAACTAGGGAACTGCTTGATTTCTCCCATACAATTAAACTGATATGGCTTATTGTCAGCTTCTTCGAAAGCTTTCGGAATGGACCAAATTTTATAACATTTTCCTTGATGTAGGTAGAGTTGCATTTTTGGAATTAACGATTAACTATTTTGCTAAATATTTGATTTTGTATTTTTTCACTGTTTCAAAGCTTGTAACTCGCCATTAATTCTCAATATTCTAAAACAACTTATGTCATTTCGTAGGATTTTTTCTGCTCTTTCTAAATATGTACTTCGTTTTTATGTAGCATTATCGATAGTTTAGCAATGAGGGTTTTTTTACAAATTTCCGATTTTTCATTCTATTTGCTGTAACTTAAAAATTATTGAGATCCGGCCACGCATTATATACTGATTTATGCTCCGTGTGATCTCCTCTATTACCCCTATTAATATTGGACCCCTTTAACGGAACACCCTGTATATATATATATATATATATATATATATATTGGGAAATTAGTAGAAAAACACAATAAAGGGCGCAAAACTTGGGTGCAGAACCTAGACTAAAAACAAAACTCGTTTTAAATTTTCAATATGGCGCGTAATTCGGTGCTATTTTGGGTTTACCACAAAACGAATTGGCGAATACAATGATCCATGCGTATGATTGGATCTTGCCTTTGTGCGTGCTTCCCAGCACAGCCGTCTCAATACTAGGCCTGCACATTGATTCAAAATGGCGGCTGCTGAAGGCGGACTTTTTACACAGTTAGCATTAGAAGTAAGCAGTTATATGATTTAAATTTGAAATGATTCCAGCTGCAAATGGTTTTCGATAAACCTTACTGTAGTAAACAAATATGCATAACTATTATATTACTAAGATTTATTAAATAAATTAACGAATGACGCAGAATTAATTTAACGGATAATGCAGAAGAAATATCCACATCAACGTATTTACAGTTAAAAAAAATGCCAGCTATTTTAAAGTATTAAAATATTTTTCACAGATTATACAATTATTAGTGAATGACACAATGCAATTTAGACAACAAAAATAAATTATATACATAAACTTGTAAAAATAATCAAAGAACATTAATATGTTATTATGGCAATTCCCTTCATTTTGCAATATACTTAAGTTTATTCCTGTAATGTATTTTTTTCTTCTTTATCATGTATTACATCTATTCACATTTAAGGTAGTAAACAAAGATAAAAAATAAGGTAGCGTATGTATAATTTAAAAATCTTCATAAAATTCGTAAAAACATAAAGTAATAAATATTAACATAAGATCAAACTATCCCATTCACGACGAGCGTCCTTTACGGAATTTTTAATCTTTTAACACCGTTTTTTTAAAACAGAAATTTTCGCCTAATTGAATCGCAGAAATGCTAACATTAAATAAGGCAAAGCTTACACTAAAAAATAATGGGTGGGAATAATCGAAGATTCTGAGCATCTTATGCGGCACGTATACAAGTCGCTCGTCCCCAAGGGGCTAATACTTTTAAAAAATAAAATAAAATAAATCACTTTTTTAAGAGTGAATTATTTTTTAATCTTCTTTTTGTCAGGTTTTTCTTTGTTAAATTTGTTTTTGAATAATTGTTTAAATTAATTTTAAATATGACAATAATAAAAGTTAAAAAATAAATAAAAATATCATGTGACCAAACTTTATGACAGTCGTTATCTTTTCACAATATTTTATATGGTTCTTTGGTTGATTTGATGACGGCCGATTATCTACTCGAGAGATATAGGCCCTAAGGGAGGGTGCCCTCCGTGGGGGTCTTTCTAAGAGATCCTATCCCGTATTTACGGCAAGGTTCGAAGAAAACCACGGAAAACTCCGAACAGTTAGGTCGAGGAGCGCGGCAGGAATTTGAAACCAGCACCTCCCGTCTACCAGCTTTGAGAGCAGAACCTTTCAGCCACTGGTGGAGACCAATATTTTATATGATTCACTTATTGATATCAATAAACTTAGCTCATTTTAATTTGTTATGAATGCATTATAAAAAATTATATATAAAAGTCTACGTAAATATCAATAGCATATAAATAGTAGTATACATAAATGGCAGTATATGTTAATACTTTTTTCCTCATACCAAACTTTAAAAAAATAAAAATTGTGATTTTCTTGAAAATCAGTCATAGGTACAGCCAATATATCTGTTATCATTATTATTACCAAAATTCCGCAATCACCTCAAATTTTAAACCTTTAGTGTATGTTAAATCAAAATAAATCAACATTCAGAATTTCAGAAAACATCGATTTAAAAAAAAAAATCATGGTAGCAGTAATGGAAGTTGAATTTTGTGATGCTATGACTGAGAGGATAATTAACTGTATAAATTCATTAATGTATTACCATCAGGTGTCGTAAATTCATTAGAGTTATTAATCTCAAATTTTAAACCCTTCCCATTACAATGTGTTCAACTGTAAGTCGCTTAGAGTAAGAGATTTCCAAATAAACTAAAAATTTCCCACCCTTTTCGAAAAGAAATCCTGACTATGTATCATTGTTCGTACGGCTCCTGGAATTTTGTGACCAGGAAATCTTTCGGTACCAGTATTTTCTTGCAGAAAATCTCAGCTTAAAAAAGCCGAAGTATCGAGAGTTTAACCTTGATTTATTTTTCTATAAAGAAAATACTGGTGAAACTCCTGGAAAATTCTCTGATCCGTACGAACCCTGATGTATGCTAGTTATTATTATAACAATATTGTTATTAATATATATTACTGGCAAATACACGAAATAATAATTATTAATTATGCTAAAAGCATAAATAGTGAATAAAACTATGCATTTGTGTAAACAAATTTGTTTGCTTTCATACTGAAGACAACATTAGTATATACAGGGTGTTTCACAAAGGACCCCCTAACTTTAAAATCAATAACCCGGAAGCGGTGATAGATAGAATCATGAAACCAGTGGTATGTTTATTAAAAAAATCGTAAGAATCTTATACGTAAATCTCAAAATTTAGTTGAAAATAGCACCGATAGATGGCGCTGAGAGCGTTAAGAATCCTTCTAAAGAGAGTTCCGAAGCATAGAAAGACTAGCCGTCGAAGTTTTCGCCATTGAAATCTGACTACTATTTTCGTATAGTGAAAATAATTCGCATCGGCCACGTTGCCTTGTCTGTTGAATTTTTTTGAAAAGCTCACGAATTGTTTTCCCATCTGGTCCTTTAGCAACTTGAAATCGCGTTTGAAAACTTCTCCTTGTGGCAGTAGGACTCTGATTTAATCGGTGGTACTCCAACACAATAAACACACGTTCCTCCATGGTATACACCACTTTCGGAATTATTTTCACTGTACGCTAATAGCGGCCAGATTTCAATGACGAAATCTTCGACGACTAGTTTTTCTATGCTTCTGAACTCTCTTTAGAAGGATTCTTAATGCTCTCAGCGCCATCTATCAGTGCTATTTTTAACTAAATTTTGAGATTTATGTATAAGATTCTTACGATTTTTTTAATAAACATACAACTGGTTTCATGTTTCTATCTATCACCGTTACCGGGTTATTGATTTTTAAAGTTAGGGGTCCTTTGTGAAACACCATGTACATATTATTAGATTACCTATCTTAAAGGGCGAATTACAAACCTCATATACCTACTTAAGGAAAAAAGTTACTTGTAACATCAATTGAAAGGATATTTCTTAGGCCTTAAACATAAACCATTATAATTGTTTATAATACATCCTTAAAAACTGTTCCAAATTATATAATTTAAAAGTTGTTAAACACGATAAAAACGAAATTAAACCTTTCGAATTTCTACGAATATGATATTATTTATACGTGTTTATACGTTTGATTTTTCAACTATCGAAATAATTAGCCTAATAAAATGTAGATTACGTGCATTGTTTATCAATTAAAAAAATATATATATCAGAAAAGTAAGAGTTCTAAACAATTTTAAGTATGAGGAGCAAACTACCCCTCCTCAAACTTCAAACTTCAAGTATGAGGAAAATATACTTGTATAAATAGATATTCTGGTGTATGAACTAACAAACAGTAAGTAATATGAACTGAAAGAATACATTGTTAAAAACTTGTACACTATAGCCACTTGTAATACTTCTTTTAAATCTTTTCCAGTTAATAGAATTTAACCACGATAAAATCAAAACTGGATATTTGGAAATTCTTCGAAAATGATATTTATACGTATTTACCATATAAATAATTTTGATTACCATATAGAACTAATTAGCTTAAGGAAACATATTTTAAAAGCATTATCTGTTTACTTAAAAAAATATTACAAAATAGTTCTAAAGAATTTAAAGTGCGTTGAAATCATACACATTTAAAAGATATTCTAATGTATGTAAACAAATGAACAAAAGGAAGTAAATATCTACTTACTGTTTCGGGAATTTTCGTTATTCTTGAATGTTATAGATTAAAATCAAATCAAATTTGAAAATAACAAAGAATAGCATTTATCACTTTGAAGATAAGTAAATTTATCCTAAGAAAACAGATAGGATTAGTTATTGTTATAAGGAACAGTGATCAATCGGTCTTTGCATCCCACCTACGACAGGTCATGTGACTTCCTTCCTTGAAATCAGTCCGCCGGCCTGTCTAGAGGTGGCTGTGGCTATCTCTACTGTTTCGACATTTACGGTTTCCAAAGCCTTCCCGTCTTATCAGTTACAAGGTCTTAACTGTCCCTACTATTTTTTTGGAAAAATAAAAGTGAACCGTACTTTCAAAGCCCACAATTTTTACCTCTTGCAAAAGTACACCACGCCTACCGTCTACGCCTGCTGCGCATTTGACATATGCACATGCACATTGGTAAAGTGACCGGTGGGAATACAATACTGTCCTCTGATTGGTTGAACGAGTTGTGTCACTACCCACAAATGTTTGTGTTTTGTTTACATTTTTGCGCAAGCGAGTTGATTTGAGCGCGCTATGAAGAAATAGGTTCTAAAATCTACACAAGATGAGTGATTTAATAGATTTTTTGCCATCTAATTTTGAATTTAAAGTTATTGAAAGTACGCACGCTTCAGAGGAAAATGTCTCTTGTTCGCCGAGAATAAATTATCTGATGCACAGGACTTCCAAAAGTGACTTACTGACTTCCAGGTAAATACAAATACGTTGTGGAATTTGAGCAAATTAGTTTCTAGTCTGCCATTGCTCATAAGTGAGCTTTTGATTAGACCTCATGAACTTGTGTTTATAAATTTAAATTTTTTGTCCTCTTTTGCTATTTAATTCTTTAGGATTTCTTTTTCTTTTTACTGTTTTTTGGGATGTAAGTGCCCCCTCTCAGTTTCAATTAATTCAACATTTATGGGCGTACCTTTTGATTGTAGCTTAACTGCTTATTGCATAATTGCTATCTCATAGCATGATAGTGTTTTATTTTAAAGTTTTTTTTTTTTTTTGTTTAAGTTATTTTACTGTTTGGTTATTTGTTTTAAAGTTATTATTATTTGTTTGTTTAATTTAATTAAATCTGATTAATTGTATTTTAATGAAACTGTTTTTATTAAAACATATTTTTAAAATGTTATTAATTTTTAAAACAAATCTTAATAAATTGAAAAAAAAAATTAACAATAAAAAAATAATTCGAACATTTAATTTTTAAATTAGCAAAAACAATAATTATTAAATTAACTAATATATTTAATAATCAAATTAATAAATAAATTATTAATTATATATAATATTAAAATAAATAAATAAATTGTTAATTATATTTAATAATCAAATTAATAAAAGAATTATTAATTATATTAACAATTTAATTAATAATTAATTAAATAATTTAAAAACACTAATATTAATAGTATTGCTGTGTTATTGAAATTTAATTTTTAATTTCATTTAAATAAAAATAAGAATCAATAATATTATTACTTTTATAAATTTTAGTTTAATTATTAATTATGCTAATAATTTAAAAATTCAGAAACTAAAAATGTAAAAGGAATAACCAGGTAAAGTATAAATTTCAGTTTTAAGCTACTATAAAGTATAACGATAAACTGAATATATAACTATATTATGTATAGTAGAACTCCAATTATCCGAATCAATTGGGACCGGACCCTATTCGGATAATCAAAAATTCGGATAATTGGATTTTTTCAAAAAAAGGGGTATGTTTTAATTAATTACTGTATGTATGTTGAAAATGGGAGAAAAAATATTTTTAAAGAAAAAGAGCTTTTAATTAATTAAATGAAAAGGCAACAGTGTTACATGTTAAGCGTATTTATAAGTACTGTACATTAGCACAGTATGTACGTATCGTACTGTAAATGAAAGTCATTGCTTGCTGAACATTTCGGTCAAAGTAAGCTGTTTGACAGTCTTCATTCGTTTTCGGGGAGCCAAGTCGCGCATCCGGTTGACAGTCAGAAGTTGCATGTGGTCACCATCGGGCTGACGCTCCATCCACTTCAACACAGTTTCAAGGCCGGCAAATTCTTCACTAGCTGATGGTCCCGTGTATGCTTCAACTTCGACATTAAGATCATCTTCTTCTTCGCACCTTCTTCTTTCACACTTTCAATGAGTTCATCATCATTTAGAATTTGAATCCCAGGGTCTTCGCGGCGGGAAAGACAGTAGCGCGCGTAGACAGAATCATTATTTTGGGAATCGCAGTACGTTTCCGTCTTCATTTGAATTTTCTGAAATTCTGAAAGCGATTCGGATAATCAGCGATTCGGATAGTTGGAGTTCGGATAATTGGAGTTCTACTGTATTGAGTTTATTTTAAATTGAAAATTTAACAATTTATAATAATAATATTAGTAATTTTATAAAACTGTTAATATAATAAATTAATAATGAATTAAAAATATATATATTTAAAAAATAATTTAATTTTTAGATATTAAATTTATTAACTGTTATTATAATTAATGAGTAGCAATTATTTATTAATTAATTGTTAAATTGTTTTATTGAAAAATTCCAATTTTATCTTAACAAAAAATAAAAAACAATTTATTTGAAAAATCAGTCAAAATTTTAAGTTAATTAGGTAAGGAATAAGTCCAAATAAATAATTTTAATAGTATTATATGAAATTATTGTTCAGTATTTAATATTATTATATGAATGTTATTCATTAAAGAAAAATATCATAAACTAATAAATAAATAAACAACATATTTATCATATTATATATATGTGTGTGTGTGTTCTCAGAATCCTTATCATTTTATATATGAATTTATAATTAAAAATTTTATTACACACACACGCAAAAGCAACAAAGAGAAACATTGTTTGAAAATACTTTTTTCATAAAAAAAAGTCGAGCAATGTAAGAACAACTGATGAAAGCCAAGGACAAATTGCACGTGTTCTGTATGTCCGACTGTCTCATTGAGATAGAATAGATGTGGAGGATGTCTTTTAAACACTTTGCAAAGTAGTTTCAAAAGTGCTTATGACTCGGTTCGTCTGCCTTTCTGTCCGTGCTCTAACGCGCATAGATTTACTATGGTCTATTCAGTATTGAAAATGCAGTGTGCAGCATTTATAATTTGTTTGCAGTGACATCCAAAACAATTCTGTTACGTTATGGGGAAAAATCGTTTGCGTTATGGGGGAAAATGTATTTTAATGACGTTACATTATATCAGACATGTTGAAATCGATATTCTTAAAAATTGAGTTGCCCGCCCTTGTCCCGCACTCTGCTATTATACTCTGTCATAATAATATCTGTCATGTGGTCTAAATATGATATTTTAAAAAAATCAATTTCATAACTAAACATGTTGCATAGATACCTTCAAAATGTTAAAATATGCCAATATTTCCATAATCGGGTTTTTATCATGATTCAATACGTTCCTCAAAGTTATATATTTACTATTCTCTATTACTCATATTGATACTCTCTTTGTGTTATTCTCAAACATTTGAAAAATCCGTTATGACGTCAGATTAATTTTCTTTTTAACTCTCTAATGACGTCATATTAAGCTGCTTTCTGTATTTACACATACTCACACTCCTTGTATTATTGAGAAATGTTTGAAAATTTCCGTTTTATTACCAATATGACGTCATATTAATCTTTCTTTTCAATTGGTGAAACTTTTTATTTCCTTTTCATTTTTCACGTGGAAATCTTTCAATAAAAAATGAATTATTGTAGAAAGAATTTTATTGTGGATTTTTAATTGTTGGCAACTGTCTTAACGAAAAATGTTTAAATTTAATAGGAAAAGGCTGTTAGATTTTCGGTTTTTTATCTCTCTATATTAAAATAATACGATTTTTCCAAATTTTATGATTTTGAGCTTCATAACGCGTATTCAGCTATAAGTACGCAAAATTTCATGCCTGTAAGTTAAATAGTTTCTGAGAACCGGCTCTGTGACGGACAGACAACGAAGCTGGAATAATAGGGTTTCGTGAGACGAACGAAACCCTAAAAACTATTTGATGTTAAAAAAGTTACCAAAAAAAAAAAAAAGAAAGAAAGAAAGAAAAAGAAAAATAAAATTTTGGCTGGAATCTAAAATGATAACGATATCAAAAGACAAACCCCTCCTTCCCAACAGATATCTTACGATATCAAGTGCCAGACCCTCCCCCCCTTTCCCCCTAAAGTGATAACGTTATATATGCACAGCCCTTTTAGTAAGTTTGGAAAATTTCATTCTGCTGTCGTTGTCGACAATGGTTTTTAAAAAAAAAATCAAATATACTTAAATAACGTTGATGTGATGATATTATTAGAAGCGACAATGTGATGGTGTGAATTAAAATTTCGGTTCAGAAATAATGTGTTTTAAACGACTATAGCAACGCGTTTTTAATAGAAGTTTTGATTCAAAACAAGGGAAATAAAATACTTAAATAACGTTGATGTGATGATATTACTAGAAGCGACAATGTGATGGTGTGAATTAAAATTTCGGTTCAGAAATAATGTGTTTTAAACGACTATAGCAACGCGTTTTTAATAGAAGTTTTGATTCAAAACAAGGGAAATAAAATACTTAAATAACGTTGATGTGATGATATTATTAGAAGCGACAATGTGATGGTGTGAATTAAAATTTCGGTTCAGAAATAATGTGTTTTAAACGACTATAGCAACGCGTTTTTAATAGAAGTTTTGATTCAAAACAAGGGAAATAAAATACTTAAATAACGTTGATGTGATGATATTACTAGAAGCGACAATGTGATGGTGTGAATTAAAATTTCGGTTCAGAAATAATGTGTTTTAAACGACTATAGCAACGCCTTTTTTAATAGAGGTTTTGATTCAAAACAAGGGAAATATCATATGGAATATTGCGGTGGCAACAAGTGTGATTCATCCATAGTAACTTGTCAATAATAATTTTTAAAAATATACTAATATTTTTACAAATCTTTATTTCGCTATTTCTAATTTTACGCCCTTGTGATTCATGCGCCTGGAGCGTTCTGCTCAATATGCTCCACGGTAACTAGGCCACTGACAATATAGATTTGCAGAGGAACTAATATTTTAATCAAAATTAAAGGCGGTTCTTAGAGAAATAATTTTTACTGCTCAATAACACGAAACTTTTCTTTTTCCGACTCATTTTTAAACATAAAAACATGATACATCCCGGCATGATTATTGAAGTGATTTGTAACCGAATAGTTTTTTTTCTTTTTCCGATAAATGAATACATCTTAAGTTATAAGCGATTATTGTTTCACGATGGCTTTTTTTTTCTTTCCTGCGCTGCCGTGTCCAGACATTCGGTTCAGAAACCACCTTTGACTGCATTTTCTGAAAACTCTTCTGCCTTTATTTAAATAAATAGTTTGATACGTTTGTGAAAGAAAATGATTTTAAAAAGTCCTTCCAGCCTATACCGGAGGAAAAGGTAGCTTTCTTATATCTTCGTTTTAAAATTTTAGCTAATATTACTCGAAAGCAGTAGGCTGAAATGCAATGAACCCGATTAAAGAAGATTCGTTAATACTCAATTTGAATAAGAAATCCGCCAAATTAGTGAGCTACAGCCAAGTTGGCTTCATTTATAGAGGTTTATTTTAGTCGCCAAATTTGGCGATATTTCGCCAATTGTCGCCAAGCTTGGCGATAATTTGACGCTAACGGATATAAATATAAGTTTTATGCGTATGATTGGGAAAATGATTACAACAATGAAACAAATAATTTGTGAGAAATCACGGTCACTAAAAGTCATAAATTAATCCCTGATTTTAGGTATTTTGTAATCTGCTGTCTTGTTTCAAAATGTCAGCCACCCTAGAATTTCAAACTGCTCTATCTCAGCCATTTTTTAAGATAGAGTCAAAACAAAACAAAATAAATAAATACTCTGGAATCCTTGTATCGGGGCCTAACATAAATAAATATAATACTAACATAAAAAAATTAATTTGAATTTCTGACCTTTCTGGATATGTTTTTGAATTTTAAATCTTTTAGAGTCCACCATTTTGAAACAAAATGGCAGACCTAGCTGGCCAACGAACTCGGTCGAGATATTAGTGAGCTTAATACACACACTTAGTTTCATCCAAATTGGTTTCGAAGTACGAGTGCTATCGTATGATATATATATATATATATATAGTATATATAAATCAACATTTGAACGGAGGTTGGTTTTGGGGTCAATCGTATCAATTTGATACTGATAAAGTGTGCTTTAACACAGATTCCAATTGACTTTCAACTTCGCATGCATTTTCTTAAAACTCTGTTTTTACTACTTGCGCGCAATGCAAAGAAAAAGGTCCTTCCGGCCCCTGTACCGGGAGGAAAAGGTAGCTTCCATAGTCCATAGTCCATGTTTTTAAAATTTCAACTCATTTTACTCAATCACCCTCAGCTAAATTGCTTGGAAACCGATTATAGAAGATTTAATCCCTGTTTTCGTTAATACTGAATTTGAATGCGCATTTCTGCATGAGAGTTACAGCATAACAAAAATCAATTTGTTTCAAAATGGCAGCCAACCTAGAATTTCAAACTGCCATATCTCTGCCAAGATATAGCAAAAACAAAAAATGTTCCAGAATCCTTGTATCACGTTCTAATACTTAACAAAAACAAATTTTTGAATTTATAAATTTTTGTACATGTTTTTAAATTTAAAAAAATTAAAAAATTTTTCCTTGGCCGCCATTTTGAAACAAGATGGCGGATGAAGCTGTCCAACGAACTCGGTCGAGACCTTGGTATGTTCTGTACACATGATCAGTCACATTCATATCGGTTCATAAATACGAGAGTTACAGCATAACAAATATAAGATTGTTTCAAAATCTCAGCCACCTAAGAATTTCAAATTGCCATATCTCAGCCATTTTGTAAGATATAGCAAAAACAAAAAATGTTCCAGAATCCTTGTATCACGTTCTAACACTTATCAGAAACAATTTTTTTTAATTTATAAATTTTTGTACATGTTTTTGAATTTAAAAAAAAAATTCACTGGCCGCCATTTTGAAACATGATGACGGATGAAGTTGGCCAACGAACTCGGTCGAGACCTTAGTATGTCCTATATACTTCCTCAGTTACATTCAAATCGGTTTATAAATAAGAGAGTTACAGCATAACAAATATCAGATTGTTTCAAAATCTCAGCCACCTAAGAATTTCAAACGGCCATATCTCAGCTATTTTGTAAGATATAGCCAAAACAAAAATTGTTCCAGAATTCTTGTATCACGTTCTAAAAATTTAACACAAACATTTTTTTTCAATTTATAAATTTTTGTACATGTTTTTGAATTTTAAAAAATTAAAAAAAATTTCACTGGCCGCCATTTTTAAACAAGATGGCGGATGAAGCTGGCCAAACTCGTTCGAGAACTTAGTATGTCCTATACACTTGCTCAGTTACCTTCAAATCGGTTCATACATAAGAGAGTTACAGCATGACATATGTCAGATATATACCGGGTGATTATAATTAAAGTTACGATTTCAAAAATCGATAATTTTAAAACTACTGGTCAGAATGACTTGATATTTTAGCAGAACAATCGTGAGGCAATGGAATTTTGTTTGGCGAAGGAAAAAAAATAGTTCCAAATTGTGCCGATAGATGGCGTTGTCAGGGTAATGTCAGGGGAAAGACCAAAAATGTATTCTTGAACCCTTTCCGGCGCGGAGTAAATTTGTTTGCAAAATGATGAAATAATAGACTGACACCGGAATTTACAATCGAATCCATTAGTAAAAAGAAACTTGCTTATTTTTCTGGTTCTTAATGAAAGGAAAATTTTAATTAAATACCGGGTGATTATAATTAAAGTTACGATTTCAAAAATCGATAATTTTAATTAAAACTACTGGTCAGATTGACTTGATATTTTAGCAGAACAATCGTGAGGCAATGGAATTTTGTTTGGCGAAGGAAAAAAAAAAGTTTCAAAATGTGCCCATAGATGGCGCTGTCTGGGTTCACATTGTCTGAAGATATGCAAATTACTAATACGTGACATGCGCACCGCAGACATAGCAACCATAAAAATGCAGAGCAGCAGCTCTTTGCCTGAATGCTTCATCATGACTCTGACTATGAAGGATCGCGCTCTGCTCCAGAAGCTTTTTTATAAGAACGATGACTGTGCACTTACAGCTATTAGGAAGTTTCGGACATTAAAATCCATAAAAAAAGGTCCAATAACAACAAATGGTCTGCAAAAAATGATTGCTAAATTCGAAGAGACCGGTTCATTTGACGTTAAACGGGGTAGAGGAAGGAAAACAGTTTCAGCTGCGGCAGTGGAAGATGTGGCTACAGCATTACAGGAACATACTGACAGTGATGCTGGAATCAGCAGTGCAAGGGGGAGTGGCCGAATGCTGGATATGCCGAACAGCACGGTGCGTAAAGTCCTACGGAACGTCTTACACTGTTATCCGTACAAGATAACTCATGTGCAGGAGTTGCTACCTGCTGACCTGGAAGCACGTCAATCTTTTGCACTACAATTTCTTGCCCGGATGGAAGTGGACAACGGATGGCCATGGAACATTCTGTGGTCTGACGAAGCCCACTTTCATTTGCAAGGTTCTGTAAATACGCAAAATTGCAGGATATGGGCGACCGAGAATCCGTCCCAGCTACAGCCATTACCTCTTCAGTCTGAAAAGGTCACTGTGTGGTGCGGAATAACGGCAGCGTTTATCGTCGGTCCATTTTTCTTCGAGGAGATCACACCTGCGGGTCCCGTTACCTGCACAGTTACTGGCAAGCGGTATGAAGCACTTTTGCGTAACCATGTTCTTCCGGCACTTCAACAGCGTCAGTGTGTGGATCGCATAATATTCATGCAAGATGGCGCTCCTCCGCACATTGCTACTACTGTGAAGCAGCTACTGAGTGATAATTTCGGAGATGATAGGATCATAAGCCGCCATTTTCCAACGACGTGGCCGCCACGTTCCCCCGACTTAAACCCGTGTGATTTATGGCGTTGGGGGTACCTGAAGAATGTTGTTTATAGCGGGCGGATTCAGAATCTAGCCGACTTGAAGGCAAGCATCACACAACACACCCATTGCATTAGTACAGATACCCTCCGATCTGTTGTGGAGCATGCCGTTTTGCGCTTCCAATTAGTAGCGGAACAAGGCGGAGGGCATATTGAGCAACTTATGCCTTAATAATCAGTAAGGTGTTTGTTCCATGAAGCTCTTTTTTTTTTCATTTTTTGTCATTATCGCTGTCGTCGCTGTAAACACGTAGTCTTGTCTTTTCGCTAATAAATTTTTAGTAAATCTCTGAACTCTATTTTTTTCCTTTTGGCAACATCATTCATGTTTAACCCTTTAACGGGCGGTGGTCACAAAAAAGGACACCCAATTTTAATTCTAAAACTGACAAACGGCACCAAGAATATTTAATTAAAATTTTCCTTTCATTAAGAACCAGAAAATAAGCAAGTTTCTTTTTACTAATGGATTCGTTTGTAAATTCCGGTGTCAGTCTATTATTTCATCATTTTGCAAACAAATTTACACCGCGCCGGAAAGGGTTCAAGAATACGTTTTTGGTCTTTCCCCTGACATTACCCTGACAACGCCATCTATCGGCACAATTTGGAACTATTTTTTTCCTTCGCCAAACAAAATTCCATTGCCTCACGATTGTTCTGCTAAAATATCAAGTCATTTTGACCAGTAGTTTTAAAATTATCGATTTTGAAATCGTAACTTTAATTATAATCACCCGGTATATATATATATATATATATATATATAAATCAACATTTGAACGGAGGGTGGTTTGGGGTCTGGGGGTCATGATCGGTGAAAATATACCAAAATGTTTTGGAATTGCTTTCCTCCGAACGGCTTTCAATACAAAAAGCTACCTAAAAATCGTTTGCAGACAAATCATTTCTTTTATACATATACGAGTATAAAATGATTATATCAACATTCTTTACCTACTTGTTTGTCTATACATGATGCAAATTTTATTTGCTTTGATTAGAATGTATTTTTTAACTTGATAGCGTGATACTTAAAAATTTGTATTTTTCATATATTTCATATAAATTCATTACTACAGAAAAAGTTGAATTCCAACGTCTACTATCTATATAAGAGAAAGAAACTAGCATAAAAAATCCAATTAAATATTTCCAAACTAGATTTTTTATGCTTCGAATTATATTTCTAGTGAAATAAACCAACATTAAAGATAAGTTTCTATTTATTTTTACATGATTTTTAAAACATTTTTAGAAAGCATGTTTGAAATCATAGCATAGTATACCAGTATACCATTATGGAAAGTGTAGTATACTAGTGGTGCTATCACGTTTAAAAAATTGCTTACGTAGAAAAATAAACGTAAATATACATATTTTTTATCCTCAAAGCAAGGACAAAATGAGCCGGGAAAGAGTCATTGTAGTTAGTGTAGTAAGTTCAGGAATCACTTTTGCTACACCCTAAATACAACGAGAAAGAAAAATCATGCGTCAACAATAGATTCTGTAACACTTTCCAACACATCCAGACTACTGTAAAAAAAACCGCACCCTTTAAAAAAGGTGGAAGCTGATGTCTAAGCATGGAATTTGGAAAATGCATAGCCCAATTGAAAACACACTTTCATCAATCGCCATCTCTTGTCAGATAAATAACCGAATTCTTTTGTGCAGCCTTGTATATGATCTATAAATTTTTATATACACTACATAGTATGCCAAAATTTAATTCAGTTAGGAAATACATGTTATGCTCTGCTATTTTTTTTAGCTCCATCCACCAGTCGATGACAAAATATGGCAAGCATTTCAAAACTTAATGCAGTCGTATTACGAAATTTAAGCAGTAATAGCCGAGTACAATGTAGATAGAAGGAAAAAATAACACGATTGCACTGTAATCTATTTATTTAAATCCAATCATTTTTAAACATCAGGGGAGTGCTCTCTCTTAGCAAATCTGTATGTTGAAACATAGTAGAACTCTATTACGTGTCTGATTGCTCACTACAACGCCAGCAACATTTTATTTAAACACTCAGTTCGACGGTAAAATCCCTTTTGTCTCTCTCTGTCAGCTCGTTTTAAGCGAGGAACGCGCAAGTACAATTTCGTAACACGTGACCTATTTTAACCAGTGAATGTTTCATTTCGCCTCGCACTACCTTTTATCTATGAATTAATATTGAAGAAATACGCCTCTTCTATGCTTTTGACGGGAAAAGTATTTTCTAGAACATTATAGAAATTAAAATGCGTGGAAAACTAATAGAATAATTTTCGGCTTTTGTGTATTGAGAATATATAAGTTTTTCGATTACAAAACAAATTAAAAAAATGATTTTTTAGACTATTAGGAATGGCGAATTTACACAAATTAAAGGAAATAAAAAAGATTTAAATACTGGAATATATAGGAAATATTTAATATAATAAAGAATTTAAGAATATAAGTTTTTTAAGAAGAAATATTATTTTATATCTTATATGTCAGGAAATAAAAAGTGAATTTAAGTGGAATATGATTAAAAATGTTTTAACCCTTTCACCGTTTGAAGATTTTCCTATATTTCTATAAATATGCTTGCAAATCCCAGAATATTTATAGTTTTTAATCGCAGTTTGATGCTATGATATCTTTTATATTTCCTCATTCTATATACGGCTCAAAAAAGTATTTATGTTAAAAATATTTTTGTCTACAGCAATTTTAACATGACTACCGGATACGGAAAAACACGGGCCTAACGCTTAAAGGGTTTTAAATATGGACAGTAATGGAATATTCTTATAAAAAGGAATATTTTAATAAACTAGGGTTGTAAATAGCATATTAATAAAAGGAATTTTTTATATAATAAGTTTAATAGGGTATGGATTTTAAATTTTGTAATATGCATATCACAGCTGGAAATTCTTCTTTATCAATTTCCGCCAAATGTACTCGATTTCCTTTGTGTAGTCCTGTATATGATCTAAAGAATTTATACTCTCCAAATAATATGTAAAATATTAGTTAAATTTAAAAACACGTACCACAACTGAAAACGCACATCTAGAGATTATTGATCATAAACAGTACTGTGAATGAAAGACGAATGCTATGCTCGTCATATTTTATAATAAGCATCTTGTCGTGCACCTCAGTTATGTACATCAATTTCAGTATGTTTGAAATAGTGTAACATCATTAAAATACGCGGCAAACTATTCTTCCACATAGGCCATAATATAAAGCTTTTTTTGAGTGGCCCTGTAAACGAAATATAAATGCTATGGCACAGCTGTCACATGTTGGCGCGATTTTTTTTTTGGTGATTATATGCCTGATGTGGTAACCCGGTGATTTTGTGACGTTTTGCTTCTTATGACAACCTAGCAGTTCAGATCGTGCCTCGTGTTCGTTTTACTCCTTTATTATTATTATTATTATTATTATTAGCTGAGTCAGTTGTATTCTTGACTTTGTTTCTGCAATATATCGCACGTGAATGTGGATTTTATTATTTTCAGCACGAGTTCAGGTATTATTTCATATTTCTTTTCTGATTAGTATTTCATTCGAATGTTTCAATGGTTGAATTATACAGGGTTATTCTAAATGATGGACCCATTTTCAAAAAAATTGTATTTATTTAAGTACAAATCCAAAATGAATAATCTTTATACCGATGACAACAGGAAGTTTCAAAAGTTTTTTAAGACATCACAAATGTTCAATGTGTCCACCGTTTAAGCGATAGCCAAACTCGTCCCACACACGAGAAAGGGTATCTGCTGTTACTGAGTGCACGGCTTGTACGTCCTGTGTACGTCCCGCCGCTACCAACAACTCTGAATGATATGCGGAACCGCATCACTGCTGCCGTGCACTCAGTAACAGTAGATACGCTTTCTCGTGTGTGGGACGAGTTTGGCTAGCGCTTAAACGGTGGACACATTGAACATTTGTAATGTCTTAAAAAACTTTGAAACTTCCTCCTTTCATTGGTATAAAGATTGTTCATTTTGGATTTGTACTTTAATAAATACAATTTTTTGAAAATGGGTCCATCATTTAGAATAACCCTGCATGTTAAATAAAGTTTGAAGAATTTATTATGCAGTAATATCTTGCTTTTAAATATGATTTATTCTAATGTTAAAAACCTTCCTACTGTTAAAGACGTAGTTAAAAACTACCAGTGTGTTATTACTTACCCATCATCATACGTAGTATAGGGTAAGTCTTGTAATCGTTTTGAAAATCGAAATTTTTTTTGACGGATTTACACGTTTCAGACACTGGACATTCCGAAAAACATATTTTTAGAAAAAAAATTTTGCCGTCCGTCTGTGTGTCTGTGTGTCTGTGTGTGTGTCTGTAAACGCTCTATCTCCCGAACAAATTGAGATAGAGACTTGCCATTTGGTATGTACTTAGTATGTAATAATGGGAAGAAGCCTATTTCATTTCAATAACCTCGATTAAACGGAACATTTTTTTTCGGACTCTCGAAATATTCGTTCTGATGAAAGGTATATAAAAATTTTCGAAATTGTTTATTTTAAGGAGTGAATATAAAAGACAATAAAAAAACATAAATTTTGCATAAAACATGAAGTTGATCGGATAATGAGTTGCCGAGATATTTGTAATCCTATTTTCCACACTCTTCGATTTTTCATGACCCTGTATTTCATCCAAATTTCACTTCAAATATATATTTTAATTGGAAATTTGATGCTTAATCAGATGCAATAAACCGCTAGTTAATAGGAGTATTATTTTTGGAGTTATAAGGAAAAACCTCTTTCAAGCAATTCAGTAATCGAGCCTTTTTATGACGTCATCAAGCCGTGATTTTATTTGAATATCAATGCATTTTATAAGTAGTTTACACATTTTTATTTTAATATTTTACATTATACATATGATGGGTAAGTATTACGGTGGCCCCCAACGACTAGTTTTAGATCGTATAAGAAGTTGTTTTCTTCAGATAGACATGCAAATGAAATCCTGCTCTCATTAATGCTCTCTTTAATGATATTTATTTATTCTAATATTTTCTTTTATAACTGTTTATTTATTGTTTCCATTGTTTATTTATTAATAAAATTGTTTGTTTATCTTTTAAATAATATAAATTGCAATGTTATATATTTATTAATTAAATTATTGTTTATTTATTTCTATTTTATTTTTAAAATAGTATAAAATGTTTCGTTAATCATGTTTTTATTTTAGTTTCATATTAAAATAAAAATAATGGTGCAATTTTCTCACGCGATGTTTAACTGGTATTTGAAAACAAGATTTTCGCCAAATTGGCCCCAAAAAAGAAATCGCGACAGCTGTTCCAATACTACCCTTTATTTTCAATATCAAACATGCCATGGTAAAACTCAATAAAATATATATTTATATATTACGCTATCGTACGTGGCACAGAAATTGCGATTATTTGTTGATTGTTTAATGGCATCACTCAAATGAAACGCATCTCATTGGTTAGGTGCTGTCATCTACAGGAATAAAAGCGAAACAAACAATGATTTCAAATTGTAATTATAATTTGTCAACATTAACAATTAAATAGATATATTTTTATACATTTTCATTTGAAATATTGATTTTTGTAAGCATTTAATATTTATAATTTAAAAAGTACAACTAGCAATATAAAATTTAGAATGTAAACAAAGCAATGATTTTTAAAAAGGGAAAAGTAAGTGTAATAATTTTCCCTGATCGTTTCATTTTTTAAACGTAACTGCTATACTTTAGAAATTTTAGCTCTTATTTAATTTTTTTACAAGTTTTTAGTATAAATAAATATTATTCAGTCTTTTTTTTATGAAGTTCACTCGACTGTTATGTTTTTCAATGAGAGTCTGCCCGGGCAACGCCGGGCGGGTCAGCTAGTATATTTTAATTACATTTCAATCCGACTATATTTATGCGAGTTAGAGAACAAACAGATGGATGAATAGATACATAGACGGACAGAAAAACCGAATTTATAAGCAGTGTTTAACTATATTGCGAAGTTTAAAAAAATGACTATATTTTATGTCTCCCTAAGAATGAACAAAATAAAAAAAGAAAAATATATCGTTTTTCCGATTTTGTCGTGAGAATTTGGAAGAAAGATTGTGCTGTCGGAAAAATGAGCTTTCCGAATGCCCATGGTGTCGGATTTTCTCGCATCTTTTATGGCGTTTCCTCCCCCTGGAAATCTCGTAACTCTCCTGGAAATTTATGTGTTTGAAAAATGTATTCATTGAGATGAATGCAGAAATTCTAGACTCCTATAGAAATCTGAAAATAAACCTAAAAGGATCATTTTAAAAACAATCTGCAAATTGGCTAAGAAAGTTATACAATTGATTTTAGTTTTAATAATAAAACTAGCCTTGTGACCGTCTTTGGTACAGGGTAGAAAATAAACAAGAGCGAAAAATCATGCATGAGGCATAGATCATGAAACACATTAGAAGTTTAAAAATGCATACCCGAGCGGAAAATACACTCAATCATAGTCAGTCCTGTGACTCAGTTCCTAGTCACAATTCTTGTGTGTGTCTCTGTAAAAGAGCTATAAACATATAAATACTCATCAAACACTTGCTTCCAACGTAAAATTATTTAATAAATATGAGATACTTTTAAACTACATGTATATAAAACAAACCTCGACGTTTCGGTTAATCTTTATAACCATCATCAGGAGAATTATGACTATTTAATTATAAAGATTAACCGAAACGTCGAGGTTTGTTTTATATATATGTAGTTTAAAAGTAACTCATATTTATTAAATAATTTTACGTTGGAAGCAAGTGTTTGATGAGTATTTATATGTTAATGGTGCAACGTAAAGTCCTTATTAATTAAGAACTATAAACGTTATGCACCTCATAATTTGTAGATAGCATGTTGTAGTGCTTCAATAATTTCATTATGTTTGAAATATCACAACTTCATTAAAATGCGCCGCAAACGATTTATCCCTTTACATCATAATCTAATGAAATTATTTTATGCGTCCCTGTAAACGAATTGTAAATTCTACTTATTCTATATTCCTAATAAAATATGTTATAGCCCATCTCAGTGATGTATACTAATCTCATAAATTTTGAAATATCGTAACATGAATAAAATGCGCCGCAAACGATTTTTCCCCATAGACGATAATGTAATGGTATTCTTTTGAGTGTCCCTGTAAACCAACTATAAATGCTACACAGCTCATTTTCAATAATGAACATTCTATAGTAAAGCTCAATAATATGTAAAAATTTCATGGCAATCCGAGTATATGTACGAGTGGTAGAGCACGAACAAACAGACAGGCGGCAAACAGACAGACAGACAGATAAACCGAATTCATAAACACTTTTCAACTATGTTGGAAAGTGTTAAAAATTGCTCACTCAAAGTTTGTTTCTAATGCATAATCAAAATTGTGTCATAAAAGAAATTGGGAATTAAATTCACTAATTTGTTAAGCTTGTAAAAATTATTTTTTGTGACACTAAATAAACTCTGAAAAAGCCTTTTGAGATAGATAAAACATCGAATAGAACTATCGATAAAAATATCGCTATTTAAAATTGATTGCCGAAACGTCAGTTGAGACTTATTGTAGAAACAGGAAAATGTTTCGACTCCTGTTTGTCTGTCTGTCTGTTTGTATCTGTTTCGCTGTCAGGGCCTGATTACCGCACAGGCCAACTAGGCCGCGGCTTTGGGCCCAAAAAAGTAAAATTATTTAGAAAAAAATTCTCCTAAAATAAAATTTGTTTTCAATCTTCTACACCTAAGACACAGATAATAGACACGTTAACAGACACAGGTACCTAAGACACTCTATAAATGCTGTTGTAATGACCCCGAATAAATTCTGGAACCCAAACCGTTTCGCAAAATGCAAACGATTGCCTGTATACTCTGAAGGGAAATTCTTTTTGCTTTTCAATTCGCCAGGCGGCACGCTGATCTAAAAAAGAAATAGAATAACGATGATGACAGTGTGACGAAAAAAAATGCGCTGTTTTAACGGTTGGTTGATTTTATGACGGTTGATTATCTACACGAGGGATATAAACCTTAGGGGGGTGGAGTGCCCTCCGTGGGGGTCTTTCCAAGGGATCTTAACCCGTATTTACGACAAGGTTCGAAGAAAACCACGGAAAACTTCGAACGGTTAGGTCGAGGAGTGCGACAGGGATTTGAACCCAGCACTCCCCGTCTACCAGCTTTGAGAGCAGAACTTCTCAGCCACTGGTGGGGCCGCTGTTTTAACGGATTTATTATTTTGTGAATTGTTTTTAGTAACAGTATCTTTCTTATTTGTGTTCAACTACGTGATTATTTGTTGTACAAGTTTCGTACTATATATGTTGTGAATATTCGTAATATATGATGTGCAAGATTATGTGTTGTGATCGTATTATAAGATGAAATAAAAGAGATGTGAGAACATTAACTTTGTGCTAATTATTTACACACGGTTCCAAGAGTGATAAGCCAAGTCGCTACACCTTGCCTGTAATTTCTTGTTCTTTAAAAGCAGCTTAAATTATGAATTCTGTAAATAAAATATTTCTACGGGAATTTTTTTTAAATAAATATTTAAGATGAAGAGATATCGAAGAAGATATCGAAGAGAGAAGTATTATAGTATCAAACAGCAAAAGAAAATTTAAGTTAACCAGAGTATCATGAGCATTTTTCTAAAATGCAGGAAAATTATCAAATACTCAAAAAAAAAAAAAAAAAAAAAAAAAAATCTAGTTACTATTTTGGTTTGAGTGGGGCTCTGAAAAGCTGATGGTACTTGGACCATGGAAATCTTAATCGGGCTCTGTTCGCTATAATTATCGGGAAAGCACCCAATTAGCGTGTTTTTTCGTAGATATGTTGATGAGGTTCAAGGAATCAGTTGTATATTTTTTCATTTAATTTGGTTCATTCGCTCGAAAAATATACAAATTTCGTTTTATGTCATAATGCTTTTATGTGGGAATTCAGACGTCGATTGATCTTTTAATGAATTTTAAAATGTGTCAAGGAGTTTTGGGACACCCTGTATAAAAAATAAGGTACTTCTTTGTTATCTGTCGACCACTTTTCATAACAAAAAACTATCGCCAAACTGTAAGATTAAACGCCAAAAATGCAGTCCCATTTACTTGATGCCGGAAGCATTATCCGTGTTTGTTATATCATCAAGTGCTTTTTAATTCGACATTTGCGTGTATTTTTCATTATGCTTTACTGATTTATTAGTTATTTCATTAATGAAAATAACAATCGTGTCCTTAAATTCTTATATTTTATTTATTTATTTATATTGATATTCCAATGGCAACGTTCTCCCGTTTATTGGGCGTTACAGTTTGGCAATAGTTTTTTGTTATGAAAAGTGATCGACGGGATAATAGAGAAGTACCAAAAAGAACTTTATATAAAAAAACACTTAAAAGAAATAGTAACTAATAAAACGTATTTATTAATAAATTTTTATTACATAATGCATTCAGCAGTAATAATGTCTTTTGCACTTGCCCCATGCACGGGGAGGTGCACTTGCCCCATACACGGGGAGGGGGAAAGCAGAACTTCTCGTCATCAAAACAGGTGGACAACATTCTTTCTCTTTTCTTTACTAGTAAACACAAGTATAGTTTCAAACATACTTTGCACCTGGTTTCACATATGGCATATACACATATGGCATAACACTTATGGCAGAAGAATAGGGATGCCAAATATAATCCATATTTTGAAATAAAAATGTTATAATCATTTAATGATTTTAATAATAACTTTGTATTTTAACAAAAATAGGTAACAGGCAAGAAAAAAAAAAAAAAAAAAAAAAAAAAAGCAGAATATTTTTATGTAAAGAAAAAGTTTATATATATATTTAAAAAAAAACGGAGAATAAAGAAAAAGGTAAAAAAAAAAGGAGAATAAAGGAAAAAGTTACAAAAAAAAAAAGTCCTTCCGGCCTGTACCGGGAGGAAAAGGTAGCTTTCCTATATCTTCGTTTTAAAATTTTAGCTAATGTTACACGAAAACAGCAAGTTAAAATGCAAAGAAACGTTTACAAAAGATTCGTTAATACTGAATTTGAATAAGAAATTCGCCAAATTATTGAGCAATAGCCAAATTGGCTTCATTTATGAAGACTTATTTTGGTCGCCAAATTTGGCGATATTTCGCCAAATATCGCCAATTTTGTCGCCAATGTCGCCAATTTTGGCGCTAACGGATATGAATATATAGTTTTATGCGTATGATTGGGAAAATTATTACAACAGTGAAAGAAAATAATTTGCAAGTAATGGAGTTAATGTGCTGTTTTGTTTCAAAATGTCAGCTACCCTAGAATTTCAAACTGCTCTATCTCAGCCATTTTTTAAGATAGAGGTAAACCAAAAAATGCTCTGGAATCCTTGTATCAAGGCCTAACACGTAATTAAAAAATAAATTTAAATTTTTAATTTTTTTGTATATTTATTTTAGTTTTAAATTTTTAAATGGCCGCCATCTTGAAACAAAATGGCGGACCAAGCTGGCCAACGAACTCGGTCGAGACATTGGTGAGCTTAATACACAGAATTAGTTTCATCAAAATCGATTTATAAATACGAGCGTTATCGTATGACATAGGTCAGATATATATATATATATATATATATATATATATATATATATATATATAAATCAACATTTGAGTGGAGGGTGGTTTTGGGGTCTGGGGGTCATGATCGGTGAAAATATATCGAAATTTTCCGGAACTGCTTTCCTCCGAACGGCTGCAATAGGTAGCTTTATACTTTTTAGTATTGAAAGCTACTTAAAAGCAGAATTTTTTTTTGGATTAAAAACGATAACGATATCAAAGAACCCAACCCCCCCTCCCTAGAGATATCTTTTGATATCATGTGCCAGGCCTCCCTCCCCCCCCCTCTAAAGTGATAACATTATATATGTAATGTACAGCCCCTAAAAACGTATATCAGCGCCATTAGTAATTATTTTGGTAACTTTACGAATTGATTATCCATATTGGTTACAATATTATTCGAGGACAATTATTCAAGGAAATTAAAAATACATGTTCTCAGCAAACATTACAGAACACATAATGATGATAACGTAAAGGCAAACTGTGCCGTTTCATAATTTATGTATAATTCGCAACTGTCAATAGAATATTGCATGTGTAATTTAGAATATAATCAAGAAACATGAACTGTAAAAATTAAACAAAATATCTTCAAAGGAACGAAATATGTAATATTCTTAAGAATAACGTGTAAAATTGCAAATGTTGTTTTCATTTCCGCTGTATGGACCTTTCTCGCACGTCCTAGGATTTTGTTGCAAAAATAAGCCAATAGGTTAGGCATTTGGTGGCTGTTTCTTTTCTATATCCCTATAATACAGAAAATTAAAATCTAGTTATGTTGCTTTAGTTTGTAAATATTATTTATTTAGTTGTTGAAAATCCCCAAATACATTTTTCTTTCATTGTTATGAAGAAAGAAAGAGCTCGAACATAACCTCAATTTTCTAAAACTAATCAACACAAACATATAACCTCCATAATTTTTTTTATATGTTCATAAAAGTTAAATATAAATTTGCTACAAACGTTGCCATAAATTATACACCCTTGAATATATTCGGCAACTCTTTTCAATGAAAATTATTTTCCCGTTCATAATTGATGATAGAAAATTGTGTTCCAGACAATTTTTAACGATGTAAACCTTTTTTATTTTTTGTTTCCCATAAAAACTTTTGTTCCGAGCAAAATAGAACAAAAAATTAGTAATCCCTCCATTACAAGAAGAACATGGTAAATAATAGCCGATATTTTCCCTTAAACCTGCGAGATTGTTATTGAAACAAAGAACATGGTATGGGGTTCGAGGCTATTTTAATGGCGTCTATTATTTAAATGGCAGAAGAATTTGTTGTGATCGTGTCTTGTTTTTTTTTTTCTTTCTTATCTTTTGCGGGATGGCGCTGAAAGGCTTGATTTATTTTCTAACTGTTCTTTAGATGTCGTTTATTTCCGAGTTTTTGGTTAAAAGAGATCCTGTTTTTATAGTAAAGCTCCTGTTTCATTAATTTTTTAGTGTTGTTCCAATTTTCTACCATTCGATGTGGCTTGTCATTAATTTCTAAGTTTATAAAAGTAGAATGTAAAGAATTGAAAAAGAATGTAATGTATTGAAAAGAAGATATTTCACGTGAATCAATATTTAGCAACTGTGAATAAATTTATAATTTGTGTACTTCTAAAGAAATAGTTAAACATATTTTGATTCGGATTAATTTATGACTTAAAGCACATAAAAATAATTAAATTTAGCTAACATTTATGTACTATAAAACTATTCGATTAAACATGTTTTACGCACTTAAAAATAATATTAAGTAATGTTTAAAATCAAAATTCTTCTGCTTTGATAGGAAACTTCCCAGATTGATCCATGGGACGATTTTTGCTGGGTCTAAAATTGCCAAACTAAAGCATATAAAGGGGTCAAAGTTCATTTAGTTTTACATTTTATTCAATTTAATTATTTAAACACCACAAACAACAACAACAAAAAATTGCCTTTTGAAGTTGCAATATTATTTTGAGCAGTATTACAGTATGAGGTACTGCAGTAGGGCCGAAACTAAGGGGAGAAGAGGGGGCATGTGCCAAGGGCGCCAGAACGTCAGGCAGAAGGGGGCACCCAATGAAGATTTGGTTTGTCATATATTAAAGCATAAACAATAGGTCTGAATATTTTATTTTGCCATCTGAAGCTGAAAAACTGTTGGCCGATGACTGTTTCCAACATGGATAAATGTGGGAAATTTCCGGGCTAGGATATCGATCTGGATGGCTTAGTGGCAGAGCATCAGCACTGTATGCTGAAGGTCCCAGGTTCGAGTCCTAGCCCAGGTCAATTTTTCACTCATGTTGGTTTAGCGTATTTAATTGTCTGATAAAATGTGTGTTCTTATATTTGGTTTGTCATTTGATACAAAAAATATGTATAAAACTTGGGTAAACATTTTTTGAAACTGGAAAATTCAAAAGGAAAACTGAGCCAAGTGCATTAAAATTGACGAATAGATAAAAAGAGTGCTGAGGTCGGGTGACTCCCTGGGGCACTGAAAAGTAAGAGGTGGAAAATGCGCAATTTTAAAATACTTTTTTTACATCAAGATCCGACCTTAGAGGAGGAAGTTGGGGTGACTGTCCGGTACACTAAACACTAAGGGATGGTAAACTCACAAAATAAAATACGTAGTAAAAACTTAATAGTTTTTTTTTAGTTTTTGTTGTAAGTCCCTATTATAAATTTGAAAATTAACGTTAGGTTAAGTATCTGGACATATCAGTTTATTAGTAGGAAAAGCTGTATAAGTGATAGTTCCATGAAACTGGCTGTAGATAAACAAAGATATATTACAAAATTGGAATTCATTGTTATACCTACAGAAAATCCTAGTTTTTAAGTTTTTAAGACATTGTGGCTCATACCACTAGGACTTTAAACGCCAGCTCAATTGTAATGTAACACTAAAGCTACAGTAAAATATGTGAAAATGAAATATGTGTATAAGGGAATCCTGTTTTAAATGAAAAAAAAAATGCATGGTCTCAACAGAAAGAATATCAACAATTATACATGCTGAGATGGAAATCTGTATTAAGCGGAATTTTTTCCCTGTTCCTTTCGATTCCGGTTTCACAGGTTTTATTAATATTTGACAAAGCTGATTACGTAGTTCAATATTAAATATTTTATGGTTACATATTTTTGGTAGAAATTTAGTAAAATTCTCTTTGTAAATTTAGTTTGTGGAAGATGGAGGGGGCACCAAAATCTATGATTTCCCCCCCCCCATATTTTTGACGATTTTTATTTTATTACTAAATTAATCAAAGTGAATTTTAGAAACTCAGCTTCGTTTCTAGTGAGTGTAATTTTTTAAAGAATCCTTACAAAGGCCTAAGCAATTAACTAAAAGACAACTCTTGAATATATATTTGAGAATCATTTGCTGAAAACTATTTACGGGAATCATTAAGGGAGAAAGTTCTTCGAATAGTTATAGACTATATAACTAATAAACTATATAAACTATATAGCTATATATTAACTATATTAACTATATTAACTATAAAACTATATAAACTATAATAACTTTATAAACTGTATATAAACTATATAAACTACATAAACTATAATAACTTTATAAACTATATAGCTATATATAAACAATATAACTTTATATAAAATATATTATCTATAATAACTATAAAAACTATATAAACTATAATAACTTTATAAACGATATATAAATTATATAAACTAAATAACGCTATCAACTACATATAAAATATATAAACTATATAAACTACATACACTACAATAACTTTATAAACTATATAAACTATAATAACTCTATAAACTATATATAAACTATATAAACTATAATAACTTTATAAACTATATAGACTATAAACTAAAATAACGATATCAACTATATGTAAACTACATAACCTATATAAACTATAAACTAAAAACTAATAAACTTATAATTTTTACAGTGTACACTTGACGGTACATTGATTATCTTTAGCTCCGGTAGCCCGGGTTGGATCGCATGGCATTTTTTATGGTAAATAGTTTTTTTTTTTTTTTTGATGAAAAAAAAACGTTTTTATTAATTGAATAAAAATGAATTTTAGAAACTCAGCTTCTTTTCTAGTGAATGTAATTTTTTAAAGAATCCCCACAAATGCCTAAGCAATTAACTAAAAGACAACTCTTGAAGAAATAATTGAGAATCATTTGCTGAAAACTATTTACGGGAGTCATTAAGAGAGAAAGTTCTTCGAATAGTTATAAACTATGTAACTAATAAACTATATAAACTTTATAGCTATACATAAACTATTTAACTTTATATAAACTATATAAACTATATCGCTATACATAAACTATATAACTTTACATAAACTATGTAAACTATAATAACTATAAAAATATAAAAACTCTAATAACTCTATGAACTATATATAAACTATAAAACTACATAAATAATAACTTTATAAACTATATACACTATAATTACTATATAAACTATAATAACTCTATAAACTATGTATAAACTGTATAAACTATATAAACTAAAATAACAAGATAAATATAAACTATATAAACTATAATAATTAAAAAATATATAAACATTAATAACTCTATAAATTATATATAAACCATAAAACTATATAAACTATAATAACGTTATAAACTACATAAACTATAATAACTATACAAACTAAAATAACTATATAAACTATAATAACTTTTAAAACTATATAAACTTTAATAACTCTATAAACGATATATATAAACTGTATAAACTATAATAACTTTATAAACTATATAAACTAAAATAACGAGATAAATAAAAACTACATAAACTATATAAACTATATATAAACTAATGAACTTATAATTTTTTACAGTGTACACTTGACAGTATATTGGTTATCTTAACTCCGGTAGCCCGTGTTGGATCGCATGTTACTTTTTATGGTAAATAGTTTTTTTTTTTAACAAAAAAAAGTTTTTATTAAATGAATAAAAATGAATTTTAGAAACCCAGTTTCTTTACTAGTGAATGTAATTTTTTAAAGAATCCCCACAAATGCGTAAGCAATTAACTAAAAGACAACTCTTGAAGAAATATTTGAGAATCATTTGCTGAAAACTATTTACGGGAACCATTAAGAGAGAAAGTTCTTCGAATAGTTGAAATTCCTGAAGATTTTAAGTTGTTTTTAAATTTTATTTTTAAATGGCAACTTTAAGTTAAGTTTGTGAAACGGTTCAAAGCGTGTAATTTTTGTAAGTGTATGTAGAATGATCAATGTTAAGCATTCCAGAAACTTCGTATTGTAAATTGCTGTGCTTAGACAAATCATAGTTTTCGGGAATAATTATATATAGTGTGTGTTTAATGGGAAAAAATAAGAAAGGAAGGAATACACAGAAAAAAAAACTGCTTTATTTTCAGATTTTATTTAAATGCTAAAGAACATTAAAATTAAAGATTGTTCATTTTGGATTTGTACTTTATTAAATACAATTTTTTGAAAATGGTTCCATCGTTTAAAATAACCCTGTACTTTATCAGTTGTTGAACACGTTTTAGGTAGCTTTCAATACAAAAAGTATAAAACTACCTATTGTAGCCGTTCGGAGGAAAGCAATTCCGGAAAATTGCGGTATATTTTCACCGATCATGACCCCCAGACCCCAAAAGCACCCTCAGTTCAAATGTTGATATACATATATATATATATATATATATATATATATATATATGATCTATGTCATACGATAACACTCGTATTTATAAAGCCATTTGAATGAAACTAATTGTGTGTATTAAGCTCCCCAATGTCTCGACCTCTCGACCGAGTTCGTTGGCCAACTTGGTCCGCCATCTTGTTTCAAAATGGTAGCCACTGAAAGATTTAAAATAAAAATAAATATACAAACAAGTTAAAAATTCAAATTTATTTTTGCTTAAGTTTTAGGCCTTGATACAAGGATTCCTGAGCATTTTTTGTTTTACCTCTATCTTTAACAAGGGCTGAGATATAGTAGTTTGAAATTCTTGGGTGGCTGACATTTTGAAACAAGACAGCACATAACAAAAAACCAAAGATTAATTTATGAGTTTTAGTAAACGCGATTTCTCACAAATTATTATCGTTCATTGTTGTCATTTTCCCAATCATACGCATAAAACTATATTTTCATATCCATTAGCGCCAAATTCTCACCAAACTTGGCGAAATATCGCTAAATTTGGCGACCAAAAATAAGTTTTCATAAATGAAGCCAATTTGGCTACAGTTGACTAATTTGTCAAATTTCTTATTCAAATTCAGTATTAACGAATGCTCTGTAATTGGGCTCTTTGCATTTTAGCTTGCTGTTTCGAGTAACATTAGCTAAAATTTTAAAACGAAGATATAGGAAAGCTACCTTTTCCTTCCGGTACAGACCGGAAGGACTTTTTAAATTTAACTCATTTCTTGTCTATTACTTGATGCGTATAAATTCTATAGATCATATATAGGGCAGCGCAAAAGTTCTTGAGTACATTTCAGTCTATTGACGGAAATTCCAGAAGGGAATTTTAAATTGTGCTGCGCGTTTCCTAACTGAACTAAAATTTAGCTTTCTATGTAGTATAGATACAAATCTATAGATCATGTACAAGGCTGTACAAAAGAGTTCGGATATTTTTCCCACTATTGGTGGTAATTCCTGAAATCGGGTTTTTAAATATGTTATGCGTTTTCCAAATTGTTTACCTCGATATCATCTTTCACATTATTAAACGGTAAATATTTGTAAAATTATTTTGGAGATGTTGGAATTGCATCGACCCCCAAAATCCAATCTTGTTTTTTTTTTTTTTTTTTTTTTTTTTTTTTTTCCCTATTTTGACGACTCTACAGCAGGGTTGCC
Source organism: Maratus michaelseni (assembly GCA_963931845.1). Classification (NCBI taxonomy): domain Eukaryota; kingdom Metazoa; phylum Arthropoda; class Arachnida; order Araneae; family Salticidae; genus Maratus; species Maratus michaelseni. Next base: position 168,649,255 of record OZ007600.1, read on the forward strand.
AATTTGGCCTCGCTTTTTTATTCAGAAATTCCGAATTCATACCGGAAATTCCGAAAGCAGAAATTTTTCTTTATCTAAGGAAGAAATGGGTCAATTTTGAAAATGGGGCAATTCCGTGTTATGTTATTGTAAGAGATTTAATGGGTTGCATTTGAATGGGATTCAAGATATTCGTAAGCAGTAATAGACTTATTTTATACTAGCAAGCTACGCCCGCTCCGCTGGTCGATTAGTCCCAAACGAACCTCGAATGATTAAATCATTTACTAGTTTCACCTTCCACCGCCAGGGGGCGTATGTATTATTATGTATATATATATATATATATATATATATATATATATACCGCGTGCGCCATAAATTCGTTAAAACTTTAAAAATTCATTATAAAGGAACAATTGATGCTAAATAATTGCGGTTTGCATGAATGAGATTAGACAATGACGATCGGATTTTCTATAATAACAAAAAAAGTCGTGGATCAAAAATTATCGATACATGGCGCTGACATGCATAATATGGTAAAGATTTATGCAACTCAGGCTGTCAATAAAACCCCTCGATGCACACAGTTTTTTTTATTCGATACCAGAAGTATGCTATCGTTACCAGATCAAGTATTGCTTGGTTTATCTCTTTTACAAGGACGGGGAATCACCAATCGGTGCATTGCAAAAATTCCGCAAGGCAAGAGTACTGAAAACGAGAGAAAAGGCCCTGTTGCATGTGCTGTGATACTGATGGTTGTCAGACGCTTGGAAGAAACGTGTCTTTTACTGTAAGACTTATTTGCATACGTCTACGTCACATTTTACATGCCAGCGCCAGCTATCGCTAATTTTTGTAATCACTTTTTTTTATTAATAAAAAAATCTGATTTTCCTCTAATCCCACTCGTGCAAAGAGCAATTTTTAAACATTATTTGTTCCTTTATCAATAATTTTTAAAATTCTAACGAACTTATGGAATAATGCTATTTAAGTCATAATGCTTTTCAATGTGAATTCAGACAATTTCAAATTTTAACATTCATTGAAAAGAAAATGAGTCATTGGGATAATTGATTTAAATGTTAAATTAATGGTTGCTAAATTTCCAAAATGGAGATCGCAAATTAATGCGATCGCTTTGAAAATTTGCCAATATATTATTAGAATTTCGAAATTAATTGTATAAATTATTGGAAAATATTACGCATCAATTTGAGAGATATAAAACATTTTAATTTCTCACTTTTTATAAAAATTTCCAATGCATTTTTCCCTCTCTTTTATTTTTATGGTTGCCTATCAACTGTATTTCAAAAATATCATAAAAAGAAAATTCAAGCAAATCGCCTTATTTTGACGCAAAATTTTATTAACATAATAGGTGATTTTTGGGTGATTTTAAATTTTAATATGCTTTTCTAATGAAATAAATCATATATTCTAATACGCGCAAATCTTGTGTGTGTGGTTATATATATACATATATATGCAAATTTTATCTTAAAAACGGCTCTAACGATTTTGACGAAATTTTGTATCCTACCGTTTTAGGGCATCAAAAAACAATTGGACTAGGTCACATGTACGAGAAAATTAGATTAGTGGGTCATTTTGGGTCACCATGAGTCAGGGTCAAGCTAATTGTATCTAAAAAACGGTTCAAACGATTTTCACTAAATTTTGTATCCTACCATTTTCGGGCACGAGAAGATTATTGGGCTGGGTCACATGTTCGAGAACTTGCAATGAGTGGGTCATTTTTGGGTTAGTGCGGTTTAAGTTAATTTTATCTGAAAAACGGCTCTAAAGATTTTGATTAAATTTTGTATTTTACGAGTTTCGGGCACGAGAAAATCCGATCAGTAGGTCATATTTGGGTCACTGTGGGTCAAGTTAATTTTATCTAAAATACGGCTCAGACTGTTTTGACTAAATTTTATATCCTACGGATTTCGGGCACGAGAAGACAATTGGGCTTGGTCACATGTTCGAGAAAACTTGACTGGTGGGTCATTTTGGTCATGGGTCATGATATTTGACCTCAAAACTAACGGTCTTCCCACCTCGTGAAGATTTTTTTTAGCTACTAAAGAATGATGACCAAATCGGTTTTCCAGACGAAAATTATAAAAACGTTGAGTGTGTAAATTTAATATAAGTGTCATAAAAGGAATTTACATAAGTATGTTTGTCACTCGAAATTTTATTCAATTTCAGCAAAACATGATGATGTTTAGGTTGAAAAATAAGTATTCTTTTAAGGATAGTATAAAATCTCCTGTACAAGGAGATTGTTAATCTATTGAAATAATAATAATAAATGCATTCCAGCATAAACTCAAATAATGAAATAGCACAATTACTGGAAATTAATAACATAAAATTAAAATAATAACGGGAGGTTCAGGAGTTTTGCCCCCCCCCCCCCCACACACACACACCTGAAAAAAATGTATTTTTATTCTGAAAAAATACAAGAATAAGTAGTTTATCACATCATTGCATGAAATTGTGTTTAATGTGATATTTCTAAATTTTCTGGAAGCTTCGATAAATCTTATATACTTATAAATATATTTGGTGTAAATCCCCAAAAGGTGACTCTGCTATGCTGCATTTTTCACGATTTCCGCAATAGTTCTATACCAAGAACTAATGCATGAATTTTCATCAAACTTCACATTCAATTAGACGTTGACATAAGTTGTTGCTAATTAGGTTTTGGTGTAAATAGCCCAACAGGTGGCGATGCTATGCTGCATTTTTCATGATTTTCACAACAATATCTCAAGAACTAATGCACAGAATTCCATCAAACTTCATAGATTCTGTTAGGCCTTGACAGAAATAGACGCTGATTAGATTTTGGTGTGAGTCGCCCAACAGGTGGCGCTGATGTGCCGCATTTTTCAAGATTTCTATGTATCACGATAGCCATATCTCAAGAATTTAATCAGTGTACGCATCTTAATCAAATTTGATATTCTGTTACCCTTTCGCATAAATAGATAATTATTAGGCTTTGGCCTATACTGCCCAACAGGTGTCACTTTTATGCTCTTTGAGTTGGGAATATTGGTTGCAGGCATCTAAGAGGGTGGTTGCAAGAATTCAATGATTTGATTGAAAAATGCGATGCTTTTTAAATACACAATATTCAACTAGCCTATAGCTTTAGAATCTTCATGATGGGCATAGATTGTCATTTAATTTTGGCGGTGTTACAGCGAATTTTTAAGTATTAACATGTATGAGATAGAAGATAGTTTTAGGATTGGCACATCCGCTTAGTTTTACAGTGTAATCATTCAAATTTTATTTCAATTTCTATTTCCCCATTTTTTGGCATTGGGAACTGATATTTACAATAAAATAAAATTAAGGTGTTGCTATTGAACTTTGAAAAATTAGCATCAATTTCAATACATAAATGATTCCTTGTGACAAAATAAACCACATAAAATAATAAAGAGCTTTATAACAATTAAAGCATTACTTTTCGTTTTTCTTGTATTAATTATACTGGAGTCATTCTTGTTCATCGTTCCAATTTATTGTTACTTTTTTCTGTTTACGATAAGAAAGTATTGGATCTGTGTAAAAATTTCGGCTTCCGGTTTTCGACGGATTTTATAAGGTCCTGAACACGATTTGACTGTTTTTAGAAACTGTCTGTCTGTACGTGACACAAATTTTGTGGGCGTTCTAACTCACGAACTACGGCACAGAATTTAACAAATATTAAGATTAAGTTAGACTTTGACATAAATTGGTGCTGATTAGATTTCGGCGTATATCACCCAATAGGTAGCGCTGCTATTCCGCAATTGTTACGATTTCCAAAATAGCTATATCTCAAGACCTAATGCATGGAATTTCATCAAACTTCATATTATGTTAGACCTTAACACAAACAGCTGCTGATAAGTTTTTGGTGTATGTCGCGCATTAGGTAGCGCTTCTACGCTGCATTTTTCATGATTTCCAAAATAGCTATATCTCAAGAACTAATGCATGGAATTTCATCAAACTTCATATTATGTTAGACCTTAACACAAACAGCTGCTGATAAGTTTTTGGTGTATGTCGCGCATTAGGTAGCGCTTCTACGCTGCATTTTTCATGATTTCCAAAATAGCTATATCTCAAGAACTAATGCATGGAATTTCATCAAACTTCATATTATGTTAGACCTTAACACAAACAGCTGCTGATAAGTTTTTGGCGTATGTCGCGCATTAGGTTAGCGCTTCTTCGCTGCATTTTTCATGATTTCCAAAATAGCTATATCTCAAGAACTAATGCATGGAATTTCATCAAACTTCATATTATGTTAGACCTTAACACAAACAGCTGCTGATAAGTTTTTGGTGTATGTCGCGCATTAGGTAGCGCTTCTACGCTGCATTTTTCATGATTTCCAAAATAGCTATATCTCAAGAACTAATGCATGGAATTTCATCAAACTTCATATTATGTTAGACCTTAACACAAACAGCTGCTGATAAGTTTTTGGTGTATGTCGCGCATTAGGTAGCGCTTCTTCGCTGCATTTTTCATGATTTCCAAAATAGCTATATCTCAAGAACTAATGCATGGAATTTCATCAAACTTCATATTATGTTAGACCTTAACACAAACAGCTGCTGATAAGTTTTTGGCGTATGTCGCGCATTAGGTAGCGCTTCTACGCTGAATGTTTCATGATTTCCAAAATAGCTATATCTCAAGAACTAATGCATGGAATTTCATCAATCTTCTTATTATGTTAGACCTTAACACAAACAGCTGCTGATAAGTTTTTGGTGTATGTCGCGCATTAGGTACCGCTTCTACGCTGCATTTTTCATGATTTCCAAAATAGCTATATCTCAAGAACTAATGCATGGAATTTCATCAAACGTCATATTATGTTAGACCTTAACACAAACAGCTGCTGATAAGTTTTTGGTGTATGTCGCGCATTAGGTAGCGCTTCTACGCTGCATTTTTCATGATTTCCAAAATAGCTATATCTCAAGAACTAATGCATGGAATTTCATCAAACTTCATATTATGTTAGACCTTAACACAAACAGCTGCTGATAAGTTTTTGGCGTATGTCGCGCATTAGGTAGCGCTTCTTCGCTGCATTTTTCATGATTTCCAAAATAGCTATATCTCAAGAACTAATGCATGGAATTTGATCAAACTTCATATTATGTTAGACCTTAACACAAACAGCTGCTGATAAGTTTTTGGCGTATGTCGCGCATTAGGTAGCGCTTCTTCGCTGCATTTTTCATGATTTCCAAAATAGCTATATCTCAAGAACTAATGCATGGAATTTGATCAAACTTCATATTATGTTAGACCTTAACACAAACAGCTGCTGATAAGTTTTTGGTGTATGTCGCGCATTAGGTAGCGCTTCTACGCTGCATTTTTCATGATTTCCAAAATAGCTATATCTCAAGAACTAATGCATGGAATTTCATCAAACTTCATATTATGTTAGACCTTAACACAAACAGCTGCTGATAAGTTTTTGGTGTATGTCGCGCATTAGGTAGCGCTTCTACGCTGCATTTTTCATTATTTCCAAAATAGCTATATCTCAAGAACTAATGCATGGAATTTCATCAAACTTCATATTATGTTAGACCTTAACACAACCAGCTGCTGATAAGTTTTTGGCGTATGTCGCGCATTAGGTAGCGCTTCTCGCTGCATTTTTCATGATTTCCAAAATAGCTATATCTCAAGAACTAATGCATGGAATTTCATCAAACTTCATATTATGTTAGACCTTAACACAAACAGCTGCTGATAAGTTTTTGGTGTATGTCGCGCATTAGGTACCGCTTCTACGCTGCATTTTTCATGATTTCCAAAATAGCTATATCTCAAGAACTAATGCATGGAATTTCATCAAACTTCATATTATGTTAGACCTTAACACAAACAGCTGCTGATAAGTTTTTGGTGTATGTCGCGCATTAGGTAGCGCTTCTTCGCTGCATTTTTCATGATTTCCAAAATAGCTATATCTCAAGAACTAATGCATGGAATTTCATCAAACTTCATATTATGTTAGACCTTAACACAAACAGCTGCTGATAAGTTTTTGGTGTATGTCGCGCATTAGGTACCGCTTCTACGCTGCATTTTTCATGATTTCCAAAATAGCTATATCTCAAGAACTAATGCATGGAATTTCATCAAACTTCATATTATGTTAGACCTTAACACAAACAGCTGCTGATAAGTTTTTGGTGTATGTCGCGCATTAGGTAGCGCTTCTACGCTGCATTTTTCATGATTTCCAAAATAGCTATATCTCAAGAACTAATGCATGGAATTTCATCAAACTTCATATTATGTTAGACCTTAACACAAACAGCTGCTGATAAGTTTTCGGTGTATGTCGCGCATTAGGTAGCGCTTCTACGCTGCATTTTTCATGATTTCCAAAATAGCTATATCTCAAGAACTAATGCATGGAATTTCATCAAACTTCATATTATGTTAGACCTTAACACAAACAGCTGCTGATAAGTTTTTGGTGTATGTCGCGCATTAGGTACCGCTTCTACGCTGCATTTTTCATGATTTCCAAAATAGCTATATCTCAAGAACTAATGCATGGAATTTCATCAAACTTCATATTATGTTAGACCTTAACACAAACAGCTGCTGATAAGTTTTTGGTGTATGTCGCGCATTAGGTAGCGCTTCTACGCTGCATTTTTCATGATTTCCAAAATAGCTATATCTCAAGAACTAATGCATGGAATTTCATCAAACTTCATATTATGTTAGACCTTAACACAAACAGCTGCTGATAAGTTTTTGGTGTATGTCGCGCATTAGGTAGCGCTTCTACGCTGCATTTTTCATGATTTCCAAAATAGCTATATCTCAAGAACTAATGCATGGAATTTCATCAAACTTCATATTATGTTACACCTTAACACAAACAGCTGCTGATAAGTTTTTAGTGTATGTCGCATTAGGTACCACTTCTACGCTGTATTTTTCATGAATTTCAAAATAGCTTAACTCAAGAATTAATGCACGGAATTTCATCAAACTTCATATTGTGTTTGAGCTTAACATAATTAGATTCTGATAAAGTTTGAGTGAAATACCACTCAATATGTTGCGTTGCTACAGTGTAAAAAAATTTCGTAATATTTCAGTACATGTACTGTAAATTAACAGTACTTGTACCGTTTTCACTCTTTACGGTATGACTACCGTACTTCTAAGGCATATTAAGCGTAAAAAACCGTATATGTGCCATTTCTATTATAAACGGTATTTATACCGTAAAATGATTGTTTTTCAATAAAAAATCGCTATTTATACCGAAAAATAATTTTGTTTCAGTAAGGAAAAAGCTGGCAGCCCCGCCTCGGTGTACCGCAACCCATGAAGTGGTGCTCTTACTCTTGTTACGTAATGCGTGTAGGCCTGAGAAGAGGGGGGAGCGAACAGTTGCTACATATATTTTAAATATGTTATGGTACATATACCGTCCAGTTAAATTGCAGTATATATACTGGTCACAAAGTTGTCAGTATATGTACCGTAATTGTTGACCAAAATTTTTTACAGTGTATGTTATGGTTTCACGTTTTCTGAGATGGCTATATCACGAAAAATTATGAATAGAATTTCATCAAATTTCATATTCTGTTAGCCCTTGACATAAATAGATGCTGATTTAAATTTAACTTTTATCAATCAATTCGGGGTGCTTGTATGTTCTGTTCTCAATCTTTCGCCAATCAATTGATGCAATTTAGCGAGCATGATTTTTACTTTCTTCTATCTTTACAAGCAGAAAGTATTGGATGCACGAAAATTTTCGACTTCCAGTTTTGACAGATTTATTCGCTTTAGAAGATCCTGAATCCAATTTGACTGCTTTTAGAAAATGTCGGTCTTTGAGTGTTATAACGTAAGGGTTTCTCTAGTATAACGTTAAGGTTTCTCATGGAAGTGGTTAACTTGTTTTGGTACAAAAGTTACTTTGAGAAAAACTTTGTAGAAAACACGTGCTAGGTCATTAGGCCTAGGCAGCACGTGGCGTGATCGATCAGAGAAAACGGCGAGGTGTCCATCTGCAAAACTCAGGTTCTGTAAATAACTCGCTGTTGTCAGGATCGCTTCAAGACGAGGAAATGAAATAAGGAATAATTTCTTATCTTACCAAAACACAGGCTCATCACTGCTGGAGGTGCTGAAAGAGAGTAGAGGCAGACATCGTAGTAGAGAAGACAGGACAACGTAGTTGGCAGCTAACTTATTTATTTGTATACAAAGTGTATACTCTTAAGAGGAATGATATTGGCAGACGTCGCTCGCACATGATATGTTCCAAAAAGACATCACCATCTTACAAGTCAGTATCTCACTCGCTCGGCTCCCACGGAAGCCATTACGGCGACCGGGAGGCCTAATCTAAACACAGCTGTCTCGTGCCCAGGCAAGACTCAACTGTCCCAACTACCGAACTGCTTGCCGGTATGAAAAACGCGCGCTAGCCAGAGATTGGCGGTGAAAAACCTGTCCAACAGGTGAGCGAACGCCAAAGCGTAAGTCCGTGTTGACGCCAAAGGCGATAACGAACCGCGACGCGCGCCAAGCGAAACGCAAGGAGGGGAAGCGTTCGAAAATGCCGGTTGCTTCAAGATCGCGAATCGGCACTGCGGCAAAACGCAATGAAAAAGGAATAATTAAGAACTTAAAAGAGGAATTACAAAATATGACAGAATTAACGTAGAGAAATAAATGAGATGTCAAATTAAAGGGAATTTAAAATGCCGAAAAATGAGAACGATGATTTAAATTAATATTAAAGAGAAACTATTGAAATTATTAGGATTAAATGTTCTAAAAATGGGAAATGTGCACGTGGGTACGATAACATCGTAAAATAGTTGAAAGTGGCACGTTTGCAACGTGACACATTCCCGGGCAAACGAAAATTTGTAAAATTTTGAAAGGGAAAGAAAAATTTAGACTGACATAACAAATTTTGAACGTTTGAGAAAAATTTGGAATAAGGGTAAATTTTGAATGAGAGAGAAAAATTTTACAAAATTTTAAAAATTTGGAATGTGCGAGCCGTCACCAAGGGCTACATGGGGTTGACAGGACGACTTGACAATCAGTCGTATTAAAGACAATCAGTATCAACATAGTATTAGTATAAAAAAAATGCAAATTAGGCTACACTTTTACAGATCTGTGAAGTCATACCATTGACTTGCTAAATAAACATTGTTATTTCACTAAAATTTCATTGATAGTAGCTTGAGAAATTTGCTATCATAAATACTTTTTTTAATTGACTTTAGAATGTGGTGACTTACAAAAACACTAAAAATTCAATACGTGTGGTACTCACACTTAATTATACATAAGATTCACCTCTAAAGTATTTGATTTTATATTAGCACCAAATAGGAACTGGTGATTAAATTTTAAATACATTGATACAGTGTTGAATAGATTTTAAAGTTAAGCTGCAAGTAATTACACACAATACAAAAACAATAATAATAATACATACATTTTAGCTCTAAGTTTAAATGAAAAATGGTATTGTATGAGCTTAATTCATACTTTTGAAAAAATTTGCATGAGCAATTGAAAATTATTAAGTTAAAAAGTGCAAAAAATTATATATATATTTTTGAAACAACTTGTGCAAAAATTAAATCCAATTTTGAAAAAATCAATGAAATCATAACAAAATTTTAGAACACACTTTAAAAATAGATTTCAAAGATGAATAAAAGTTAAGTGCTTAGTTAACCAACTAAAGAAAAAAAAATTAATCTTTTTAACTATTGTGCACAGATTTAAAGTAAATAAAAGTTAATATATTTTTTTAAAACACAGCTTCATAAATAAACAGGCAATAATGAAATACACTGAAATACACATACAAATAATAAGCAGCAGATGAAACTTTAAACATTACCATAATTAAAATTGAAAAAAAAATTGTAAACATGAAGCATTTTATAAGTTTAGAACACACAGAATTACAATACACTCTAACAAGAAAACCAATGACTAACGCAAGATAAATTAAGTAAGTAAAACCTTGAAAGAGGCAACTGTGAGCCAAAATTATGAAAAAATGAAAATTTTAAAAATCCAGCACATTTCATCGAATGCGAAATGTGTGTCACAAAAGTGTTGGTGTACAAAAAAAAACAAAAAGTGGACACCATGTTGGTTGGCAACTCACTAAACAACCAATCACTGTGTGCGTGTAAAGGACATGTATGTAAATAAAGATTGCAACACAAAAACCAAAAGATAAAAGTGATAGAATTTATTGAAGAAAACAAGCACCCAAAGGTAAGTGCAACAGACAATTGTCAACTGTTGCCTGACAAGAGCCACCTCAAACAATTATCAAGTTAGGAGGACAAACAGAAGTTGCATTACTGGACTGGGATAGTCCGAATGGATCACAGGTAAGAAAAATTTAAAAATTATGAACGAAAATTAAATATTTCTATGGAATTTACGACCATGTGCTTAAAGCCATCATACCAACAAAACACAAAAATACACGATACTAGTAGAATATTAATGCATGGTACTGTGAATAACGAAAAACACTGTGAAGGCTGATCGCCCAACAACCTAACACTGTGTGTGTCACTACTGAAATATCACACATAAAACACAAGAATGAATAAATAAATACACTAAAATACAATGCTTATTGGTACGAATGATGCACTGATGAATTAAAATAAGCAAAATTGGAATAAGATAAATAAATGTTAAAATGCTGCATATTTGTATAAAAGAAATTATATACCTAGAAGTTCAGAAACTGTAACCTTAATTAAAAATTATGCAAGAAAATTTACTTTCTTCAACATTACAACAGAAAAATACAAAGATCACTTAAAAATTTGAGATTTAGAAAATTTAATAGCTTCAACACCAAAGAAAATTTTATATCTACAATATTTCATCACACTTAAAAAACTATTGAAAAACCCGTTAATTGCTACTATACTACCTGAGAAACATAATTTCCCACCGTATTTCACATATAAAATTGAAAAAATTTAATTGCTTCAATACCACAAGATAAAATTTCTTGGTGTTCCATCACATAAAAAAATTATGTTTGATTTTTTTTTTTAATAAATAAAATACTGTGCAAGTTTAAATACTTATTTTCAAAAGGATTTTTTTTTTTTTTTCAAATTGATAGCATTATTTTGAAAAAGCACTTTTTTTTTTTTTTTTTTTTTTTTTTTTTTTAATTTATTATTACTTTGAAAAACAAGCTTTTTGAATAAGTTTATAGTTTATTTTGAAATTCAAACACTTTCTATTTTTTTTTTCTTACTTGAGACTTTTCTCAAGATTATAAACACAATACATGAATAATATGATTGACAAATCATGCAAAAATTATACTTTATGAAAGTATAAAGTTATAAAACACCTTATTAAATGCAATTTTGAAAATCATGACACAGTGAAAAACAGTTTTGAGATAAATTAAAATGAAATACTTAAAGAAATTTATTAAAATGATGCTTGATTAAAAACCTTAAAAAGATTAACTGAGCATGAGAGCAATGAACAACTGTTACACAATACCTGCTACCGGTAAACAAGCAATGCATAACGCAAAATACTTTCACCAGATTGTTCCTGGCCATGAAACAACCAGATGAAAGGATTCACAGCACTCATGAACAATCAATGACTTAATACTTAAAATGAGAAATATCGTAAAAACGTAATTTCAAGCAATGAATTGATAAAAAAAATACATGTAAAAATAATAATAATTGTAGAATATTACTAAGTATCACTTGGACACAATAAAAAATTAGAAATATGAACTTAAGTGTGCAAGCTTGGAACAGTGAATTTTTGAGTTCATCTGATCCTGCACGATGAAAATATTTGAATTTAAACAAGAAATACCTGTCTGCATAGAACACAAAAATACACACTAAAAATAGCAGATAAAATATATTTCCTGTGATTAAGAAAAATTTTATTGAAGTTCAGTGAAAAGTACTGATTTTTTTTTTTTTAATTAACTATTGAAGCAATACCAATGCATGTTATTTTTTTTTTTTTTTTTTTTTTTTTTTTTAAAGGAACTTTCACTGTGATAAGAAGGCATCTTGAAAATTGCAACCATGAAAAATTTAAAAACATATTACAAGAAAACCATTTTAAATTTGCATTGATTACTGTTATACAACACTAAGAAAAACTTATAAAAATAATCATAAATGTTAAATATGAAAAATTTTCAAATTATAAAATGATACCTTTGAGCTAAATAAAACACTTAAACACATATGAAAATATAAGAAAAATGAGTAAATACGAAAGCGACGATCTAAAACAAGCCTGAAGAATTAGTCTGCACTTATCTGTTCCTTTACTGTTGGCACTAGACATATACTCATGCTCATATGCTGTAAAACGTCTTTAGTGTCCTTTTTACTTCATCATAAGAAAATAACAATATGATGTCGCGATGTCTATTCCTGTTCCTGAAATCGATGAAAAACGTTGTCTTCTTAGAAAAGCTAAAGTTCTTTTTTTTTTTGAGACATCGATGATAAAAAAAACTCGTCACGATTGACGTACGAGGAGGTGACACGGCACCAAGTATAACGTAAGGGTTTCTCTAGTATAACGTTAAGGTTTCTCATGGAAGTGGTTAACTTGTTTTGGTACAAAAGTTACTTTGAGAAAAACTTTGTAGAAAACACGTGCTAGGTCATTAGGCCTAGGCAGCACGTGGCGTGATCGATCAGAGAAAACGGCGAGGTGTCCATCTGCAAAACTCAGGTTCTGTAAATAACTCGCTGTTGTCAGGATCGCTTCAAGACGAGGAAATGAAATAAGGAATAATTTCTTATCTTACCAAAACACAGGCTCGTCACTGCTGGAGGTGCTGAAAGAGAGTAGAGGCAGACATCGTAGTAGAGAAGACAGGACAACGTAGTTGGCAGCTAACTTATTTATTTGTATACAAAGTGTATACTCTTAAGAGGAATGATATTGGCAGACGTCGCTCGCACATGATATGTTCCAAAAAGACATCACCATCTTACAAGTCAGTATCTCACTCGCTCGGCTCCCACGGAAGCCATTACGGCGACCGGGAGGCCTAATCTAAACACAGCTGTCTCGTGCCCAGGCAAGACTCAACTGTCCCAACTACCGAACTGCTTGCCGGTATGAAAAACGCGCGCTAGCCAGAGATTGGCGGTGAAAAACCTGTCCAACAGGTGAGCGAACGCCAAAGCGTAAGTCCGTGTTGACGCCAAAGGCGATAACGAACCGCGACGCGCGCCAAGCGAAACGCAAGGAGGGGAAGCGTTCGAAAATGCCGGTTGCTTCAAGATCGCGAATCGGCACTGCGGCAAAACGCAATGAAAAGGGAATAATTAAGAACTTAAAAGAGGAATTACAAAATATGACAGAATTAACGTAGAGAAATAAATGAGATGTCAAATTAAAGGGAATTTAAAATGCCGAAAAATGAGAACGATGATTTAAATTAATATTAAAGAGAAACTATTGAAATTATTAGGATTAAATGTTCTAAAAATGGGAAATGTGCACGTGGGTACGATAACATCGTAAAATAGTTGAAAGTGGCACGTTTGCAACGTGACAAGTGTATTTGTGTGTCTGTCTGTGACAAAAATTTTGTGGGCGCTCTCGCTCTACCTCAAGAACTAATGCACGAAATTTAATGAAACTTTATATTCAGTTAGACCTTTATATAAATTAGTGCTGATTAGTTTTTGGTGTAAATTTCCCAAAAGGTGGCGCTGCTACGCAGCATTTTTTACGATTTCCGTAATAGCTCTATCTTAAGAACTAATGTACGGATTTTCATCAAACTTCTAATTCAGTTAGACATTGACATAAGTTGCTGCTGATTTGGGTCTGGTGTAAATCGTCAAACAAGTGGCGATACTATGCTGCATTTTCATGATTTTCACTATAGCTATATCTGAAAAACTACATAAATCGACGCTGATTAGGTTTTGGTGTAAATCGCCTAACAGGTGGCGCTGCTGCGCTGCATTTGTCACGATTTCTATATCTTAGGATAGCCATATCTCAAGTAAGACGTTGATATAAGTTGTTGCTGATTTGGTTAGAACAAAGGCACGACATTTCACCAAACTTCATATTCTGTTACACCTTGACAAAAATAGATCATTATCAGGTTTGGGTGTATACCGCTCAAGAGTTGTCGCTGCTATTCTCTATTTTTCGCGGTTTCCGCGATAGCTGTATCTGAAAAAACGTATAGATTGTCATTTAATTTTCGTTGCAGACTATTTGATTTATATAGAAGAAAGTTTTGTGATGGCCACAACATGCTAGTTTAAACGATGTAAGATTAAACTGTGGAGCAAACGATTTTTCAAGAATAAAAATAATTTTGAGTCGTCTCTAGAGGATATTTTAGTTACTTATTTTGAACGATGTAGGGAGAAAGTGTAGAACATACGATTTGTGAACAAGACAATTTCATGTAATGTATTACTAAATCATTTAATTGATTTGATTTATATAGAAGAAAGTTTTGCAATGACCGTAACAGACTAGTTTTTTTATGTACGCATTAAGAAATAGAAAACTTCATTTTTTATACGGCTGAAAGATATAAAAATATATTCGATAACAGAAAAATGAAGAAAACATTTTTTTAACACTTTTGTAAGAATGAAAAACTTTAAGATCGTCTATTTTGTGATGAGAGGATTTATTGTAGTCTTATAACGAGACACCTTTTCTGAAATACTTCCTATTTCCTATTACTGGAATTTTTTTATGATATAATAATATTTTACGAAATTTTATTCTATAGAGGAAGAATAATTTCAGTAATGTATCATGCTCAAATTTATCGCTACACATTTTGAAGAGGGGTTATGCGAGAAAAAAAAAAGAATCAAACGTTTTAGAAGCGAAGAAGGAAAGTGCATTTTGGTGTAGAAAATGAAAGAAAAATCATTTTCAAGCATAGATTATAGGACCTTATTCTACGAGAATGAAACATTAGTTTCACGTCTTATGTGTACAGGGTGCATAGGAAAGTTTTTTTTATCCTGAGAAAAAAAAATAATAACATTTATTCTTTTTTTTTTTTTTTTTAGATATTGAGTGCTACAGAATTTGCAAAAGTGGAAATTTTAAAGATATTTAAGTTTAAATCTAAAATTAAGCCCGTTATTGAACTTTCTAGAATATTAAATCGTTCAAATTGAGGCCTCACCAGTGGCTGAGAGGTTCTGCTCTCAAAGCTGGTAGACGAAAGGTGCTGTGTTCAAACCCCTGTCGCGCTCGTTGACCTAACCGTTCGGAGTTTTCCCTGGTTTTCTTCGAACCTTGCCGTAAATACAGGTTAGGATCCTTTAGAAGGACCCCCCCCCTCGCCCTAGGGCCTATATCCCTCGTGTAGATAATCGGCCGTCATAAAATCAACCAAACATTCAAATTGAAAGAGAGCTATAGAATACCTGCTCGTATTAACAATTTCGACAAAAGTAATGTAAGAGTGACCATGTGTAACAAGTGTTCAGACTGATACAAAAATTGGGAGATTGGTATCAAAGCAAAATATGCCCACAAGACAAATTAAAAATAATCTCGGTGTCAATGTCTCAAAGGACACCAAATACATAGATGCATAAGTGACTGCAAGAACACTGTTTTCAAGAAAATGTGTTATAAACCACGCCTAAAACCCCACCATAAACAGACCAAAATGGATTGCTCGAAGAATTCCATTAACTGTTAAAAATCTGCGACAAACTGTCCGGACTTTCGACTGTTTTTAAAGATAACGGTTACTTGACCATATTATAAAGCATATCTGAGCATATTATTGACCAAATTATGGTCAGAATAGAGATAAATTGCGGTTATGAAACCGTTTTCTATAAAAACGGTCAATTGACTGGACAGTTTGCTGCAAACTTTTAACAGTGTTTATTGTATCGACGAGAACTACAGTCATTCAAGCGCGATAACATCATAATAAAGTGATTACACCCGAAGTAACGCAATGGGTAGCGGAGTCTTTAGTGGTGAAATATCTACTAGACTACGTGATTTCCCGCTGACCTTGACCAACAAACTATTACCTTTCATTGGGCTTCTATTAATAGAATTAATATAAAGCGCGTTTTGAAAGTTTGTAGCAGATAAGAGTTGCAAAGACTAGAATAAACCCGGTTTAAACCGGGGAATAAACCAGGTTTTTTGGAAATAGGCCAGGTTTTTTGGAAATAAACCAGGTCTTTTGGGAATAAACCGGGGAATAAACCGGGTCTATTGGAAATAAATCTGGGAACAAACTGGTTCTTTGCAATTCTAGTAGCAGACTAGCAACTGTAACTTATAAAGACATTCTAGCATTTTGAATGAGAACGTGATGTCACAACCTAACATCTGTGCGCAACAGCGACCTCTGTACTTTATTTTACTTTAACTTTCGAGGAATGCATGTAGCTTTCGGAGTTTGTGGGTTTTTTGTGTTTCGACCTTGACCTACCAAACTACTACCTTTCATTGGGCTTCTATTAATGTAATTAATATAAAGCACGTTTTGAAAGTTTGTAGCAGACTAGCAATTGTCTTATAAAGACATTCTAGCGTTTTGAATGAGAACGTGATATCACAACCTAACATTTGTGCGCAACAGCGACCTCTGTACTTTATTTTACTTTAACTTTCGAGGAATGCATGTAGCCTTCGGAGTTTGTGGGGTTTTTGTGTTTCGCAGTGTGTGTTATGCAAAATTTAGCTTATTTGGTCAATCAGCAATTGTATATAAGCAAGGATGAAATATTGTTTCAGCGGATTTGGGTCAGGTCTCTCCTTTAAGGTGTCTTAGACCAGCTTTAGCAGCGAATATTGTGGTTGCTTCCTGGTGATTTCATTGAGCAAAGATTTTCATAGTTTGTAAGATAGCATCGAGAGTTTCTTGAAGTTAGTCGTGGACAGGGGTCGGAGAAACTACATTTTTATTGTAGCGAACTACAACTACAACTACTTTGTCGAAAATGTAGTTAACTACAACTACAACTACTTGTTTTAAAAAGTAGCGACTACAAACAACTTTTCAAAAGTAGTCACTACTTCGCTACTTTAAATTTTGTCAAAGTGTTCAATTTATACTAGAAATTAAAGACACGGATTAAATAATAAAGTGACCCCTCGTTATATCGCGTCAGCCGGAATACAATTAAATAAATGCGACATAACCAAGTGCATTAAAAAATTAAGAAAGATACCATACAAGGAAATGTTTTGTGTTCCTCTCAAAAACGTTAGTTTATTCACACTTACCAAATTTCGTAGCAAAATTAAGAGAGATATTATAATCTAGAAAATTACAGAAAAGAAAACCCTAAATGCAAACAATAAAAAATCTGTAAATGGAGCAATTCCAAATAACAAGAAATCCGGCGTTAAAACATGGAAGACTTCTTAACAAGTAAATAGACAAGTGTTGCCAACAAGAAAATTAATTCCTTTGGTGGGTTAGTACTTGATTTCAGCAGCAAGTGTCAATGGAAAAAATCTATAACTTCATGTGACGCGTTGCTATACACTGCAGCTGAGATTTGCCACTTCGATTCGGAAATTTTTGAGCAGTACAAATTCTGCACAAAAGAAGCGAGTTTCGACCACGTGATTTGCAGAATGACACTTCTTTTTCTCCTGAAGTAGCGTTCAAAGTAGCGTCGGTTCTCGCTACAAACTACTGATTTTTTGTATCGCGCTACTCGCTACACTACATTGTTCAAAATGTAGCGCGCTACACTACAAACTACTGTAAAAAGTGGCGACTACAGTAGTTTCTATACTTGTAACTCGCTACTTACGACACCTGGTCGTGGACTATCGTAGCTGTGATTTTCACGTAAGCGAATCTGTGGTTTGTTGAATTTTCTAGTTATTTAAAGCGAAGTGCGAGTTAGTAACTGGATTTTTGGAATCCTTATTCAGTTTAGGCAAAATTGTGAAAAAGACTCTGCCACAGCCCTGCCCAATTAATTTCAATAAACATAGTTTGAAACCTTTAAATTCTTGTCATGACTGAGTTAGCCGATAACGGTACTAACAAGCACATCTTAAGTTGATTCCTTGATTTTTTCCGAAAGTTTATAAAAGTGTTTTTTTTTTTTTTTTTACCCTGAATTTACATACGTGTGTGGCGATAAATAGCAATGAAGGGTTATAATTTTATTAACTTTGAATTGAAAAAATGCTTATAAAATAATTAATTCACTAATTAATCGTAATTTTTTTGTTTAAATGTAACACTATATAATATGAAGCTTCTAGAATGTTGGACATTTGTCATTCCACATACCTTTTCAAGAATTAAACGCTTTGAATAGTTCCGCAAACATAACTTAAAGTTGCCATTTACAAATAAAATTTAAAAACAACTTAAAATCTTCTGGAATTTCAACTATTCGAAGACCCTTCTCTCTTAATGGTACTTGGAAATAGTTTTAAGAAATGAGTTGCAAATATTTCTTCAGGCGTTGTCTTTTAGTTAATTGCTTAGGCATTTGTGGGAATTGTTTAAAAAATAACAAAACTGACTGGAAAAAAAGATGTTTCTAAAACTTAAAATCATTCAATTAATAAAAAAAGGCTTTTCATGAAAAAAAAAATCAAATGCTATCACAAAATGTTATTTTACCTCCTTTGATTTAAGTCCATGTATATGTTACGGTCAATATGATAAATCCAGTAATTATTTATATTAAGCGGTTATTCTTAAAAATTACCGGATTTATCATATTGACCATAACATATATAATAATATTGTTCTGATTTTTTTTCAATTTTCTTGCTCGACAGTGCAAAACTTTGTGACAGAATTGTAAATTATTTTAATTCCTATATCATAACTGCCAACTTTAACGCTTTTCTGTAACCACTAAATTTTAACAGAAATGTTTATCTTCTTTAATCACAAATTTCGTTAATTATAAAATATAATATTTAACATTCAGCATCGGTGCTAAGAAGAAAGCGTAAACTATTGGCATCTATGGAAGTTTGTTGACAATCTCATTCAAATATCAAAGTATTGAACAATTTTTAGAAAATTTTTTCAGTCAGTGGATGCGATATGTCCGCAGATGTTCCAATCGGCGAAAATTTAAAGTTGGCTTTATAGTAGTCAGAAAAAATTAAAGTTAAGTTGTAAGTAAGCATATTATTTTTCAATGTAGTCAGTCCCCTTGCAACTCAATACATTTAAGGCACACTCTTGTGTGCGAATTCTTTACTGCAGCCCTGTACGAGGGTGGTTCGAAAAGTTCTCGGCCTGGCAAAGAAAATACAAGGTTTTTGTCAATATTTCATTTTATTTTTCAACTTACAACGCAATGCATTTCAGGACACTCTTGAGAAATGTTCATGCATTTGCGTTTCGGGTCGAAGTTTAACAAACATGAGACGCATTGTGCGGAAAGCTTTTTCATACCCAAAACCTCGTTTAACATGTAGTGGACACTGTCTGTCAAGATGTTTGCAATGTCGGCAAATTCGCGTATATTCAATCGGCGATCATTCAATACAGCATTGTGAATTTTTCGGTCGTAGCGCTTTTCGGGCGTCCTGAGCGTTCATCATCGTGAATGGATTTCTTGCTATGTTTAAATTCAGCAGCCCACTTTTTTATCGTCGAATATGAAGGACAAGAATCCTTTAAGGTGGAATGTAACTATTTTTGTATGTCCGTGGGGGTTAAACCTTTTTTAACAAATTATTTTATGACAGCTCGAACTTCAATTTTTTTCCATTTTTAGGAAATGTCAAGACTTGTTTACTTTACTTTATCGCCCAGCAATAACCAATAAACTCACGCGTCTGAAACTCGGCAGCATGTCATCTGAAGGATCACCCATTACAAACATCATTGTCATTTAGTCATACTTTTTCCATCTCTGTGTCAGGTCGAGAACTCATCAAACTATCCTCGTATATTATGTACTATATATATAAAATGATAAGAAAATAAATTATCCATTCTAGCCATGGTTAACTGTGATTAATGCTGATGAATGTAATTTCCCCAAATAAGAGTTGATTGACATGTTTACATTGGATGATTACGAAAAGCTATAAATTCTAATCAATCGCATCAACATGACAGTTATTATACTCATCTAATAAAACCAAACTAAATAATTATGTTCCGAAGATTAATTATAATTAATGTCTAAATAAGAAATCCAGGATTACATTTATATCATAAAGTTCAATCAACTTTCTACAATATGACAGTTATTACACATTAAGATGATGAAATCAAAGTAAATAAAATAAGAAATTAGTGAAAACATTTTAGGTCGTATCCTAATTACGTTTCTCTGCCTGACATTTCTCATTACATTTAAAATCATAAATAACCATTAACATTAATTTTAGAAATGACTAGTTGATGCAATAGGCAAAACCTATTGCATCATAAGACCATGTTAATCAAAATTTCTATCCAATTAAAAGTAAGTTCACGCCTATATTTGATTAGTTCGCCCTCTGCTGGAAAATATTCTAAATGCTTAACGAAACTGGCGTACATCCCACCAGGTGCTCAGTTTTTAGCTCACAGGCTATCAAAGCCTGAGAGCTAATGTGCCCACAGGTTCTGTATGTACGTATGTATGTATGTATGTATGTACATACGTATGTATGTATGTATGTTACGCGATAGCTCTTGATATAAATTCCCTATTTGCTTCAAATTTTGTATATAGGTTCATTGTGAAAAGGCGCTTCCCTCATTAGTTTTGGGGTTCATTGGTTAAGAGTAAAGTGAGGGAAGGGAGCTAATCCCCCCTTAATTTAGATAAATAGGTTTTACATACAGAATTATCTGATTTGCTTCAAACGTTGTACATAAGTTCATTGTGAGAAGGCTCTTCTCTAATTAGTTTTGGGGGTTTCATTGGTTAAGTATAAAGGGAGGGACGGAGGCTCCCTCCTTAATTTAGATAAATGGGTTTTTCATGCAGAATTATCCGATTTGCTTCCAATTTTGTATATAGGTTCATTGTGATAAAGCGTTTCTCTGATTAATTTTGGTGGTTCATTAGTTAAGCATAAAGGGGTGAAGGGAGTAATCCCCACCCCTTAATTTACATAAATGGGTTTTTCATGCAGAATTATCCGATTTGCTTCCAATTTTGTATATAGGTTCATTGTGATAAGGCTCTTCTCTGATTAGTTTTGGGGATTCATTAGTTAAGTATAAACGGGGGGATGGGGGCTAATCCTCCCTTAATTTAGTGTCGATTTCTTTATTTTTCGAGGGGCATTATCCTGTTAAATAAGAGTAATAATATACAAATAGTATTAATATCCTGGGAGCTCAATGCCATCAGTTTAACTGGGCACTTTTCTTTTTGTTTAGACATTTTACAGATTTGGGAAGCCTGTCAAAGCCATGACCATGTAGATTTTATAACATTAACGTAAATAGCTCGCGGGCACTCTGATCGAACTCGCGACTCCAACTGTACAAGAGAACGGCAAATAAAAGAGTTCGATCCCATAACGAGTTACCGAGTCCAAGTTATTTCTGTTTCTCAGTTTATTTCTCCCAAGTCTCCTCCAAATATATTCGTTACATATATACGTGGTAAATGTTACGGATCTTGAATACAACTTTTTTTCGTATAATAGTATTCATAACATTTAATCGCAAAATTCTTCGATTAATTAAAGTTTTATTATATGGAAAAAGTGGTATATAAAATTCATAATACTGGACACCTTCAGTATTAGGTACACTATTATATACAGGATGTCTCTTCTTTTCTTTATCCAGTAGCTAATTCTTAAAACATTAGTTTTAGTGGTATGGTTCCTTTTGAAAAAAATGGCACTTTTATGTTAACCGGGCGCAAATTTCGTCAATAGTATTTTTTTAATCTCCAATAGCAGTTTTTATATTTCGCGGGTGTAAATTAGAAATATTTCTTTTTGGTGTTGAAATAAAATGTTTTAATTTCTTTTTTCAGCATTTTAAATGAAATGAGTGAAATACATATATTTTAAATGTGTGTGTTTTAAATGAATTGAGTGAAAGGTTTATATTTTAAAGGAAATTAATGCAATATGAATATAGTATGTGAATAATATTTAGCGATTTATCACTTGCGTCGACTAACATAAAAGTACGCAAAAATGTATCAAATGTTGTTCTTCCTCATATAAAAAGTCAATGACATACAAAAAAATATTTTTTTAATACACTAGAAACGTAAGAACGCGTATTTTAAACTAGAAAATATTGAAAATTCATAAAATTCAAAGTATTATTATTCGGTAAGTTTTAGTTGTGTAAGAATTGAATTTTTAATGTTTTATTTCGTAGAGTATGGAGAAAGTTATAACGTACAGAAACTCGGGATCATATAAAAATTAAAAATTCGTACCTTTTAAAAACAAAACTAGTTACTTTTCCATTACACCGACATGCAAAAATGTATGCTAATGGATGCCGTGCCAAATGCAGATGCCAAGTATGTCATATATGTCATATATGTCATATGTCATATATGTATCTCATACATGTCATGCCAAAATGTAATGCTAATGCTGAACATATTAATGCGCCATTTATTTCAATGTTGACCGTGCAAAAGGTTTATATTGCAAACCGTGCCAAACATTATAATTTGCTGTTTATTGAACTTGGGTCGCTTTATTATTATTTTTATTTAATCATAAGTAAGCTTTAATCCTAAGAGGCATTTACTATTTCATGACTGCCGTCTAACTTGAGGTTTTTTTTTTGTTTTTTTTTTTTGTTGTTGTTGTTTTTTTTTTTAATCTTTGGATTATAATGGCCCCGAGGATAAATCGTCAAGCGACCAAGATTTATCGCCAAATTATAAAGAATATATGACATTATAATATAATATATTATGTATATAACATTTCTTGACGCATATGGCCCAGTTATAGTCATTAACGTATGACAGTTATATGATCATGTGTATAAGAGGTATATGATGTGCATATAATACGTATATCATGACGTATGTGAGTGCTTGGAGTATATATATGCGCATATATGATGCATATATGAGCTTTGCGATGATCTTAGCAGAATCGTAATTGTGGGTGCCGCTATAACCCAAAAGTACCTTGTATTTTATTACTTTATTGTATAATATTTATTTTCGCTTTTGTTTTAAGTACCTATTTGTATTGAATTAATAAAATAATTCGTGAAAGTCTGTAATTTTCAAATTTTATATTTTTTTAAATGCACCTAAAATATGTACTTTCGAGCCAACAATTTTTTTTTTTCAAAAATGTTTCATCTCACGTGAATATCATTTTGCGTCAACTATTGAGTTTAACGACAATGGTGTTGGTATAACGGAAAAGTATCCAAAACCATTTTGACGTAAATAGCTTTTGATAAGATGAAAAACAACATTTGAAACATGTTTGAAGTTGGAACCATATTCCTAACGATTTCGGAAGTAGCTGTTGGATAACGATAAGAAGAGACACCCTGTATGTAACAAAGGAAATGTTCTAATATGTTCTTCTAGGGACTCCCAATAATATGAATTGATACATCCTTTATTAGAACTTGAAAATAGAATATTATTAGAAATGGTCTGCCTTATTTTAATGCTATGTAAACAGCTGTGTTTAAAGGCATGTTGCCAAATAAGTAATAAAAATAAATGGTATCACTTGAGGAATATCATATTATGGTGAAAAATTGTATTCCTTTTTCCAATAAAATGCTTTATTGCTACGTCATATGGAAACGTTCTATTAAAATTTCAAACAGATTGCATTGCCAGCTGGCATTATACCAATTTCGGCTTTCAATATATTATGAAAAAAACATTGGAAACTCTAGAGTGTAATATTTGCTCAGAGAAACGCAATAAGTTACTTAAATGTAAACAACATGTATAGCTTTATGTGTTTCTCAAAGGATTAATGTTGCGATTTACAAATTTTTACTCTACTAAAGAGAAAGTAATCGTCATTTAGCCAAAATTTTGCATCAATGTTTGTATTTTTGTTAAACCAAACTCGCTGTTTTGTTGCGGGTCGGGTTGATATTAAATATTTTGTGTTACAGTCGAGTTTTGATTATTTCGGGTCGGATTCGGGTTGACCCAAATTTTCAAAAAAAAAAAAAAAAAAAGTCCTGAATATTTTTCAATTTAAAATAAAACATATTTTGTTCTAAATCATCATTTCTAAAACTTTTAAGTATTGAGACCCTCTAAACATTCATAGAAAAAAGTAAATATTAACCCCTTGGGTCCCATATGAAAGAGTTTTAGCCAACCCTCATATATTAACACCATAAAATATATATAAAAAATGGAATATTTTTTCCAATGGGATGTATAATTTGTTTTCATAAATGAGAGAAGTTTTTTGCCGTTTCGTCCCTAGATGGCGTTACGAGAACAGCGTGTAAATTCAATTCGGCCATTTATTTCCGGTATTTTATAATTATATTATTATTATATTATTATTATATTATTATTATATTATTATATTATTATATTATTATATTATTATTTCATTATTATTTTATTATTATTTTATGATTTTATTATTTTATTTATTTATTATGATTTTATGATTGTATTTATTTATTTTTATTGTTATTATATTACTATTTTTTTATTATATTATTATATTATAAGTATTATTTTATTATCCGGTATTTTATCTGGTATTTATAATTAAATGCATGGTATTTATAATTAATAAATGGTATTTATAATTACATAATAAACGATATTTTGACCTATGTGCGACATGGCATCGCTACTGATGTCATAGTACTGAAGGGGTTAAAAGCCCCATTGTATTGTTTTATATGTATGAAATCTTAGTAACGCATGCTTTCAAAACAATGATCTTACTTATTTTTTTTATTTCTTATCTGTGAGAAAAGCATTTTCTTCAATAGTAGCATCAGCAACTAAATCAGTTGAAAATAATTTAATTATGTGTGTTTGTAGGAAAGCTTTCGAGCGATAAATAAAGCAGCCGCGCATTGATACATCTTTAAGTTTGCTTATCAGACTACATTGGCATCAATACCAATTATGTAATATTTGATTATTATTATTTAATAACAGATATTTTTGTACATAAGCATTTTATTTATTTTTTTTTTTTTTCGGATTGACTGCAACACTTGGTTTTATGTTCGCGACCAACAGTTTGAGAAACAATGTATAAAATATTTAATTTTAACTACTTGCTACAGTCCTTACCGTCCCTAGTTTTACACTCTAAAAACGACATTTTCAAAACTGAGCAAAAAATACTCAAATCTGAGTAGGTCGCATACTCAAAATGGCTCCTAATCAAAATTATTCAAGTTTGAGAAACATGTATTGACTCTTTTCTGTGTTCTGTGTTCTCTTACCGTGTTTCAAAAATGAGTATGAACTGACTTATATGTGCTCATTTTTGAGTATTTCCATGTTTCAAAAATTAGTTTGAACTGATTCTAATCATTTTTTAGTATGTCCATGTTTCAAAAATGAGTTTGAACTGATTCTAATCATTTTTGAGTCTGTCCATGTTTCAAATAGGAGTATGAACTGACCTCTATGTGCTTAGTTTTGAGTCTGTCCATGTTTCAAATAGGAGTATGAACTGACCTCTATGTGCTTAGTTTTGAGTATGTCCATGTTTCAAATAGGAGTATGAACTGACCTCTATGTGCTTAGTTTTGAGTATGTCCATGTTTCAAATAGGAGTATGAACTGACTTCTATGTGCTTAGTTTTGAGTATGTCCATGTTTCAAATAGGAGTATGAACTGACCTCTATGTGCTTAGTTTTGAGTATGTCCATGTTTCAAATAGGAGTATGAACTGACCTCTATGTGCTTAGTTTTGAGTATGTCCATGTTTCAATATTCTGAGTATTTCTGGTATTTCGATATTGAAAGCATTGGTTCGTCCTATTTTAGACAAAAAGTTTCATAACAAAATAAACACATCGATTTACTCAGATTTGACTTCAGAGTCATTTTCTCAGTGTCTGTTTCTTTTTGCAACCATGAAATTCTTAGTAAAAGATTTTAAATATGTTTGTAACATATATATATATATATATATATATATATATATATATATATATATATATATATTTAACCCTGGTAGGTATATACAATCAATTAGTATGTCTGGAGCCAGTGTGTTACAGGTAAGTAATAATAAAATAAAATAATTCAGTATAAAATAATATAAACTGATAAATTTCAGCTTTTAAGACAATGTAATACTAAAATTTTGTACTAAAAGTTATGCATTGTTATTATTACTTATTTAAATGTTTTATAGGTACTACGCAAAGTAAAAGTTTAGATGAAAATGAAAGTTAGAGAAGTAAAATGTCAAGGAGACGGTAAGGAAAATTAGACAGCAAGTTCAACTCTGTTCCTCATTTAAAACAATCATCATGCTCACCAATTTTTCTTTATTTTGAATCATTAAGAAATTCTTCCATAAGTTTAAAATGTTATTTTATTAAGTTTAATTTCACAAGTATCTGTCTTATTTCTGGAAGTTAAAATCATGGATAATGTCTCATATAAACTTGAATATTGATGACTGTATCAGAAGTGCCAAGCTCCCACTAATCGTTCGTAATAAGCGGATTAATTTAACCCAATTTAAAAACGTTTCGCACCAGAAAATTTATTTGATGAATAGTTATTTATTTAAATTTTTGATTTCTAAGTGGAATTTATTTAATTTCATTTCTTAAAAGAGTTTTCTGGTGCCAAACGTATTACACCTAGGTCAAATTAACGCATATATTACTGAAGTTTAGTGGCAACTTGGCACCTCTGCTGTATATGTGTGCATTTCTATACAAAAAAGATAAAATTGCAATAAGAGTCATAATTTTAGACAACTTTTCCATAATTACATTAAAATATAGATTAATTTTCTTTAAATTCGGGTTCGGGTCGAATTCGGGTTAAAATGTGTCGGGTTTTAAGTTAACAAATTTTTTTTTTGTCGTGATTGGGTTGAGTTTCGGGTTGATTTTCAGCAGAATTTTCGGATTCGGGTTGGGTTGAGTAAATGTGTTTAGGGTTTGTATTGATCCGAATTCTCAAAGGAGAACCCTGAATATCTTTCAATTTGAAATAAAACATATAAACTGTATATGTCTGCATTTTTATACAAAAAAGATGAACTTGATATTAGAGATATAATTTTATAGATAATTTTTCCATAATTAATATTAACATAAGAATTATTTTTATTTAACTTTGGTTTCGGGTTAGAATGTGTCGGGTTTCAGGTTAACGAATTTTTTTTTGTCGGGATTGGGTTGAGTTTCGGGTTGATTTTAAACAGAGTTTTCGGATTCGGGTTGGGTTGACTTTATATGTTTCGTGTTTGTATTAACCCGAATTCTCAAAGGAGAATCCTGAATATTTTTCAATTTGAAATAAAATCTATAAACTGTATATGTCTGTATTTTTATACAAAAAAGATAAACTTGATATTAGAGATATAATTTTAGATAATTTTTCCATAATTAAATATTAACATAAGAATTATTTTTCTTTAACTTCAGGTTCAAGCTCAAATGCATTGGGTTTCGCGTTTAATAGAATACTATGAACTGATACCTCCTTTATTAGAATGTTGAAGAAAAAAAAATATTACTAACAACGATCTGCTGATTTTAATGCTTTGTAAACATCTGTATTTAAAGGCATGCTGCCAAAATAAGTAATAAAAATAAATAGTATCACTTGAGGAATTTCGCATTACAGGGAAAAATATTATTACTTTTTCAAAAAAAAATGCATTATTGCCACTTCATATGGAAACGTTCTATTAAAGTTTCAAACAGATTGCATTGCCAGCTGGCAGTATACCAATTTCGGCTTTCAATATATTATGAAAAAATATTGGAAACTCTGCAGCGTAATATTTGCTCAGGGAAACGCAATAAGTAACTTAAATGTAAACAACATGTATAGCTTAATGTGTTTCTCAAAATATTCATGTTGCGATTTACGAATTTTTACTCGACTAAAGTGAAAGTAATAGTCAGATTTCGCCCAAAATTTTGCATCAATGTTTCTAATTTTTACTTTCTTCTATCTATACATAAAAAAGTATTGGATTCATGAAAATTTGCGACTTTTTATACGTTTTAGAAAGTCCTGAATATAATTTGACTGTTTTTTTGAAAATGTCTGCCTGTGACTCTGTCTGTCTGTCTGTATGTGACAAAAATTTTGTGGGCGCTCTATCTAAAGAGCTAATGCTCGGAATTTAATAAAACTTTATATTCAGTTAGTCTCTGATATAAATTGGTGCTGATTAGTTTTTGGTAAAAATCGCCCAGCAGGTGGCGCTGCTATGCAGCATTTTTTGCGATTTTCGCAATAGCTCTATCTCAAGAATTAATGCTTGGAATTTAATAAAACTTTATATTCAGTTAGTCTCTGATATAAATTGGTGCTGGTTAGTTTTTGGTAAAAATCGCCCAGCATGTGGCGCTGCTATGCAGCATTTTGCAGGATTTACACGATTTTAGCGATAGTCATATCTCAAGAACTAATGCACGGAATTTAATAAAACTTGAGTTTCAGTTAGACCTTGATATAAATTGGTGCTGATTCTTTTTAGTGTATGTGAAACCTGTGTGAGATAGAAGAAAGTTTTGGTATTGACACATCCGACTAGTTTAAAAAGTGGCTGTTTGTGAGTCTGCGACTCTGTCTGTGTCTGTGTGTGGCAAAAAATTTGTGGGCGCTCTATCTCAGAACTAATGCACGAAATTTAATAAAACTTTACATTCAGTTAGTCTCTGATATAAGTTGGTGCTCATTAGTTTTTTGTGAAAATCGTCCAACTGGTGGTGCTGCTATGCTGCATTATTCGCGATTTCCGCAATAGCTCTATCTCAGGAATTAATGTACTTATTTTCATCAAACTTCAGTTTCAGTTAGACCTTGACATAAATAGACACTGATTACGTTTTAGTGTAGATATAACAACAGGTGGCGCTGCTATGCTACTTTTTTCTTGATTTTCACGAAAGCTGTATCTCAAGAACGAATGCACGGAATTTCATCAAACTTCAGATTCTGTTAGACCTTGACATAAATAGATGCTGATTACGTTTTGGTGTAAATATCCGAACAGGTGGCGCTGCTATACTTTTTTCATGATTTTCACTACCTATATCTCAAGAACTAATGCACGGATTTTCATCAAACTGCAGATTTAGTTAGACGCTGACATAAGTTGTTGTTGGATAGGTGTTGGTCTAAATCTCCCAACAGGTGGCGCTGTGGGCTGCATTTTTCAGGCTTTACACGATTTTAGCGATAGTCATAGCTGCAGGACTAATGCACGGAATTTAATAAAACTTCCGATTCAGTTAGACCTTGCTATAAATTGGTGCTGATTCGTTTCTAGTGTATGCGAAACCTGTGTGAGATAGAAGAAAGTTTTGGGATTGGCACATCCAACTAGTTAAAAATTGAACACGTTGTTTCGTTGCGGGTCGAGTTGACACTAAATGTTTTAGTGTCCGACTCGAGTTTTGATTCTTCCGGGTCGGATTCGTGTTGAACCAAAATTTCAAAAGACAGTCTTGAATTTTTTTTTCCCCATTTAAAATAAAACATATAAACTTGGATATTAATGACTGTATAAGAGTACATTTGTATACAAAAAAGACAAAATTGCAATTAGAGACATAATTTTAGGCAACTTTTCCATAACTATATTAAAATATGGATTAATTTTCTTTAACTTCGAGTTTGGTTTGGATTCGGGTTTAATATGTTGGGTTTCGGGTTGACGGAACTTTTTTGTCAGGATTGGGTCTAGTTTCGGGTTTATTTTAAACAAAATTTTCGGATTTGGCTTTACCCAAATTTTTAAAAGAAAGTCATAAATAATTTTCATGTGATAAAATATATATATATATATATATAGTATTTGGATATTAATGACTGTATACGTGTGCATTTTTATGGGAAAAGAATAAAATTTATATTATATGTATCATTTTAGACAACTTGGCAACTGGGATGTCAGTATTATACCGTAAAATCAACATTTTTTTTTCAGTGTATACTTCGAATACAAAAGTGTCTGGATCTACGGCATTCCATCAGACTTTATAGTGCACTTCTAAGGGGATAGTTGGGTTCTAATAAAAGAGTCTATTAGGACATTGTGAGCTGAATATTCTTTATACTTTAGCAAGTTTAGGAATGATTTCTCCCTCTTACTTTTTATTAATTGAACTTACTTTTGGTAAGCTATTTAATTGAACGGAAAAGTATATTTTACAATATTGAAATACTTTTAATGCGGACGGAAACTTGCTTCACGTCGGAATAAGCACTAACGAGAGTTTACTATATATATTTTATTTTGATTTCAAGAGAACTATTCTTATTATAAATTGTGGCAGTATGCCTGTCTACTCTTTAATAAGGGTACTTTAAGTGGACAAGTGAGTTTTAAATGTGATCGCACAGATTTGCGTTATTAACATTGTGGGTGAATGAGAAATCTAATTTGTCTTCCTTTATCTTTCATATAATGCAAATGGATCTCCGGAATTGCTTGTCACGTAGACTAATTAAGATTAATCAGACATTCATCTATTTTAATACCGTAGTCAGTGGCGTAGCCAGGTAGGGGGTCCAAACGCTCTGGATCCAGTAAATTTGCAAAGTTTTCTTCGCCTTGATTTTCACAGAAAAATCTCCGATTACTTAAGGCAAAGAAAACTGTACAAAATTAGTGGTATCAAGAGCATCTGGACCCCCACGCTGGCTACGCTACTGACCGTAGTACAGGGGTGCAAAAATCTAGGCGCCAGTGGGCAGATTCCCACCACTTAATTTTTAGTATTCTTCACCTAATAAGAATACTGATAACATGTAGACGAAGTATACTAATAAAATTTGGCGAAGAATACAAATAAAATTTAGTGGCGGGAATCAGCCCATTCGCGCCAAGATTTTTGCACCTCTGCCGTTGTATAAGCCGCGGCTCAAATAACTCTGTCTTCTACCAGTAACTTTATTTTTAAAAATGCAATTACTTCTACTTGTTAGTTATATGATTTTATTTATTAATAAAATTTGTGGTTGGAAATAATCTTATTTTAGCCGCGGCTTATACGCCGTAAGTTAGGGTACAATGACTCTAATGATCAAGGAGAAAAGTATATTTTATGTAAAAAATTATTATTATATTAGGATAGGGTGGGGTGCCTACTTGAATCTCTCCTTTTTACACTCTTTTGTTTAATTTAGTTTAGTTTGTGTATGCCATAGATAAACATACAAGATAGGACACTACACTATCATAGAGCATAATGGCAACGCGATGACGATCGCAGCGCCTATAGTGACAATGGGGAAGAAACTTCCCAACACGGAATTTTTCTGCTTTTAAACGTTTATCTTGTTATGATCTTTCTTTTTTTTTAATGTCATATGTTTACGTTTTCAGCTTAGTAGAAAAAGCGAAAAACGAAAGCTTTGAACTCCCATTTATATGCAGGCAAGATTCTGCTTGACATACTATAACATGTTTAGACATACTAAAAAAGCTTAGAAAATAACTGTTGTTTCAAGAATAATAAAAGAAAGAATAACAAGTGGGCAAGTGTGATCGAATATCGCACAAAAGGGTTTCGTTTAATATTCCTTTCAAAGCACTTTATCCTTCCTTTAATAAATCCAAATAAATTTCATTTTCAAAAAAAAAAAAGTTATGTTTCTTTATAAAGTAAAAATTTACCGGTCTATTTTTCTCGTTTTTTTTCAAATATCTGAACCGGCACGATAGCGGGCGAAGCCCTCTATTATACTATGTCATAATAATATCTGTCATGTGGACTAAATGCGATATTAAAAAAAAAAATAATTTCAAAATTAAACATGTTGTATAGAGACCTTCAAGATGTTAGACGTCAGAGTAATTTTCTTTTTCATTCTCTTATGACGTCAGCTGCTTTCTGTATTTACACATTCTCATACTCCTTGTATTATTGAGAAATGTTTAAAAATTTCCGTTTTATTACCAATACGACGTCTTATTAATCTTTTTTTCAATTGGTGAAACTTTTTATTTCATTTTCATTTTTCACATGGAAATCTTTCAATAGAAAATTAATTATTGTAGAAAGAATTTTATTGTGGATTTTTAATTGTTGGCAACCGCTATAACGAAAAATGTTTAAATTTAATAGGAAAGGGCTGTTAGATTTTTGGTTTTTTATTTCTCTATATTAAAACAATACGATTTTTTCAAATTTTATTATTTTGAGCTTCATAATAGGTATTTAGCTATAAGTACACAAAATTTCATGACTGTAAGTTACATAGTTTCTGAGAATAGCTCTGTGACGGACAGACAATGGAGCGGGAGTAATAGGGTTTCGTGAGATGAACGAAAAGATACGTAAAAAGATACGTAAACAACGCACCAATGGTCAATTTGAAGAGAATCGTCTTCCTCGAAGAAAAAAGAATAGATATTAAAAACATAGAGCATAAACAGATTTCATATACATAGGTAAATTTCGGAAGCTTGTTAGTTTTTCCCCCTTGTCACTAGTGACGCTAGCATTGCTGCCACTACAGATTTTGCTGTAACT
Organism: Maratus michaelseni; assembly: GCA_963931845.1. NCBI lineage: Eukaryota > Metazoa > Arthropoda > Arachnida > Araneae > Salticidae > Maratus > Maratus michaelseni. The sequence goes on from OZ007600.1 coordinate 168,681,990, forward strand.
ATTCTATCTTGTATGTTAGTCTATGGCGTATGTAAAGATGTATTTTTGTAGTCGATTTTCACTCACTTACTGATTGGTTAGAATTTTAAAAATTGTGTGCACAAGTGTGTTTCTGATGACAATACAACATTTTAATATTTTTAGAACTTAATTATAAATTAATAAAGTAATTTTAAGGCATTTTTCGGCTAGCCGGACACAGGTGAGGAAGCGCCAAATATTCTTTGTGGTTTCAACTGTATACCAGTTACAACAACAATGGAGTTAATGATGCACCAAAAATCTCTAAAATAGGCCAACTGGTTGTGAAACTGCAACAATGAAATATTTTAAACATTAAAACATACAAAATAAAATTTAAATAAAAAATAAAGAATGTAATACAATCTTTTAAAAATACATATTTTTATTTTTATTTATTAATATATTAATGGTAAATCCTTAGAATTCAATATCTTAAGTATTCTATCTAAAATAATTAAAATATTAATTTCCTGACAAATACATTAATAATTAGCTTGAAGGATTAACTACTGCAAAAATATTTTATTGATTATTTATAATAAAAATTGTTCCCTTTATTGAATCTCTTTAGTTAAGTTCTATCCATAATTTTTGATTTATTACGTCTCTGAACTACTGGTAAAATGTTGTATGCATTCTTTTTTCTGTTACACATGGCGAAAAAAAAAAAATAAGTCGCAGCTTCGAAGTAAATGACAAGCTGTAAATGACAGGCTCGTAATATCTTCGGAAAGATTGTCAATACTTTTCTTTTAATAATAATCGTGTCACATATGAGAAGAATTTTTTGTTCCCCTTACTGCCTGAATAATATCGACGAATATACATTTTTACTTTCTTCTATCTTTACAAGAAGAAAGTATTGGATTCATGAAGATTTTCGACTCTCGGTTTTCGACGGATTTATACGTTTTAGAAGGTCCTGAACACGATTTGACTATTTTTAGAAAATGTCTGTCTGTGCCTCTGTCTGTCTGTCTGTATGTCTGTATGTGACAAAAATTTTGTGGGCGCTCTATCTCAAGAACTGATGCTCGGAATTTAATAAAACTTTATATTCAGTTAGTCCCTGATATAAATGGGTGCTGATTAGTTTTTGGTAAAAATCGCCCAGCAGGTGGCGCTGCTATGCAGCATTTTTCGCGATTTCCGCAATAGCTCTATCTCAAGAACTAATGCTCGGAATTTAATAAAACTTTATATTCGGTTAGTCTCTGATATAAATTGGTGCTGATTAGTTTTTGGTAAAAAATCGCTGCCATGCAGCATTTTGCAGGATTTACACGATTTTAGCGAGAGTCATATCTCAGGAAATAATGCACAGAATTTAATAAAACTTTCAGTTAATAGACCTTGATGTAAATGGGTGCTGATTCTTTTTAGTGTATGCGAAACCTGTGTGAGATAGAAGAAAGTTTTGGGATTGACACATCCGACTAGTTTCTGAAAGGATTTGTCATGTTAAAAAATTAAAGAAAGGAGTTATGCAGCAAATGTTCAGAATGACATATTCATAGGCATATGTGTAGAGGAATCCCTTGATATATTAAGGAATTACATAAGTTGTTGGCGGCGAACGCATGTAATCCAAAATGACATATATTGGAAATACATGTACAGGGTGTCCGGAAAGTCTGGAAACAATCGAATAACTCGAAAAATATACATCGGGTTAAAAAACAGAAAAATGCATGTTCAATATTTTTGAAAAATCTATTTAGGGATATCAAAGTTGTCCCCCAACTCTGCCCCTCTGGGGAGGAAAGGGGGCAACTTTGAAATCTTAAATAATAACCCCCCTTTTTTATTGCAGATTCGAATTCTACAGGAAAAAATACGTAACTTTTGTATTTAACATTTTCTTCAAAACATCGTAGATGACGCTGTAATCGAGTAAAATGCGGTGAGAATCGTTTCCATTGCATTGCAATGTCTGGAAACGGTCGAATAACTCGTGAAATATACGTCGTATTGAAAAAAGGGAAAATACGTGTTCAATATTTTAGAACAATCTATTTAGGGATATAAAAGTTGCCATTTTCTAAAATATTGAACCAGTATTTTCCGTTTTTTAATACGATGTATATTTCTCGAATTACTCGAGCATTTTTGCTGTTTAGCTTTGTAAGATATGTTAACCCTTAATTGCATAGTGATGTAAATTTCCATCACTTTTTATTTAACTTTTAAGAAATAAATAAACTTCTTCGCCACCACTATATTTATATAGAAATATTAATTCACTAAATTTCCCGTGAACTATGTTGCTGAACAAAGTTAAAAATCTGTCTTAAAATTTCTGGTGTCTAATATTTAATATATGTATAAAAAAAAAACACAATTGTAAAAGAAAAACTCATGCAAAGAAGGTTAAGTTGGGTCTCAAAAACATATTTTTCTCCGATTAGCGACGCAAAACATTCTGACACATTTTCTAACTAATTTTTTTAACATAAAAGCATGATGCCAGCATGCAAGATCATTGAACTGGAACTGATTTGTATCGAAAAGTTTTTTTTTTCATTTCCTAGTGGTGCCCAATAAGTGAATTACGTCTTAAATTATAAGGGGTTACTTTCTCAGAGCAGCAGTGTTCAGTTCGATTACATAATTTCTTAATAAGAGCATCTGCCAATTGATACGTTGGTGAACAAAAACGAAGAGACAAGAGACTTAAGTACAATTTCTGAAATGTACTTCAAACAATAAATTCTTAATAGTTGTTACATATGGAATTCCGATTATTCCCGATATATATCCTGGTAAAGGAATAATAACTAATTCTCGCATAATGAAGTATATTTCATGATACATATTCAAAATTTGCATATGAATAAATACATAATGGAATTTGACGGAGCTGAGATACTTATATAATCTAAAACTATAGAGCACCTTAAAAATCATCACTATTTGTCACATTTATTGCTGGAATGATATCATGAAAAGTTACTAAAAAATAAGTGTCCATCAACTCTACAACAATGTATGACTTCATGGAATTCGATTCAGCATTTTTAGGAAAAGTGACTTTGTTTTATTTTATTTATTTATTTATATTTTCTACAGTGCTCTGTACCAACCTACTGTAAAAATCATTTATTGTACAGGAAACCAGGGTGAAAAATCCATTTATTTAGTCAAAATTGCAGGGCGTCTCAGTTCAATCCATTGTCGCTTTTTCGTTCATAACTTTAACGGTAGTGAAGATATTTTAACAGAATTTGCAACACAGTCATCTCTGTATGAATTGTAAAAATATTGTAAAGATTTCGTTCAAGTATCTTCACTACCATTAAAGTTATGAACGAAAAAGCGACTTCGGATTGGAGTGCGACGCCCTGTATTTTTGACTATGTAAATAGAATTCCGACCCTGCTTTCCCGTAGCAACCCTTAAAGCTTGTGCCAAGAATGTGGAATAACCTTGTATAATACAATGCACTACATTGAACTTTTGAAAACATTCTAATTATAGTCGACAATCGGATGCTGGAACTTGCCAGCTACCGATCTGTTTAAATATTACAAAATTGGATACATGTCTGATGCTATGAGAAAGGGGGATTGTTTTAATTACAATGTTTTGAAATAAAATTTCTGGTGTCCGTTTTAACTTAAAATTCAAGTTATTTCTATATCCATTTTGCGTCATAAGCATACATTCAAGGACTTCAGTATGCACGTAATTCCATGGCTACTACTGTCAGTGATGAACACATAGGGAATATTTAACTTGGTTTAACCCTTTAGCAGGCAGTGTCCACAAAAAAGGACACCTAATTTTAATTCCAAAACTGACAAACGGCACCAAGAATATTTAATTAAATTTTTCTTCTTCCCGTAGTTTATACTACGGGAAAATAAGCAAGTTTTAATTTTCTAATAAATTCTTTTGTAAATTCTGGTGTCAGTCGATAATTTCATAATTTTAAAAACAGACTTACTCCACGCCGGAAAGGGTTAATTATTGAAATTGTATCTTCCTCACATATCTTAATTTTATTAATGTCTTAGAATGCCAGACTTCGGCACACGATTAGTGATGTATTTAAGTCAGTGATTCGATATCTAATTACTTACATTTCTGATCATCTATTACAGTTATTTTTACATCTACGGCTTCATTTCGTACTATATCGAGGATGATCTACACTTTTGTAACTGTTGATTTTTGATTTTGATTTTTTTTTTTTTTTTTTTTTTTTTTTTTTTATGCTGTTTCTCATAATATTCGAGATAATCTTGGTAATTTCCAAATTTCGCCACTACCTGACTCTGCTATCTATTGCATTAGGTCTGCATTTTAAACACATGTGTGCATACATACAATTCATTCAAAGCTATATGACAAATTGTTGCATTCATAGGCGCTCCAAGCACCTCACAAAAAATGCAACAAATAATGTTCTTTAATCAATAGATGAAAATAAAATTTATCAAAATTCATAAAGCATGTTTATACAAATGATCAAAATCATTAAACAATAAACTTTAAACATTTTTAATAAAATATAAAAGCACATTAAAATCATTATAAAACAGGAGAACAAGAGCTTTAGCTATAAGAGTTGATTGAGCAGTCTCATTCTCGTCAGTAGATGTTTCGCCAGTAGGTGGAAAGACTGAATAAACCCATCCCATTTTAAAAGTAACATTTCCATCAGGTTTCGAAAGGCATTCAACATTAAAATAAAACTTTGATGATATAGAATAAAATGTTTCCAAGCTAAAAAAGTCATTGAAATAATAACTGAATAAAATCTACACAATATTTTAGGAGATCTTTCAATAGTTGGATAAAACCTTCACAATATTTCCCATTCATTAAAATATTAAATAACGTTTTCATAAATAATAATTTAATGGGAAGTTTTGTTAGTTTCTGATCATTATATCCGAAGATCTCTCAATACAACCAAAGTTTCTGCAAAATTTTTCCATTATGAGGTGAGTCATTTTCTTTCTTTTCTTGCTCTTTAATACCAAATTCTAGTAATATCCGAGTTCGAGTGTATTGCAACCTCAGGAAGTGTTCAAATACAGTTCGATGCAAAAACTCTTCAACAACACTCGGAACATGTACTTTTATCTTTATTTCAAAATTAATTTTAATGCCAAATTAATATATATATATTTAAATATATGTAATATTATAAAAGTTACTTTATACGGATTTTATTTCCCATAAAAATTACAGTTTTATTTGAAATTTTATGGGGAAATAAAAAAAGATTGATTTATAAAAAGCACAGACAACTATATATATATATATATATATATATATATATATATATATAATAAAAACAGATTCTTCAATAAATTTCATTGAATAATACAAAATACTTCAAATATTGCAATTTTACAGAAATTTTCCTATAGTTAACTATATTTTCCTAGCTGTAAAAATGAAATGCACATTTAATACAAGTAACACACATTATAACAGTTTTTTTTTTCTCTGTATTTGCTAGCAAAACAGGCTTACGGGCTTAGCACATATGCATTGCACATGCATTTAAATGGAGTTCTGATATGGGATATAGTTTATTCCCTGAATCACAAAACAAAAAAAAAAAAAAAAAAAAAAAAAAATTTCCTAGATTAACCTCGATTTTGAAATCACGTGACTAAATGCATTTTGATTGGCTGGTACTACAAAATGTAACAGATAACGAATTCAAAAGAGTGTCTTTTACCAAGGCATTTCTCAAAAAAGAAAAAACGGTATCCCCGCTCGATAATTTCAAACTTACTGATTCATTTTTAAATGTAAAAGCATGATACTTGTAGGCATGATTATTATTATTGAAGTTATTTGTAATCGAACATTTTTTTTTAATAACTAAATTACATGTTGAGTTATAAATGATTATTGTCTCAGTACGGCAGTAATGAATACGGCAGTCATGTAAATGATAAGTATTTCATTTACAATGTGTTGTTAAGAAGAAAATTATTTTTGGGGAAACAACAACATTAAAGAAAAAAAGTTTCATTTGTTCAAAGGCATGTAGAGCCCATTCTTATGCAGCTATGCCTTTTAGATGTAGAAAGTCGCGTTTTCGTACATAACTTTAACAGTAGTGAAGATATTTTAACAAAATTTACAACAGACTCATCTTTGTATGAATGGTAAGCATATTGTAAGGATTTCGTTAAAATATCTCCACTACTGTTAAAGTTATGTACGAAAATGCAGCTTCAGATCGGAGGGAAATGCCCTGTATTTTTGACTGTATAAATGGATTTCCGACCTTGGTTACCGATACAAAAATTGTTTGTTAGAGTGTCCTGTACCATCCTCCAAGTTTTTCCCATGATTGTAGAACCATCCTTTATATATAATTCTTTCAAAACTATGTAAAAAATTGTCGCATTCAATAGGCGCTCCAAGCAGCTTACAAAAAATGCTACTTATAATATTCTTCAATAAATATATGAACACAAAATTAATCGAGATTCTAAATTCACGCGACTAACCACATTTTGATTGGCTGATACTACAACTGTAGCAGATGGCGAATGGAAGAAATTGTTTTTTATTCAGAGAGTTCTCAAAAAAAAAAAAAAAAAAAAAGAAAAAAAAAATCCCCGCCCAACAACATGATACTTTCAAACACATTTTTAAACAGAGTACCATGGTTACTTGCTTGCATGATTATTGAAGTTATTTACAATCGAACATTTTTTTTTTTTTTCATTTCCAATAAACAATTACATATTGAGTATAAGTGATTACTATATCAGTAAAGCAGTTTTTTTGTCCTGAACTGTCGAGTCTGGAGTTTTCGTTCAAAACGTCAAATTGTACTTCATATGTTGCAGTTTTACTGAAACATTTTGTTCCTATCGTTATTTTCCTAGCCGTAACAATGAAAAGCACCTTTAATACAAATTACAAACATTATAACAGTGTTTTTTGTTTGTTTGTTAGTTTGTTTTTCAAGTAGCACAGACTAAAGCGGTTAGGACATATGTTTAGCAATTGCTTTAAAACGGAGGTCTCAGGTGGATTTTAGTTTATGCGCTGAATCACAGTGTAAAAATTTCCTAGATTTACCTAGGTTCTTAAATCACGTGACTAAACGCATTTTGATTGGCTGATAGTACAAAATGTAACGCATAACAAATGCTAACAAGTGTTTTTATTACCCAAGTTCTGAAAAAAATATTCCCTTGCTCAACAACGTAATACTTTCTCACTCATTTTTAAACATAAAAGTATAATATTTGCTCGCATGATTATTAAAGTGATTTGTAATCGATTTTTTTTATCTTTTTCCAATAATTGAACTACATCTTGACTTATGAGTGATTATTGTATCAGTACAGCAGTTTTCTTTTTTGTTCTGTCCTGAACTGCCGTGTTCGGAAATTCGGTTCAAAACGGGAAATTTGACAGCATTTTTTGAAAAATCTTACCGAAAACAGAAAAAAGCAGTTCGATTACATAGTTTCTTTATAAGAAACTTTTTCAATTTGATTTTTTTAGAACAAAAATGAGTTTAACCCCTTCGCGACGAGCGTCCTTTACAGAATTTTTAATCTTTTACTACCGGTTTTTCAAAACAGAAATTTTCGCCTAATTGAATCGCAGAAATGTCATTAAATAAGGCAAAGCTCACAAAAAAAAGTAACTGGTGGGAATAATCGAGGATTCTGAGCATCTTATGTGTCACGTATACGTGTCGCTCGTCCCCAAGGGGTTTTAAATAGATGTCAGAAAGTAGCCAGTTTGAATTTCAGAAAAGCTTTAAGAAATATCAGAACTGCATGTGTTAATGTGCAGATGTTTCTTTTAAATTTTTATAGTTTAAAAAGCAAATAAGTACATGGAAAGCAAATGTTTAATTATTGGGTAATTTTAAAAGCTAAGTTTATGGCTGTTTTAGGCTATGAACCTAAGATTATGACCGTTTTCTTTCCAAAGTTAAGTAAATAATAAATTTCAACACTTAATTTTATTTAGAAAGCATAGCAGAGTTAGAAGTAGAACAGGGAATTTTCTGGGAAAATGCTGGGACGTATTTTAAAATTTACCAATTATGAAGCGCATCAGTCGATGATATTTTTCATTGATAATACTCATACTTTTAAATTTCATATCACTATCTATTTTAGATTCATCTTTCTTCGACGGCAACATATGGGCCGCAATTTTTTGGCTGTAACTGTATCTTTTTTTAAATTTTTACGTGCTTTAATAAAATTATGCGACGGAAATATATCAATACAACTTTTTTAGATCTCCGCCCCTATCCGTTTTCTTATCTAAGCACCGCCTATATCTAACGTGATATGCATTCATTTATTATGATAATTTAGAAATAATAATTCCGTTCGTGTTAAATGTTTTAGGGAGGTTCTTAAAAAATATATATCTTTCCCAGATTAACGACACGAAACTTTGCAATACATTTTCTTACTCATTTTTAAACAAAAAAGCATGATTTTTGAACCGAGTTGAATCGAAAAGTTTTTATTTTTTTGATAAGTAAATTATATCTTTAGTTATAAGCGATTGTTGTCACAAAATGGCAGTTTTTTTTCCTTTTCCTAAGCTGTCACGTTTGGAAATTTTGTTCAAAATGATAATATTGAGAGCATTTTCTGAAATATCTTCTGCTTTTACCGGAAAACGGAGAAAACAGTTCGATTTCGATTAAAAAATTTCAGAATAAGAGCAACTACTAATCGGCTGCTTGAACTTGCCAGCTACCGATTTAGTTTTATTTTTTAAAATGTATATAATACAATATGTAATACTTGAACTTGAACTTGTGATAGGTTCAATGGGCTTCCAAGTTGCGAAGCAACTGCACACCCTGGCTTTGAGTAGGTGTATATCAAATCCTGAGGGAGCCATATGAAATGACTAGCCGTAGTCCAATTGACTACATAAAATAGGATAGTGTTAAGTATATCTATAAAATAATGAAAATTTACTAGTTAAAGTATAAAAGTAAAAATAGTTCATAGTTAAAAAAAAAAAAAAATAATGTAATAGGAATAAGGAAGATTATTAATTTTGAAGTTTTAAAAATAAAATTTCTGGTGTGCGTTTTAACTTAAAATTCAAGTTATTTCTATATCCATCTTTCATCGTAAGGATATATTCAAGGGTATGCATATAATTCCACGGCTACTGCTGCCAGTGATGAACACATAGCGAATATTTAACTTGGTTTAATTATTGAAATTGTATCTTCCTTACATATCTTAATTTTATTAAGTAAGTTAATTTACCTATGCCGTATGCCTCACTTTGGAACACGATTGGTGACTCATTTAAATTTGTGATTCGATATCGAAACACATTTTAGTTAGATCATCTATTAAAGTTATTTTTACATGTAAGACATCATTTCATACTAAATCGAGGATTTTTGTCCGTTAGGAGATGCTTCTGCATCGTTTCTACTTGTGGTTGGTTGGTACGATGGTTGAGTGTTACCCTTGTTAATTTTTAATTTGTGGACGGCAATAATATTGTGGCAACGGGCGGATTGTTTTTCGCATTTGAAAATTTTAAAAGCAATATAACAAAATTTTCCTGAAGATGACCATAGATGGTGGTCGAAACGTCGATATTTTTAATATTAATGTATGTATAAAATTTTAAATTTGTATACACCATTCAGTAAAAATATGTGACATATTATATTCACTTCTTTAATGTTGTAATATTTCATGGTGTAATCGTACAGCATTTATAATAATAATAAATCGAGGATGCTCTACACATTTGGTTTTGATTTTTTTTGTCGCTATCTCTCATAATTCTCGAGATAGGCTTGATGATTTCCAAATTTCGCCACTAAGGGGCTCTGATGTCTGATTCATTAGGTCCGGCGTAATCACTTTAATATGAAGTTATTATTCTCCGCCCACATTTTTTTTTTTCGGTATAAAGGGACTTTTTTCTGCGTTATGTATACATGTAATTCATTCAAAACTATATGAAAAATTGTTGCATTCATAGGCACTTAAGAAAAAACACAATTCACATAAAACACAACATAACATATAATACTCTTCGATAAATATATAAACATAAAATTTATGAAAATACATGAAGCATGTTTATACAAGTAATCAAAACCATTAACAATAAACTTTAAAACACATTTTTAAAAGAATCTAACAGCTTATTAAAATACTGATAAAACAAGCGAACAAGAACTTTAACTATCTCAGTTGATCGACCCTCCTGATTCTCGTTAGTAGGTGGTAAGGCCATCCCATTGTAAAAGTAATATTTCAACCACGTTTCAAAATGTGTACCACATTTGCATTTCAGATTAAAATAAAATATCATTGGTTATGAAATGTTTGCAAACTGAAGAGTCATTAAATTAATAAGTGAATAAAATCTTCACAATATTTTAGGACAACTTTAATAATTGGATAAAACTTTCACAATATTTTCCATTCATTAAAATATTAAATAATAACTTTACAAATATTAATTTAAGTGGGAGTTTTCGTAATTTTTTATCATTATATCTGAATAACTGTAAATACAACCGAGGTTTCTTCAACGTATTTCCATTATTTGACAAGCTATTTTCGTTTTTTTCTTGTTCATTAATACTGGATACTCATAATATCTGAGTTGATGTGTACTACCTTAGGAAGCGTTCAAGTACTATTTGATGCAAAAGATCTTCAACACCTCTCGAAACATGTACTTTGAGCCTATGATCTATAGTTCAAAATTAATTTTAATTCCAAATTTAAAAAAAATATACATATATATATTTAAGACTGTAAAAATTATTTAATACGGAATTCATTTTGTCATTTTGTTGTTGTTGTCGAATGTTTGTTTGTTTGTTTAAAAATAATAGTTTTATTTGAAACTTTATGAAAAAAATTATTTATAAAAAGCACAGACAACTACAAAAAATTAAAAACAGACTCTTTGATAGAATTCATTGAATAATACAAAATATTTCTATGTATTATAACTTTAGTGAAAAAATTTCGTCCTATAGCTACCGTTATTTTATTCGCCGTAAAAATGAAAAGCACCTTTAATACAAATAAAACACAATATAACAGTTTTTTCTTTCTATTTGCTAGTAACACAGACTAAAGTGTTTAGCATATATATGGTATAGCACATGCATTTAAACGAAGTTCTCAGATAGGTTTTGGTTTATTTCCTGAATCACAGAAAAAAAAATACCTATGTTTAAACTCATTTAAATTAGCTGATACTACAAAATATAACAGATAACGAATGCAAAAAAGTGTGTTTTATTAAGGCAGTTCTCAAAAAAACATTTTTCACCGCTTAAGAACGCCAAACTTTCTGACACATTTTTTCACTCATTTCTAAACATACAAGAATGATATTTGCAGGCATGATTATTAAAATCATTTGTAATCGAACAGGTTTTGTTCTTTTCTTTTTCCGATAAAGGTATTATGTTTTGAGTTATAAGTGATTATTGTCTCAGTACGGCAGTTTTAATTTTTTCCCTGTCTTGTTGAACTGTCGACTCCGGAAATTCTGTTCAAAATGTCAAATTTGACTCCATTTTTTGAAATGTCTTTACTGAAAAAAGAAAAAAACAGTTCGATTACTCAGTTTCTTAATAAGAACATCTGCCAATTTGGTATGTCTGATAAAAAAAATGAATTAAAAAAGTTGGAAATTGTATGTCAAACGTGACAAATGAGGTGCGTTCGTACTATAGCTAGTTATATAAATATTCAGATCTTGATGATTTTTAATTCTATGAAATGAATTATATCGTCTGCAAATTAATTTCTGTCATAAAATAAGTATCTCGGTCGCTTGACGATTCAACCTCGGAAGCTCCTCTAACAAGAAAGCACCGATTTTTTTTTTCTTTTAATTCAAATTTCTTAATAAATATTATTATTAATATCTCCTAAAGTTTTGATTCAATTTTTAAAAAAATTGAAATGTCTCGACAAAATTCTGCGAAGATAATATATCTTAAATTCCAAACCATTCGGTTGGGTAGTTTTTGCGTTGTTATATGCGGACGGACGGACAGACGGACAGACAGACAGACAGACAGACAGGCAGACGGACGGACAGACGGACGGACCAAGCGACGACAATAGGTGCTACGTATTTTATTTATATAATTACGAACGCACCTAAAAAGTATTCGAAAGCAGCCAGTATGGATTTCAGAAAAGCCTTAAGAAATAGCAGAACTGCATGTGTAAATTTGCAGATGTTTCTTTGAAAAATTATAAATCTGTAAATGTTTATACTTTAAAAAACAAATGAGTATCCAAAAAACATATATTTATTCATTGCGTAATTTCATGACCTAAGTTTATCACCGTTAAAGTTTATGAACATGCTCATGACCTTTAAAAGTCAATTTTTCCTTTAAAAGTCAATTATAATCTGTAACATTTAATTTAATTTTGAATGTATAGCAGAGTTAGAAGTTTTAAACAATGTAATTTTCTCGAAAAATACTGTGCCGTATCTTAAAATTTACTGAATATGAAGTCTGTTGACGATATTTATCATTGATAATACTGATACTTTTAAGTTTCATTTTAATATCTCTTTTAGCTGCATCTTTCTTCGACGACAACATATTGGCCGAAATAGTTTCGCTGTAACTGTATCTTTTATTCATTTTTACGTTCTTTTTAAAAATATTATAGGACGGAAATGTAATAACTTTTTTATATTTCTACTCCTCCCACCTTCTTTTTTTTATCCCTAAACACCGCCCATACCCAATGCGTTATGTCTTAATTTATGATGTAAACATCAATGTGGAAAATTTATCATTAGCAAGTGGGAACTGCATTCGTGTTAAACAGCCCTGTAAAATATGTTAAAGTATTTCTCAAAAATAAATAAATAATAAATAAATAAATAAATAAATAAATAATGAAAACTTCTCCAATCAACGATGCGAAACTTTCTGACAGTTTTTCTGTCTGACTTTTAAACATGAAAACATGTTACTCGCAAGCATAATCATTAAAATGATTTGTAATCGAACAGATTTTTAATTTTCCAATAAGTGAATTACAATTTCAATTATAAGCAATTATTTTCTCAGGATAGCAGTTTTTTCCCCTTTCGTACGCTAACGCGTCTGAAAATCCGGTTCAAAATGCCACAGTTCGATTACATAGTGTCTTAATATGAGCACCTGTCAATTTGATACGTTTACAAACAAAAATTAACAGACTTAAGTAGAATTGCTGAAATGTACTTAAATCAATAAATACTCATAAGTCGTAATATAGCAAACTTGTATTATTTCCTGTTACCCTGTATAGGAATAATATTTATTAGCGCACTACATTACATAATATAATTTGACTCAGCTGGAAAATTCATATAATCTAAAACGCATTTAAAATCATACAATACTGTATCTGAATGCTACTATTAAGCTTCTAGTGCTTACTCACCTAAATAACTACATAAATCTGCATTTTTACACATATATTTTTAAGTATTTATGTAGGTCTTTAAATTTATTTTTAAATATATGATGTAGGCAGACATGTTGAATAGTTAACTAAATGTGAAGGAGTTTTACTAAATGTGTTTAACTAAAGTTTAACTAAATGGGAAGGAATGTTTAAGAAAATGTGATTGCTCATTGAATATAGAATGCTACTATTTTTTTTTTTTTTTTTTTTTTTTTTTAAGAAAATTAATGGATTAAAATGTTGTCACATTTATTACTGAAAAAATTGTAGCAATTTTACGAGATAAATAGCATTCATCTATATATCATCATAATACCAGTAGCGCGCACTAATCTTTAATACTTGAAAAACAAAAGGTAAGGAAAGTTTTTGACTTACCTATTTCAGTGTAACAGCAGGTCAAGCACATCGACGAGTTAATCCATTGTACTGCGTTGATCCAGTTTTAATCCATTGAAATAGTGAGCACATTTTTACACTGTAATTTTCAATATTAATCTTGAAATACTTTGCTGGAAAAAATTATAAAGCCGATAGAAAAATTTACAAAATTCAAAAAGTAATAGAATTGTTGATAACGCAAATTATATTTTCATTTGAATGATCAACATTGCAATAATACACATAAACTTTAACGATAATTAGAAAAACGGAAGGGTGAACATAAATTATGCTAATTTCTTACAACCAATGAAAAACAACTTGGAAAAAAGTATAAAGCCGATGGTTCTAGCCTCATTTGGCATAATGCCACACTTGAGAAAATAGGTCGCCATGAAAGTTTAGGTAAATGTAAACACGTAATCCATGTAATTTGGTTAATAAATAATAATTTAAAGGGGAGTTTTTTTTAATTTCTGATGATTATTACCGAATTTCTCTCGTTACAACGTAGATTTCTATATTTTCTTGCTCGTTAATACCGAATTCTGGTAATATGCGAGTTCGAGTATATTGTGACCTTAAGAGGCGTTCAATTACTATTTGATGCAAAAGGTCCTCAATAACTCCAAATTAAATTATTCATTTATATATATATATATTTAAGATATTAAAAGTTATTTTATACGGAATTTATATATTTTTTCGTTTTAAAATCATAGCTTTGTTTGAAATTTTAGGGGAGGGGGGGGGGATGATTTATAAAAAGTACACACAAATAAAAAAATTAAAAACAGATTATTTGATAAAATACATTGAATACTGTAAAAGCACTTATTTTCGCGAGGCTTTAATTTTCGCGATTTTCGCGAGCCCGTCGTAATCGCGAAAATTTAAGCCTCGCGAATTTTTTTTTTTTTTTTTTCGCTTCAAATAATAGCAAAAAATCAGAAATTTTCAGTTATCCAAAATTTAATGATTACAGTTACTTAAATAAGAATCAAGTACAAAAATTTCTTGAATATTTACAACTATTTCTTGAATACTATATAACTATTTCTAGAATAAAAACAATACAACTAATAGAATGCAGCTCATTCACTTGCAATATTTATACCAGCTTTTTTAAAGCCATTCAAAATTATCTCATGTTTGCCTTCAACATTGTTAAATGTGCGCACAAGCCAAGAAGCGTGAATCGGTTTTAGGCGTGATATTCGCAGGTCCATAGATTCTTTTTCCTCTATAGATTTAAGCTGATGAGAATACCTCTGACTGGCTACAAGAATTCAACGACTTCCCTACTCCAAATGATCAAGTAAATGAAGTCTTTCGGGAACTGCTATCCGGTTTAGATGAGGAAATACGGTCTCTTCAACAACAAAAGGACTACAAAGACACCCACAAGGCTCAGGTAAAAGACCTCTGTCTTTTTGCTATATCTATTTTGGGGAGCCATCTAGATTAGATTTAATTGATTTAGCCTGTAGAACTGGTTATATTAGATTTCTGGGGAATAACCAATGGGAAAAACTCCAAGTTCTAAAGAATTTTAGCTCACATTCTAATCCCACCCGTGCAGGAAAAAGAAAAAATTCTGAATCTGAAAATCCAATTCCCCTCAAAAATAAATTCTGAAATCTAAATTCCGAAGCTAATCTTGATAACTATGATCTTATGGATCAAGAATCTACTCAAGAGGGTGCTGCAAGCACCGATGTTGAATGTTCAAAAAACGACAAGCACCCCTTCTTTATTGAATTCAAAGATATGGATTGGCGCAAAGTCGCCCAAGAGATAAAAGCCCTTGATTCTGATAATCCCCCTCAAGTCAGCCTCTCCAGGGAACTTCTAAAAGTTCTACCCAAATCTGTGATCCAATTTAGAGAAATCCAAAGATACCTAACTGACAAACATATGAATTTCAACACCCTTAATTCAAAAGAACTCCGACCAAAAAAAAATCTGTATTAGGGGAATCCCCCCCCCCCAACACTGACCCCCAACTTATTATCGAAGACCTTGGTAACCATGGATTTAAGGCCACACGAGCCGCCATGCTCAAGAGTTGCAAAACCGGCAGAGGTATGCCAATTTACATGGTCAACGTCCTCCCTTGCACTAACTTTGAGAAAATCTATAAAATTGAGGAACTTTGTGATATAAGTGTTCGTATTGAATACTTCAGAAACAACAATAACCCAAAACAATGTTACCGCTGCCAACGTTTCGGACACGCCTCCGAGACGTGCAGCCTAACACCAAAATGTCTTAAATGCTCAGAAGAGCACCTCACTGATAACTGCCCCAAGACAGGTAAAATAATTCCAAAATGTTCCAATTGTAACGGTGCCCATAAAAGCCTCATACACAGAGGTTGCCCAAAAAATCCAAACAACATTAAGAAAAAAAATACTCCAACACTCAACACCAAAAAAACCCCGCAAAATCAAAAACCAAATCTAATTGCTGACATCGCAGACATTTTCAAACCCTACAATTACACCATTCATGATAAACCAAACGATATTAACAACAGTGAGACCACTACTGACGTTAATAACGATATCCAGGAAGCCCCAGTTGAGGACACTTCCAGTTACACCAAACAAAATAAAACACCACCTGTTATACAAAATAATTATACAAACACATTCAAAGATATGTTTGACACCTTCAAAGACATGAAGGAACTTCTCGAAATTACCAAACTCCTAAAACATTTAAAAAACATCGCCATAAAATCAAAAAATTGCAACAACCCATTCGACAAAATGTATATTATAATAGAAGAATTAGACGCCTTTTCTACGGAGCTCAACTTTCCTAATTATGAATAATTACAATAACAAAAATTTCTCTTCTCTTCTTATTTTCTCCTGGAATTGCCAATCATTGCAACCCAGGATTAATGAACTCCGCTCCTTTATTTCCATTAATCCACAAATCGATATACTCTTAATCCAAGAAACACTTAACCCTTCCTGCAGTATCACCATCCCAGGTTACAAACTCCATCATACACCACGTGCCAACTCTCACTGGGGCGGCACAGCCATCTACATCAAAAATTATATCCCACATCACACAACTCAAAATATTCCACTCCCAGGCATTGACTACACCAGTATTGTCGTCAACTTGCCCCATGCCAAAATCAACTTCACATCTTTCTACGCACGACACGGGCGACGATACCCCATAAACGACCTGACACACATCATTACACAACACCAACACGCATTTATCGCTGGTGACTTCAGTGCACATAGCAGGCAGTGGAACTGTCATTCCACCACTACCAGAGGTAGATCTCTTCACAACTTGGTTAGCCATTTCAATCTCAGTCTCCACGCACCTACTACACCAACACACATTCCTGTTGCTCGCAACCAGCACCCCTCTATTATTGACTTCGCCATCACCAAAAATCTTACCTTCCCTATCACCACTTCTGTTATTAATAACCTAAGCTCTGACCACCTTCCTGTCTTCTTCAAAATTGATCTTATCAACCCTATCTCTCCGCCTCCTTCAGTAGCCATTGACTGGAATAAATTCCAAAATTACCTCAACAACACCGACCTTACCTACCCCACAATCAACAACACTACTGACATTGACAACGCAGTTAATAAACTCAACAACATCATTTACAAAGCTCAAAAAGATGCCACTTACACCAAATTCAAAAATAATAACTCTTACATCTTATCCACTTACATACATAATATCTGTAAACAACGCAACACACTCCGTCGACTCTACCAAAATACCAGAGATCCCACCCTCAAAACAGCTGTCAACAGGCTCAAAAATAAAATTAAAATCCTTATTCAAAAAGATAAGCAAAAAAACTGGTCTAAATTTCTCGAAAGTCTTACTTGCGAGGATAACTCTCTTTGGCAAATCAAAAAGAAACTCAACAATAATTACACCCCTATCCCTCCCCTTACTGTCAATAGTCAAACTGCGTATACTGACGAGGACAAGGCAGAATGCCTTGCTGGCTCATATGAAAAGCAATTCTCTCCGAATCCCTTCCTCGCAAATCAAGCACACTTTAACAATGTCAATGATACTGTTAATGACTTCCTCTCAACCGCTCTTAACCCCCTCCCCGAAATTCAACCCATCATGATCAACAATATCATTCAAAAACTTAATAATAAAAAATCTCCTGGGTACGATAAAATTTCCAACTATACTCTTAAACAACTTCCTATCAAGTATTCTCTACATTACGAAGCTCACTAATTCTATCCTCAAACACTGTTATTTTCCTAAACCCTGGAAAACCTCTATCATTTCTCCTATTCCTGAACCATCCTGCAATCTTAATGATCCAACTAATTTCCGTCCCATCAGTCTTCTCTCCTCTCTAAGTAAAGTCATCGAACGCGTCATTAGATCACAGCTCAATTTCTACCTTCACAACAACAACATTCTTATGCCCGAACAATTCGGCTTCAGAGCCAAGCAGTCAATCCAACACCAACTTCTTCGATTTGTGGAATTCTTAACTGAAAACTTCAATGAGAAGAAGCCTACTGCTGCCATATTTCTTGATGTCGCCAAGGCCTTTGACAAAGTCTGGCACGCGGGCCTCATTTGCAAATTAATTCGGCTTAAGTTCCCGTCTGGACTTATCCATTTAATACACTCTTATCTTGGTGATCGTAACTTCTACGTCCGCGTAAACAACTCACTTTCTCTACTACACATAATACTCTGTGGTATTATTCAGGGTTCAGTCATTGGCCCTATTTTGTTCATAATATACTTTAATGACATTCCACGCACACTCTTCACATCACTCGCACTCTATGCGGACGACACTGTTCTCTATGGCACTGCACATCACCCATACAATCTTTACAAAAATCTACAACAACACCTCAACATCTTTATGGAATGGTGTGATCAATGGCGCGTTAAAATAAACGAATCTAAAACTACTGCTGTTTACTTCTCTAGAACATTTTCCACTCCTAATAGATTAACCCTCAATAATACTACCATTCTCTGGTCACCCCCCATTAGTTTAAATAAATGGATTTTTCATGCAGAATTATCCGATTTTTCTTCAAATTTTGTATATAGGCTCATTGTGGTAAGCAACTTCCCTGATTAGTTTTGGGAATTCATTGGGGAAGTATAAAGGGGGAACAGGGGTTACCTCCCCCCCGTTAATTTAGATAAATGTATTTTTCATGCAGAATAATCCGATTTGCTTCAAATTTTGTATATAGGTTCATTGTGATAAGGCACTTTCCTGATTAGTTTTGGGGGTTCTTTGGTTAAGTATAAAGAGGGTGAAAGGGGGGGTCTGGCTTATCCTCCCCCTTAATTTAGATAAATGTGTTTTTCATGAAGAATTATCCGATTTTCTTCAAATTTTGTATATAGACTCATTGTGGTAAGGAGCTTCCCTGGTAAATTTTGGGGATTCAGTGGTTAACTATAAGGGGGTGGGAACGGGGGGGTGATCCCCCCTTAATATATTGTCGATTTCTTTATTTTTCGAGGGGGTTATTTCAAATAAGAATATAATATACAATTAGCGTGAATAGCCTGTGAGCTCAATGCCCTCACTTTAACTGGGCAGTTTTCTTTTAGGTAGATTTCGTAAGAAATACTACCTATTACATTCTCACCTAAGTTGAAATTTTTGAAACATTTTTGCAGATCTACGCCGATTATGACTCCCAGAACCCAAAACCACCCCCAGTTCAAAACTTTATCTATCTATCTATCTATCTATCTATCTACTTATGTCACTTTTTTATGAACACGATAACTGCAATAATTCTGCACAGATCTCTACGAAACTGATACATAAAATCAAGGGGCATAAAATCTCGGTCAAGTTCGTTAATGGACAAAATCGAACCAAGGAGGGGAGGGTGGGGGGGCTTTTTGTGAAAACAGAAAAAAAACCTATAATTTCTTAATTATGATGCGTATCGAATCCGTTTAAAGTTATTATTACTTCTAGGAGAAGAGCCGAAAATGTATGTATGACAGATTTTTGATATCATTAAAAATGGCCCCAATGGGGGGGGGGGGGAGGGGGTGTTTTAGAAGAAAAAAAATTCATAACGTCGTCAATTCACAAGATATCAAATCCGCTTAAATTTATTATAAATCCTCTTAATATTATCTAAAACTTTTATATTGACAAGTTTTTTATAGGACCAACCCTTATAGCAAAAAAAATTAATAACAAAAAAAATCCCTGTCGGCTCCGCCTGCAAACAAGTTATTTTTCGAAGTAGGCGGTTCCAACTCCCGCATCTTTTCGAAAAAGATACATAAAATCAAGGGGCATAAATTCTCGGTCAAGTTCGTTAATGGGCAAAATCGAACCAAGGGGGGATGGAGGGGGGGCTTTTTGTAAAAACAGAAATCCCCCCATAATTTCTTAATTATGATACGTATCGAATCAGTTTGAAGTTATTATTACTTCTAGGCGAAGGGCCGAAAATTTATGTATGACAGATTTTTGATATAATTAAAAATGGCCCCAAGGGGGGGGTGGGGGGTTTTAGAAGAAAAAACTTCATAACTTCGTCGATTCCCAAGATTTCAAATCCGCTTAAATTTATTATAAATCCTCTTAATATTATCTAAAACTTTTATATTGATAAATTTTTTCTAAGACCAACTCTTATAGCACAAAAAAAAAAAAAAAAATCCCTGGTGGCTCCGCCTACAAACAAGTTAGGTTTTGAAGTAGGCAGTTCCAACTGCTGCATCATGGCAAAAAGGTCATTTCTTCCGCAATTCCCAACAAACAGGCGCGTCACGATCTGCGTCTTCGAAATCTACCTGCGCCCAAAGATTCTTGCGCCTGTAGGCCGAGCCGTCAGGGATCTTTTTTATTGTAATTTGGAATCGGTGGCTTGAACATGACAGCTGCCGATTTCATTCAATTGAAATGGAAGATGATGTTGTTAGAAGATACAGAATGTATGTTTATAATTCATATTATTTTTCAAATAATCATTCTGGTGTGTGTTTTAACTTAAAAAGTACATTATTCTCATTTTTATTTTCTGTAATAATTCCCACCTACATAGTACCCATCAAGATTTGACGGTAAATGACGTGAAAGTTCCTTTAGAAATATGCTTTTATTTTTAATTTGATGCTTCTAAATTAATTAAGTATTGAAAATTTTATGAATTGCTATACTGTGTAACCGATTCCTATAGATATAAGACATTTGAATTAATTTAGCAAGAATTTAACTAAAAGTATTAATTGATTGATTCATTTTTACTTACTACAGTCACAATTTTTTTTTTAAATATAACAATATTTAGTATTTTCTATTTATTTTTTTTTTTTTAAACTACGCGACTTTTAAAATTTTTCATTAATTTTATTTTTATCAGCCTGACTCTAAAACCCAGATAAACCATGGATACCAAGAAGATTTCTTTTATAATTCTTACATGGATTTATCTTCCTTTCTTTTTGTTCTCTTTAAGGAGAATAATCATATACTTTTCTTAGCTATACAAATATATCTTATTGATAATGGTCATACAAAATATAGATAAAAGTTTAGATTTCTTTATTTAAGCGATAAATCTTTACTTAAATTAAAAGACTTATTTAATTTAAAATTATTTTTTGAATTTATAATATAAAAAAAGTAATTCATAAAATATTGGTAGTTAAATTTTATTTACCACAGTCCCAATATTTGAAAAAATAACAATATTTAGTATTTCTGTTTTTTCTTTTTTTTTTTAACTACTCGACTTTTAAATATTTTAATTAAATTAATTTTTATCAGTCTGATTCTAAAACCCTAAATTTAAACGTTGCTGTTTGCAGCTAACGATTTCTAATACAAATTTTTTAATTACTTAAATTTATATTTTCCATTTTCACACATTCTTTAATTGTTAAATCATGGATATCAAGATAATTTAGAGTTCCTGTATAAATATTTTTCCTTCTTTTTGTTTTATCTCCTTTTATTTTTCCTTTTTTATAAAAAATAATCACATACTTATCTTATTATATATATATGACATCTTGATAATGGTCATACCGAATATAATAAAAATTGTAGACCAGTTCAATATATTTAATCGATAATTACATGCACGGTCTTTTAATTTAAATACTTTTTTAATATAAATTCAGCAATTAAAACAAAATATTCTTGGGTGTTAAATTTTACTTAGTTATAAAGCATTCTAATAAAAAAAAAAGTACAAAATATCTAACTTTTCCTGCTGAATTAAATATGGCATTATAAAAATTTATTACTGCCAATAAAATAAGAAAAATCATTCTGTCCGGAGTGGGTTTCGAACCGACACTATGATCCTAACAGAGAAGCACCACTCGGCCACCGTTTTCTCGTGAGAGTGTACTCTTAAAACTGGTTAGGTTGTAGATTTAATTTGACGCATGCGCAAATGGGTCATTTTCATGTGAAAAATTGATTTGACGAAAATACCTTTTCGTTTTAATATATAGGATAATTTCCCTGTTTTATGTAATAATTCATTTTGTGTAATAAGAGCTTGAGTGTGAATGTAAATACGCATCTATTGCTGCCTGAGCCTAAATACATTTTAGCATTTTTCTTTTTTCAAAATAAAGTTGAAAACATTGCAAAAAATTATCCCAATTTATGTATGCCTAATATTAAATTGTACCTGAAACAATAAGGGTGTTCTCGAATACAAAGACGCTACATTCAGACACATTTTTTAATTCATTTTTGTTCGGAAACGCGTGAAATTGGCAGGTGTTCTTATTCAGAAGCAATGAAATCGAAATACGTTTTCCATTTCTTAATACACGCAAAAGATCTTTCAGAAGATACTATCAAAGGTAGCATTTTGAACCAAATTTCTGGACTTGACAGTGACAGAAGGGAGAAAAACAGGTTGTCGCGTGACACGAATCGCTTATTACTCCATAACTAATTTATTTATCAAAAAATGCAAAAGAAACAATAGAAAATTGGATTCATCTCGATTTCAAATCGCTTTAATAGTCAGGCTTTTTATGCCTTTGCACTTAAAATCGAGCCAGAAATTGTGTCAGAAAGTTTTGCGTTGTTGAGCAGATCATTTGAGAACAACCTTAAACAAATTCAAGTTCAGGGATAAAATATAAATGTAATTTATAATATTAAAAAAACAAGTAGTTCAAGGGATATCTTGCTCACAATCTGTAAGAAGCTCATTTTGCAATAAACTTCATCGAAGTACTTTTTTTTTTTTAAAACTAAAACTTGAAATTTTCAGTGTTCTAGTACATTTTTAAGCGCTTATTTTCATGTCTGTAATAAATATACGCTTTTTAAAATGTATTCTTTCAAAAATGTACGAAATTTTGAAGTTATTTTACATGAAACATTACTGACCGTCAATTTAGTATAAAAACTCGTTTTTAAAAATCAGAAATCTTGACGTCTTCTGCAAGTTATTGGAATAGATAGACTTTTCAGGTTTGTAAGTGGGCGTGGCAATGATTTTTAATCCGGAGAACACATCATGTACCTTGTAGTCATAACTGACGTAATTGCAAAGTAAAGATATTTATGCTTCTTTTTTTTTTTTTTTTTTTTTTTTTTTTTTTGTAACGTTCTGTAAATTTCGCTCTTTCATATATATTTTTTCAAAAAAGTCGAATGTTTCAAGATTTATCAGTCTTTATTCCCCTTTAAAATACATAAGACACACATGATAACAGATATATTTTTCAGAAAACATAACACATAATCTTTATTATTATGAAAAATTTCAAAGGGTCAATAACCAATGAATTTGTATATCTATAAACATAAGTGCGTGAGTCAGCGGTAGATGCAATTACTGGAATGTTCGATGGCGACCTTTGCCTACGACTAAAGAAAAACCTAAAGTCATTTTTCTAAATTTTTGGTTTTAAAGTTAAAAGAAAAATAAATTATTTTACTTTAAAATTTATTCACAAAATCTTTATATACAATAATAAAAATACATTTTAAGTACTACCTTTTAAATTATTATTATTATTATTATTGCGGCAATTTAAAATTAATAATACGTATATTAAATAATGACTCATTATAACTAACATATATGTTTAGCATACTTATTCTAGATTTTTTTTTGTTCGAGTCAAATCTTCTCTAGCAATAGCATGAAGCCAAGTAGCTTTTAATTTTTCAACTTTTGGGAAAGTGAAGATAGATACTTTATTTTCTGTTATTTCCTTTTGCAGTTGGGTACAAACCATTTATAAACCATTTTTCTACAAAAAATTAATTAATTAATTAATTAATTAAAAATAAAAAATAAAAAATAAAAAAACACAATTGGTTATATGGAAATTGTAACAATAAAATGTATATAACTATCGATGTAGTAAGTTTACGAGATACTGCTAGAAGAAGGGGGATCTTCTATTGTTTTAAAATGCAGATTTCACAAAAACATACCTATGCGAATGTGTTAATAGTAATGCGTCTTGTTTCTATGCAGTACTTATTTGATTTCATTTATTAAGAAAGCTTTCTGGCGAAGGTACGTTTATTTGATTTTTATAAACCATAAGGTTGGCAGTTATGCTATTATATATTTGAAATTTTAACTTAAGGCGATTAAATAATAATTATAATAATAATATTTTTCCCTACTCAGCAACGGGAAACTTTCTGCTACATTCGATTGAAGCGATTTAGAACTGAAATGAGTTTTCGAATTTTCTTTTCTTTTCTTTTCTTTTTTCAATTGAATAATTAACTTATCGAGTTATAAGCGATACGTGTTGTGTGACAATGCGTTTTCCCCCTTGCCTGCGGCGGGAATTGGGTTAAAAATTCCGACTTTGACAGTATTTTCTGAAAGATCTTCTACCTGTAACAAAAAATGAAAAACGTCTTGAAAAAGAAGACTTGCCAATTCCATGCGTTTCTGAACAAAAATGAATATAAAAATATGTCATAAAGTACTCAGTTTGGTTTTGAGAACAGCTTCAATGTTAGGAAGTTTTTGTGTTCCCCAAATCTCTTAAATCATATCATCCTGAAAGAACAGCAAATGGCTTGACAGGCAGCTGTTTAAGAAAGTTACATTTTTTTTTTTTTTAATGAAAACACCTTTTACTACTGAAATATATATTTTATTGATACTTCTGGTGTTAAACTTATAATTTTTTGTTACATAACTAAGACGTTTCATCTAAAATTTTTCCATCCTTAGAATGTGGAGGAGTTTTCAACTACAAAATTAATTAGAATTGCATAGCTGTCATCCATCTGTTTTTTTTTTTTTTTTCAAGCTAAATATTATGTATAAAACATGATAATTTAACGTATCTTGTCTCTACGCAGTACTTTTTTTATTCCATTTAAGAAAACTTGTCTGTGCGCATATAACAGCGCAAAAACTAGTCAACCGAATGGTTTGAAATTTAATATATATATAATCATTGCAGCATTTTGTCGAGTCATTTCAAATTTTATGAAAATCGAATCAAAACTTGAAAAGTTATTAATAATTTTCTTCATTCTATTAAATCCTATCATACGTAATTAATTCAATGACATTCCATGATAGGTAATGATTCTAGGTTGTCATGGTGATTACGTCCTATTTAAGATGGAGTCCTATTATTTCCGTATTACGGAATTTAAAAACAGAATTTTATTACTAAAATTGTATAATTATAGCAATCATATATAATCTACCGTGAGTTTTTGGATAGATGTTTCCGGAGAAATAGATATTAAATGGAAAAGTGTCTAAATATAGATTTCAGGTTCTGAAATTTTCAAAGCTAGGCTTAGGTTTCCAATTTGAATTTTCAGTAAATGTCAACAATATGTTAATAACAGACGATATAATTAATTTCGCTGAAACTAGTTATAGTACGAACGCACCTCATTTGTTACGTTTGGCGTAGAATTTCAAACATGTTAATTACTTGATAAGAATTTCAACTCTTACATAATATTCTAAAAAAAAAACAATACAAAGTGGAATAACAATTCCCTTTTCCCCTAAATGCCCCCCCCTCTTCGTACTTTTATTATAACTGCTATAAGTATAATAATAATACAATAATTATTATATTATGCAGTGATGGAACAGTGGCGCAGCATTTGGGTGATTGTGACCACTAACGTTTAATAGTATTCTTCGCCTTAAGAAAATCTCAAAAATTCCGTCATTAAATAAGACGAAGGTTACTATTTACATTTAGTGGGGTCAATTAGCTATGTGGTGCCAGTGCGCCACTGTTCCATCCACGGACGTATAAATAAATATTCTACCATATTATCATGGTTCTCCCTCACTGCAGTATGCTTTTCTATCATTTGAAATCGGTTGCTTGAACGTGTCAGCTACCGATTCCATTGAATAAACTTCATCCAAGCAGAGATACTGTCGAACAGTTGCCGAACAGTTGATGTCGGTTAAGGGGCTTCCGAGTACAAATTTCTGTTTTTAATTGATATTTTTTCTGCAATAATCGTTCTGGGGTGAGTTTAATTTAAATGTACATTATTCTAACTATTCATTATACTTAACCAATGAACCACCAAAACTAATCAGGGAAGCGCCTTATAACAATGAATCTATAAACAAAATTTTAATCAAACGGCATATTTCTATCAAGAGTTATCGCGTTACGTACATACGTACATACATACATACATACAGAACGGGCGGGCACATTAGCTCTCAGGGTTTGATAGCCTGTGAGCTAAAAAAGGAAATAAAAATAAATAAATGATAGCTTGATATTAATAAATATTGATATACATAATAATTTATAGAATTAAAATAAAAAATAAAAGTAAGTAAACAACAATTTATTTTTTTCGCCAAATTGGCGGGGGACAAAATCGCGCCAACTTGGTGCGTATATGCCATCTGTGTCATACGAATATGTGTAGATGGATGTGTATATATATATGCGTGTGTATATATACATGTATATATATCACTGGTGCCCGGCTAACCGAAAAGTACCAAAATAAATACTCCAAAAATGCTGTCGTTCACTTCAAAAAACACCTTTTGGCTTAAAATCAAATTGTTTGGGGACAAAAGTAAAATCAAAATCGCCAAAAACAAAAGATACATCGGCAAATATTGTTTTAATAGCAATCTTGCACATTGAATAATTTTTTAAGCATTACGAACTTTCTCAATCATGTTTAAATTAAATATTTTCATTTTATAATATTATCTCTCGTCAGAACTGTTTTTCTTCTTTTTCTTTTCATGCTCGTTCTTTCCTTTTTTCTTTTTTTTTTTTAATAAAATTAGTAACAGTTTTTTCTTTTATTTTTCGAGATGTCTAGCCATTTCAATTCTTTCTGCAACAAAAAAACACCTTTTGACTTAAAATCAAATTGTTTGGGGTCAAAAGTAAAATCAAAATCGCCAAAAACAAAAGATAAATCGCCCAATTTTGTTTCAACAGCAATCTTGCCCATTGAATAATTTTTTAAGCATTACGAACATTCCCAATCATGTTTAAATTAAATATTTCGTTTTATAATGTTATCTCTCATCAAAACTGTTTTTCTTTTTTTTTTTCTTTCTTTAAAAAAATAAATAAAATTAGCAACAGTTTTTTCTTTTCTTTTTCGAGATGTATAGCCTTTTCAATTCTTTCTGCAACAATAATGGTCGCCAAAAAATTAGCAATGGTAACCTTTTCGGCCAAAATAACAGATTTTTCTATCATACTTCTATAACTAATGTACGTAGAACGTTGTATTATTACACTAAAACTTTCCCTCAAAATTTATCTATCGAACAGGGCAAGTTTCATCAAAATCCCTTCAGCGGAACTCGAGTTATAAAGGAACGGAACGAAATTTCCGTTTGTGTTTTTGTATTATAGTAGATGTGAACTGAAAAGTCATTAAATTAATAAGTGAATAAAATATTCAAAATATTTTAGGACATCTTTAATAATTGGATAAAACTTTCATAATGTTTTCCATTCATTAAAATATTAAATAATAACTTTACAAATATTAATTAAATGGGGAGTTTTCTTAATTTTTTATCATTATATCCGAATAACTCTATATACAACTGAGGTGTCTTCAACGTATTTCCATTATTTGAAGAACCATTTTCTTCCTTTTTTTCTTGTTCATTAATACTGGATACTCGTAATATCTGAGTTGATGTGTAGTGTGACCTTAGGAACCGTTCAAGTACTATTTGATACAAAAGATCTTCAACACCTCTCGAAGCATGTTCTTTGAGCGTACGATCTTTAATTCCAAATTAATTTTAAATCTAAATTAAAATATATATTTATATATATATTTAAGAATGTAAAAGTTATTTTATATACGGAATTTATTTTGTTGTTGTTGTCGCTTGTTTGTTTGTTTGTTTGTTTAAAAATAATAGTTTTATTTGGAATTTTGTGAAAAAATAACAAAAGATGATTTATTAAAAGCACAGACGTCAGACAAAAAATTAAACACAGACTTTTTGATAGAATTCATTGAATAATACTAAATACTTCTATGTATTGTAATTTTAATGAAAAATTTTCGTCCTATAGCTACCATTATTTTAGTCGCCGTAAAAATGAAAAGCACCTTTAATACAAATAACACACAATATAACAGTTTTTTTTTGTATCTGCTAGTAACACAGACTAAAGCGCTGAGCCCATATGGTATATATAGCACATGCATTTAAACGGAGTTCTCAGATGGGTTTTGGTTTATTCCCTGAATCACAGATTTTTTTCCCCTATATTTACCTAGATTCTGATATCACATTTAAATTGGCTGATAGTACAAAATATAACAGACAACGAATGCAAAAAAGTGTGTTTTATCAAGGCAGTTGGCAAAAAATCATTTTTCTCCGCTCAAGAACGCCAAACTTTCTGACACATTTTTTCACTCATTCCTAAACATACAAGCATGATATTTGCAGGCATGATTATTAAAGTCATTTGTAATCGAACAGGTTTTGTTCTTTTCTTTTTCCGATAAATGTATTATGTTTTGAGTTATAAGTGATTATTATCTCAGTATGGAAGTTTTAATTTTTTCCCTGTCCTGAACTGTCGACTCCGGAAATTCTGTTCAAAATGTCAAATTTGACTCCATTTTTTGAAATGTCTTTACTGAAAAAAGAAAAAACAGTTCCATTACACAGTTTCTTAATAAGAACGTCTGCCAGTTTGATATGTCTGATAACAAAAATGAATTTTAAAAAGTATTCGAAAGCAGTTAGTATGGATTTCAGAAAAACCTTAAAAAATAGCAGAACTGCATGTGTAAATTTGCAGATGTTTCTTTGAAAAATTATAAATCTGTAAATGTTGATACTTTAAAAAACAAATAAGTATTAAAAAAAAACATATATTTAATCATTGCGCAATTTCGTAACCTAAGTTTATCACTGTTTAAGTTTATGAACATGGTCATGACTGTTTTCATTTAAAAGTAAATTATAATTTGAAGCATTTATTTTTATTTTGGATGTATAGCAGAGTTAGAAGTTTTAAAAAGGGTAATTTTCTGGAAAAATACTGTGCCGTATCTTAAAAGTTACTGAATATGCAGTGTGTCGACGATATTTATCATTAATAATACTGATTCTTTTAAGTTTCAATTTACTATCTCTTTTAGATGCACCTTTCTTCGACGACAACATATTGTCCGAAATAGTTTCGCTGTAACTATATCTTTTATTCATTTTTACGTGCTTTTTAAAAATATTATAGGACGGAAATATAATAATGTAACTTTTTTTATTTCTACTCCTCCCACCATTCTTTTTTTATCCCTAAACACCGCCCATACCTAATGGGTTATGTCTTAATTTATGATGTAAACATCAATGTGGAAAATTTATCATTAGCAAGTGGTAACTTCATCCGTGTTAAACAGCCCTGTAAAATATGTTAAAGTATTTCTCAAAAATAAATAAATAATAAATAAATAAATAAATAAAAACCTTTCCAATCAACGATGTGAGACAGTTTTTCTGTCTAACTTTTAAACACAAAAACATGTTACTCGCAGGCATAATCATTAAAATGATTTGTAATCGAACAGATTTTTAATTTTCCAAAAAGTGAATTACAACTTCAAGTATAAGCGATTGTTTTCTCAGGATAGCAATTTTTTTTTCTTTCGTACGCTATCGCGTCTAGAAATTCAGTTCACAATGCCGCCTTTGATAGCATTTTTTGAAATTTTTTTCTACTTTTACTGAAAAACAGAAAACACAGTTCGATTACATAGTATCCTAATATGAGCACCTGCCAATTTGATACATTTACGAACAAAAATTAACAGATTAAGTACAATTACTGAAATGTATTTAAATACTCATATGTATTATAATACTCATAAGTCGTAATGTAGCAAATTTGTATTATTTCCTTTTATCCTATATAGGAATAATATTTAATTCGCGCACTACATTACATAATACAATTTCACTCAGCTGGAAAATTCATTAATCTAAAACGCATTTAAAATGACGCCTAAATACAATAAATAATGTATTTGAATGCTTCTATTAAGCTATATTTCTAGTGCTTACTCTCCTAAATAACCACATAAAAAAAATCGTAACGAAACGGCAGTGATTTGGGTGTTAATATTCATCAAGCTTCAAATGAGAAAAAAATTAAATAGGCTGATACAGATAAAAGACTAAAAATTGCTACATGGGCGCTGGCATAAATGGAGCGCGACCCACAATGGTTGCTGAACATCCTGTGGGCGGATGAAGCCCACTTTTCACTGCATAGTGACGTCAATACGCAAAACAGTCGTATCTGGGTAAAGTCGAGGTTGTAAGTTTAAGTGGCCCGAACGATCTCCGGACTTGCCCCAGCAGATTTTTGGCTGTGGGGCTACTTAAAGTCTTGTGTATACCGGGACTCCCCAACCACTTTGGTGGAACTGAAAGATGCCATTCGATGGACCGCCGGTGGCATCGATGCCGACATGTTACACTCAGCTGTAACAGGCGTATTGACGCGCTTCACTTGCCTAATACCTGGTGGTGGCGGTCATGATGAAAATCTTTTACCTTAAAATAAATGCACAGTGTCATGTTATTGTGATTTGTTTCATTGTCTGTGTTTGCCTGATTTGCACAAAGCGCCTCAGCATGACGTGTGAGCGCCCTCTATCGGTTACTTTTGGAATCATTTTTTATTATACATGGAAAAAAATCCAAAATCCCTCTGATCATACTCGCACAAACCGAACAATTTTCCGAGCATTACTTCTTTTATTATGAATTTTTAAAGTTTGCACGAATTTATGACGCACCCTGTATATATATATATATATACATATCCCCGATTAATGACGCGAAATTTTCCTACTCATTTTTAAACGCAGAAACATGATACTCGCAGCCACAAAGAAAGATAGATCCTCCGTGAGATCTATATTTCTCCGTGCTCGCAGGCATGATCATTGATGTAATTTGTATGAAACAGTTTTATTCCTTTTTTGATAAGTGAATTATATCTTGGGTTACAAGCGATTGGACAAAATTTTTTAGGGTCAGTTTCAGGACAGCTTCTACAGGGTGATTCAAAAC
Organism: Maratus michaelseni; assembly: GCA_963931845.1. NCBI lineage: Eukaryota > Metazoa > Arthropoda > Arachnida > Araneae > Salticidae > Maratus > Maratus michaelseni. The sequence goes on from OZ007600.1 coordinate 168,713,437, forward strand.
TTATCGTTCAAATTTCGTAGGGAGGTAGCGAATACGTCAGGAAACCGATTTTACATAGAAAAGTATGTCCACAAATGTACGCTTGCTTATGTAGAGGGCGCTGTGTGTACCCAATCTTCCATTGCGTCCCAATCATTAGCATGACTTTCCTAAAGCTAGTATTATTTCTTCTCCAATTTCCACTTCTCATTTGGCCTTCCACGAGGCCTTTTACATCTTTAAAAACTCCAAAAATCTCGTTAATGACCTTTATTTAACGCCTTCAGTATCTGACGCGTACTGTCCGCGTACATTTGCAGACATACTTTCCTATGTAAAATCGGTTTCCTAACGCATTCCCTACCTCCCCACGAAATTTGAACGATAAGTTTTGAATCACCCTGTATATATATATATATATATGTACAGTGGTGGCCAAAAGTGAGTTTCATGTTTTTCAATTTTGTGTGCTTGTAGAATATATTAATTTTCACTTAAATACAAACGTTTATATATCAAATTGAAGGTAATTTAATGTAGAATTTAATAATAAAAACAGTATTACAATATCTGCATTACAAACAAAGTTATTCTCATTTTAATAGAACAAACAAACACAAATCGTTTTGAATAAGGACGTGTTTTGTAATAAAAGCGTACTAGCCAATCACAAACACTGTTCTGAGGACCAATCAAATGTCTGTAACTATAGTTTAGGTTATTTGGAAGGTAAAAGAGTTATTGTTGTGGAAATATTTTGCGGAATGATGCATACTAGTACAATTAAATAGAGTATTGCTGTTTTTGAATATTTAAAGTCCTTTCTTTTTAATTAAACTAATTTTAAACAATGTCATCAACAAGAAGAACTAATTGGACATCTACAAAAAGAAGCCGAATTGTCATATTGAGAGAAAATGGCCTCTCTTATGCTGAAATTGCAAGACAAGTTGGTGGTTCAGTGACTTGTTCTGGTGTACGAAAGTTCTGTTTACGTTATGAAAAAAGTAATCAGTGGAAAATAAGGCCAAATCAGGCCGAAAAAAATGCACAAGTGCTACTGCCGATAGAAAAATTAAACGGCGATGCCTTCAAGATAGAAACATTTCATCAGATGCCATTAGATGTGAAATGAATGCAGCGGGTATTGCAGTAAGTTCAAGAACAATAAGAAGAAGGTTATCAAGATTTTGACTACAAGCTAGAATTCCAAGGAAAAAAAACCATATTTAAATCCAAAGCAACGCGAAAAACAAGTGGGCAAAAGAACACATTAAATGGTCAGAAAATCAATCGAAGCAAGTAATCTGGAGCGATGAGAGTAAAATATTGCTCTTTGGTAGTGATGGTAGAAAATACGTGAGACGTAGAGTAGGAGAAGCACTTCATCCTGTTTGCATTGAAGCAACTACAAAAAACCCAACAAATGTCATGATTTGGTCATGTATGTCTGTAGATGGTGTGGGCCGAATTCAAGTGATTGATGGCATCCTGAATGCCAAAAAATACACCGAAACTGTCCTGGAACCAAAATTGATACCTTACATCAGGGATCTCTTACCCAACAACGCATCATTTATTTTTCAGCAGGATTCAGCTCCATGCCACACAGCAAAAGTATGCAAAGCATGGTTTCAAAATAAAGGCATAGATATATTACCATGGCCAGGAAACAGCCCTCATCTCAATCCAATTGAAAATTTGTGGCGACGTTTGAAAATTCTTGCACGAAAAAAACTTCCATCCAATAAAAGACAACTTATTGAAGCTATAATTGATTCTTGGCACCATGTGATTACGAAAGATGAACTACAAACACTCGTTCACTCGATGAAATGACGCTGTGAAGCTGTCTTAAAAAATAAGGGTTATCCTACTAAGTATTGATTGTGTATGTATCACTTTAAAAAAAATGCAAATCTAAGATAGATCTTACTATTAGTTGCATAACTTTTTTTGTAATACAGATATTGTAATACTGTTTTTATTATTAAATTCTACATTAAATTACCTTCAATTTGATATACAGTAAAATCCCGTTACAACGAATTCCATTACAACGAAAAATCCCGTTATAACGAAATGCAAGCTAGTCCCGTTTTGAAATGTATTCAAATAATGTTAACATAATCTCAGTATAACGAAATATTCAATTTTTTATAATCTCGTTAGAACGAAATAATATGACACGGCAAATACTTTCAGTTGTACATTTTTATCGCTTGACAATTTTTGTTTTCGATGCCTAGTCTTAGGGACAATCAAGCTTATCTCTAAAGCAATCGCTTTTCTCCGAGCTTTGTTGTAAAATCGGTGTGCATAGGCATTTCACTGCAGAAGGAATGTTTCCTTTGTTCTCTACCCCCTTTTCTCCACCCCTTTTTCTTGGAAGTCCAAGTAAGCTGTAACCAATGTAGGCAAACTTAACAAAACGTGAAATGAGTATTGCACATTCCCCCTTCCCTCTCCTCCCTACCTGAATAACTTTCGCAAAGTAATTTCGAAAGCTCGAAATCAGTTTGAAAATTTTCATCTTACCAGTAGGTCATAAAATGGCGGCTGTTAAGCGAAAACAGTTTAGTTTGGAAGAAAAAAAAGCCATAATTTCTGAAGTTGAGAAAGGAATGAAAAAATCTGATGTTGCTAGCAAATATGGAATTTCGCCGTCTACTTTATCCACTTTTCTAAAAGATAAAGAAAGCATTTTGAAAAAAATTCAAGTTAAAGTCTTTGATCCAAGCAGAAAACGAATTCGAAATGCCCAGTTTCAAGATGTGGATAGTGCTGTTTACAAATGGTTTATGGATGTTCGTTCTAGAAACATCCCTCTAAGTGACCCTTTAATTATAGAAAAAGGTTTGGAATTTGCAAGAATGCTAAACATTGAAAATTTTCAAGCCAGTGTCGGATGGTTGAATCGATTCCGAGAAAGATACGGTATAGTGGCAAAATGCATTTCAGGAGAAGCAAAAGACGTCCCAGTTGAATTTGTAAACGAATGGCGTAAAGGTGAAATACAAAAAATAATCAAGACGTATAGTCCTAACGATGTTTTTAATGCCGATGAAGCCGGAATATTTTTTCAGTTAGAACCAAGGAAGACTTTAGCGTTAAAAGGAGACAAGTGTATTGGAGGAAAGCTTTCCAAACAAAGGATTACAGCCCTATTTTGCTGCAACAAATCAGGAACAGAAAAACGAAAAGTACTCATAATCGGCAAATCTGAAAAACCCCGTTGTTTCAAACATTTTAAGTCCTTACCATGCATCTACAAAGCCAACAAAAAATCATGGATGACGCAAGGATTCTTTAATGAATGGCTGATAAATTTTGATAAAGATATGCAAAAACAAAAACGTAAAATTCTTCTACTCATAGACAACTGCACAGCACACAATGATCCTCCTATATTGAATCACATTCGTGTAGAGTATTTCCCGCCTAACTGTACTGCAATACTTCAGCCTCTTGACCAAGGCATTATCAGAGCCGTAAAATCACGATACAAAACTATGTTATTAAAACGCATTCTCTGTGATCTGCAAAATAACGTAAACAGAAAGTGCAACATGAAAGAGGCAATTGATATGATCTGTGGATCGTGGGATGATATAAGCCAGAAAACAATAGCCCACTGTTGGAAACACGCGCAGATTGACCAGGATTTAAATAAAGAATCGACGGCTCAAGGATCTAGCGATGTAGTACATGATGAGGAGCAGACAGTCGAATATGAGATCGAATCCACTTGGAACTTAGTAAAAGAAAAATCTGGTGTGTCTCAAAGCATAAGCTTTAAAGATTTTTTAACTGCAGATGACAATGCTGCAACTTGTTATTCATTAACAGAGACAGATATTGTGCAGTCTATTGTTGATGATCGCATTTTAGAAAATGATGAAGAAAGTTCTGAAGATGAAGAAAATGAGGTTTCAAAAGTTACATCTGCTGAAGCCTTAGAAAGCTTAGAAAGAGTGCGCAATTTTATTTCTTTACAGAGCAGTGTACCCGATAACATTTTTTCTAATATTAATCATGTACATAATTTTGTATTGTCCGCAGCTTCAAACTCCCTTGTACAAAAAAAAATCACTGATTTTCTGCATTAAATTTTTTCTTCTACAATTTGAAGATCATTGAAATGGTGGTAAGTCAATTTTTCAGTTCTATAAAAAATATTATACATTGTATTATACTAACTTTACGTTATTAGAAGGTACTACTAATTTTTATTACTATTTTTAATAATTAATTATCTACTAATTTGTATTATACTACTATATTTTTATAATTAACTATGATATGAGGATCTGAATTGAAATGTTTAATTTTCTATTGAATTCCGTTACAACGAAATTCCCGTTACAACGAATAACATTTGCGGTCCCGTGAAGTTCGTTGTAACGGGATTTTACTGTATAAACGTTTGTATTTAAGTGAAAATTAATATATTCTACAAGCACACAAAGTTGAAAAACATGAAACTTTCACAAAATGTCCACACTTTTGGCCACCAATGTATATATATGCTTTCAAAAGGCTACCTTTGACAGTATTTTCTGAAATATCATTTGCTTTTACTGAAAATCGGAAAACCAGTTTGATTCAATAGGACCTTAATATGAGCACCTGCCAATTTGATACATTTGCGAACTGAAATTAATTAAACAATGTGTCAAAAAACTGTCAATTTTGATTTGAGAACAGCCTTAATTCAGCCTCAAATCAGTAAGTTTGAGAAAAATTACTTTGTTATATTTTCTTTTTTTTTTTTTTTTTTTTTATGTAATATTAGATTAAAGAAATAGTGATTGGCTCTTTGAATGTAAGATACGTTACTATTGTTATTTTTATTAAAGATCATTATTATTTATCACATTTATAACACAATTAATATTATTATAAGTTACTAATAATAAGTCTTTTTTTAGTCTGCAACAAATTTTGACTTCGTGGAATTGGATTCAGCGTTTTTGAAAAAAGTCGCCTTTTTCTAATTCAAAAAATATATTTTTTTTTAGTTCAGTAGTATATTGTGTTAAAAGGAAATTTAATGTTCGCTCAACAATAACATCAAAGAAAAGAAGGTTAATTTGTTCAAAGGCGTGTAGAACCAATTTTTTGCAGCTATGGCTTTTAGGTGACTACATCCAACACACTGACTACCAACCACGTGAAAACTTAATCTTAATACATAAACTATGAGTTTATGAACTAAAATTCGCACAAAGTGTTTGATTTATGCTTAAAACTTAATCTTGTATGTATGAGCGCAAGGCCGAATAGGAACATTAAAAAGAGAAATACTGGAGAGACCACTTGATTATATGATAAACGATAAGTATCGAAATTTTGGCAATGCATGCAGTACAGAGTGACCGTGTTTTTAGTTACTTGATAAGACTTTCAAATCCTTCTACGTAATACTCTACAAAACAATTACCTTCTTTTTTTCTTATCCTTTTAGTACTTTTCTAATTATAAATGCTGTACATAACACAATACTATTATATTTATACTTTTCGAATGATGTGTTTGTAAATTATGTGAAAATGTTTGTTACTGTTTGATTTTTTAAATAATTGTGAAATCTGTATTACGTTTTACTTTTATAACTTATAATGTTTGTCAAATAAACTTTCTGGTGTCAGTTTAAACTTAAAATTCATATTATTTTTATAATTATTTGTGTGCCGTAAATCGGAGGATGTAAGCCGCAGTTAGAACAGGTCTTCTTTGGACAAGAAATTTTATTAAATAAATAAAATCAAATAAGTCCCGAGTAGAATTACATTGCATTTTATTAAGAAACAATTTAGGGTTGAAGGCAGATTTAATTGATCTGCGGTTATACACAGGAAATTACTGTTATAGGAATATCTTCAAAGGCATGAGTATGCAATGAAATGCAGCCTATTGTTGACGGTTATGGGTCACGTTGAGCATGTTTAATTATAGAAATAAATTGTACCTTGCTTACATATCTGAATTTTATTAGTTTTAACTACTTCGGCTTACGATTGGTGATATATTTAAGTCGGTGACTCGATATCGATATACTTACATTTCAGATCTTCAGTTAAAGTTATTTTCACATGTAAGACATTTTATACTAAATCGAGGATACTCTACACTTTTGTAGTTCATTTTTTGGTCGCAATCTCTCATAGTTTACGAAATAGATTTGATAATATGCACATTTCGCCACTTTGGGACTCTGTTATTTGTTGCATTAGGCCTGGCGTAATCACTTTACTATAACTTTATCACTTTCCGTTAGCCTAGAATTTTTGTTTCAATATAAAGGGACTTTCCTCTGCATTTTGTAAACGTATGTGTATAGATAAAATTCATGCAAAACTATATGAAAAATTGTTGCATTCATAGGCTCTTCAAGCAAGTTACAAAAAATAAAATGTAATAAAATTCTCGAAATAAATGAACATAAAATTTATTAAATTTCATAAGGATGTTTATACATATGATCAAAGCCATTAACAATAAACTTTAAAGATTTTTATTTAAATATAAAACTTATTAAAATAATTGTAAAATATGAGAATAAGAATTTTATCTAGACAAGTTCATCGACCAGCCTCTAACTCCACCCCCATTTTAAAAGTAAGATTTCCATTAGGTTTATCATCTATTTACGTCATCTATTTACGAATTTAAAAATATGTCAAAGTACCAAGTTAGGATTTGAGGACAGCCTTCCCTTCAAGGTAAGGAACTTTTTATATTCCCTAAATCTCTTAAATAATATCATCCAGAAAGAACGGCAAATGGCTTGACAGTCAGCTGTTTAAGAAAATTATTATTATTATTTTTTTTTTTTTATGAAAACACCTTTCACTACTGAAATATATTTTATTGATACTTCTGGCGTGAAACTTATAATTTTTTGTTTCATAATTAAGACGAATAAGAAATTTTTCCTGCAGATGATACAAACACAGACGAACATAAACCGTTTCATTAAGAAAACAAAGCAACCAGAAATACATCCAAATTTTTTCCATCCTTAATATGTGGAGGGAGTTTTTAACTACAAAATTAACTAGAATTGCATAGTTGTCACCCTTCTGTTTGTTTTTTCAAGTGAAAGATCACGCATGAAACCTAATAATTTATTTACTTACTTATAACATAACTTGTCTCTATTCAGTACTTTTTTATTTCATTTATTAAGAAAACTTGTCTGTGCGCATATAACAGCGCAAGAACTAGTCAACCGAATGGTTTGAAATTTAATATATATAATCATTGCAGCATTTTGTCGAGTCATTTCAAATTTTATGAAAATCGAATGAAAATTTAAAAAGATATTAATAAAAGTTTTCTTCATTCTATTAAATCCTATCGTACGTAGTTAATTCAATGATATCCCATGATAGGTAATGATTCTAGGTTGTCATGATGATGACATCCGATTTAAGATGGAGTCCTATTATTTCCGTATTACGGAATTTAAAAACAGAATTTTATTACTAAAATTGTTTAATATAGCAACACTATAATCTACCGTGAGTTTTTTGGATAGATGTTTCCGGAGAAATAGATATTAAATGGAAAAGTGTTTAAATATAGATTTCAAGTTCTGAAATTTTCAAAGCTAGGCTTAGGTTTCCAATAGGAATTTTCAGTAAATGTCAACAAAATGTTAATAACAGACGATATAATTCATTTCGCGATATAATTCATTCATATAGTACGAACGCACCTCATTTGTCTCGTTTGACGTACAATTTCAAACATTTTAATTACTTGATAAGACTTTCAACTCCTACATAATATTCTAAAAAAAAAAAAACAATACAAAGTGAAATAACAATTCCTTTTTTCCCTAAATGTTTTTCCCTCTTCGTACTTTTATTATAACTGCTATACGTATATTAAAAATACAACACTTATTACATTATGCAGTGATGGAACAGTGGCGCAGCATTTGGCTGATTGTGACCATCTTTCGCCTTAAGAAAATCTCAAAAATTCTGTCATTAAAAAAGCCGAAGATTACTATTTAAACTTAGTGGAGTCGATTAGTTCTGTGGTGCGCCACTGTTACATCCAAGGAGATTTAAATAGAAATTCTATTACCATGGATCCATCACTGCATTATGCTTTTTTAGCTCACAGACTATCAAAGCCTGAGAGCTAATGTACCCGTCCGTTCTGTATGTCTGTATGTACAGGGTGTCCCACAAGGTACGCAGCGTCTAATATGTACAGATTCGGATAGAGCACGTCAATATGAGTATTTTGAATGGTAACAAGTGGGGTCCCCGAATATAGCGTGAAAGTCTAATTACAGGATGAACATTATCATAGCTGCGAACTTTTAAGCTTTATCCTACCACTAAAATTTTATAGTAAATTTTAGCTTATTAAATCTCCGAAATCACGGGATTCAATAGTTTTCTATGCGGCTGGTAGCAGCTGCGCGCGCCGTTTGCTGATTGTTTTACAGTGCTGATTGTTTTCCGGAGCAGCGCTCGGAGGAAGTAAAAAGCGAGTTCTTTTAAGAATAGCTTCGTTCTTTCGCTGATGATGGCGTTTGATTTTAACGAAAATTGCAATCGACTATTGAGTGGTAGCTCATATATTGACTTTACTAAAGCATGGAGTGACTTTCCAGCAATAATTGCTGACAAACAACGCAAGATTGTTATTGACTTTTTGACATACACCGATGCTTATCTGAAAAGTATTCAAGCTTCTGATGATTTCAGCACCAATCAAGAAAAGCAGCACCATGTGAGTAGCATTCTAAACTCTATTTCTTTTCTTTTTTGTGAGCCGTTTGACCCTGCTAAACTTATGAAACTTAAATTCTTTCAACTTTATGTTATTAATGATAGCCAGTTAGACTTAACTAACATAATGTTTGAGTTAAACCCAAATATTGTAACTATGGTGAGCCCTGATGATGGCTTTGTTACAACCAACAGCCGTAAAAGGAAAACCCAAGAAATTTCTACCAAAATTCCTATCAAAAACAAATACCATGTCCTCAGTGAGGACAATTCTGATATCATTTCGATGGACCATGACACCTCTCCGGATGGCGCCCAATCCGGTAGCTCAAAAAACCAAACCGTAACTCCAAACTCAGAACCTATCCAAAACTCAAATAAGAACAGAATACACCCATTCTTTATTGAAATAAAGGGTCACTGGAACAAATTAGCTTCCGAAATTAACAAAGTAAACGAAACTAAGCCACTGATCAAATTAGACGGTGAGCTATTAAAGGTACATTGTAAAAATGACAATGACTTTCGCAATACACAAAATTATCTTGACACTAATGCCATAGCATACACCACACTTAGTCCTTCCGAAAAACGCCCAAGGAAAGTCTGTATTAGAGGCATCCCTCCCTACACAGACCCCAATATTATTATTGAGGCCCTAAAGGAATACAACTTCACTGCAAATCGAGCTGCTATGCTCAAAAACAGAAAGACTGGAAACCCAATGCCAATTTACCTTGTAAACATTCTCCCTAGAGAAAACTTCGACGAAATTTACAAAATTTCAGAAATTTGTAACTTAAGTGTAACTGTGGAGCGCTTTAAAGGCTCAAATATCGTTAAACAATGCCATAGATGCCAGGGTTTCGGACACGCGTCTGAGATCTGCAATTTCCCCCCTAAATGTTGTAAGTGTGCAGGCTCTCATCTCACCCCTGACTGCCCCCAAACTGGCAAAATCCAACCTAAATGTGCAAACTGCTCTGGTCCGCACCCAGCTACTTATAGGGGCTGCCCTAAAACACCACAAATTCATTAAAAAAACCAACCCACTAAGCCCAACCGTAAGGTACCCAATCCTAAAAATGACGTCCAAATTTTGACAGATATTCTTGCTAATTATAACTACACGAAAAATACTAACAACACTACCACCATAAATGACACCACTCCTGACTCTACTGCCAACAAGGCCACCAACCCGGACTCAACACCACAAGACTCAAACACCAAACCTTCAGATTCCCAGAATCTGTCCCAGACCCCACATCCCACCACTTCTAACAATAACCCAAACACTCAATATACCTCTGAAATATCAGAAATCTTTAATACATTCCAAGAAATGAAAGAAATCTTGAAGTTTAACAAATTTATACAATGCTTTAAAAACATCTCCAAAAAGACTAAAAATTGCACAAACCCACTAGAAAAAATGTTCATAATCATGAATGAATTCGACAGCCTTGCTTCGGAATTTAATACACCCAACCATGAATAATACAACTAACTTCTCCTCTTTAATTATCCTCACCTGGAATTGTAATTCCATCTGTAATAAATTTAATGAACTCAAAATTTTTATTTTAGATCACCCTCATATAGACATCATCTTTATTCAGGAAACCCGTAATCCTAACTTCAAAATTAACATTCCAGGCTACAGATTACATTACACTCCACGCGCAGCCGACCCCAGATGGGGCGGTACGGCCATCTATATTAAAAATCATTTACCGCACTATATCACTCAAAATTACACACTCCCTAACATTGACTTCACTAGCATTGTCCTACAACTCCCACATATCAAAATTCATTTAGCTTCCGTCTATATTCACCCGACTGGTAATTTTCCGGTTCAGAAACTCTCTACCCTATTCTCACATCACACTCACTGCTTCTTCGCTGGGGACTTTACGCCAGAAGCAGGCGGTGGAACTGCCATGACAACTCCCGCAGAGGTACATCTCTTCACAATCTCATTCAAAATCTCAACCTTAGTTTACATGCACCTACCACTCCAACACACATCAGTACAGCTCCAAGAGCCCGCAACTCCATTATTGACCTTGCTATTACTAAAAACCTTCCTTACCCAATTACCACAACAGCTATTAACGACTTAAGCTCTGACCACCTTCCTGTCTCTTTCAAAATTGACCTTATTAACCCTCTCTCCCCACCTCCTTCTGTGGCCATTGACTGGAATAAATATACTGACTTTCTCAATAACAATATCTTAAACTTTCCTGATATTAACAACACTGCCGACATTGAAACTGCTGTCAATAATTTTAACTCTCATATTACAAATGCACTTAATCACTCCACCATTAAATACTTTAAAAATAACAATACATTTACCCCTCCAGCTTACATTTACAACCTCTGCAAACAACGCAACCGCCTTCGACGACTCTTTCAAAATACCAGAGATCCATCTTTAAAACCACTCATTAATAGATTTAACAATAATATTAAGAACTGCATCTTCAAAGAAAAACAGAAAAATTGGTCTAACTTTATCAAAAACATTAATAGTGAAGATAATTCACTTTGGATAATAAAACGCAAAATAAACAACAACTACACCCCCATACCCCCCTCACTGTCAACAACAACACTGCTTACACCGACGAGGAAAAAGCTAATTTCCTCGCCAAATCATACTCTGATCAATTCTCACCGAATCCCACTCTTGCTAGCCACAATCACAATACACATGTCAGCGACACTGTCTACAGGTTTCTTGCTCAGCCCCCTGTTGAACCCCCCACTGTCATTCAGCCTACTTTTATTCACAACATCATTTCTAAACTTAAAAAACGCAAAGCACCTGGGTACGACAAAATTTCTAATACTGCACTTAAAAACTTACCCCCTAACTACATAAATTACATTACTAAACTCACTAATTCTATCTTCTTATTTAACTATTTTCCGAAGCCTTGGAAAATTTCAATCATATCTCCTATTCCTAAACCTGGCACTAACCTCACTGATCCTGTTAATTACAGACCTATCTCTCTCCTTCCATCTCTCAGCAAAGTCATCGAACGCGTCATTTGGTCGCATCTCCATCACCACATCCAACTCAACAACACTCTCATGCCTGAGCAATTTGGCTTTCGCCCAAAGCACTCCACTACACACCAGCTACTTCGAGTTGTCGAATTTCTCAGCGATAAGCTCAACTCGAAGATCCCTGCTGCTGCCATTTTTCTCGATGTCGCTAAGGCATTCGACAAAGTCTGGCATCTGGGCCTCATCTACAAATTAATCATTCTTAATTTCCCTGCCAGACTCATACACCTTATCTTCTCATATCTTAGCGATCGCATTTTTCGCGTCCGCATTAACAACATTCTTTCTGCAATTTTCCACATTTTATCAGGTATCCTTCAAGGGAGCGTTATCGGCCCACTTCTCTTTAACATATACTTTAATGACATTCCCAGAACACCTTTCACTCATCTTGCTCTCTATGCGGACGACACCACCATTTATGCCTACGCTCACCACCCGTACACACTGTACAGGTACCTACAGACTCACATCGACGCCTTTTTACACTGGTGCGACCTTTGGCGCGTCAAAATTAACGAAAATAAGACTGCTGCAGTTTACTTCTCTTGCAAATTCACGTATCCTAACAGAATCACTATCAATAACACCACCATCCCATGGTCTAACGAAGCTAAGTACCTAGGTGTAACTCTTGACCGCAGACTAACTTTCAGCAAACACATCCTAAACATCAGGGGCAGAGTCGCTGGCGCCTCCGCTGCACTCAAACCTCTCCTCAACAGTAATACTCTGCCCATTTACAATAAACTTCTCCTATACAACTCATGCATTCTACCTATCATCACCTATGCATGTCCGGTCTGGGCCTTCATCTGTAAATCATCTATTAAAAACCTCAGTAGACTACACAATAGACATCTGCGCACCGTCAGGGGCGCCTCACGCTATCTGCGTAACAGCACTGTTCGCCGTGACCTCAATACAACCACTCTCATAGCCCGTATAAACCACCTTTCCAATAAATTCTATGACAAACTTTATGATCTCCCCAATGAAATCATCGCTGAGCTGCCGGACTACGACGCATCCGAGCCACAGCATCGCAAGAGACCTAAGTACTCATGTTTGACTGACGGTGATCATTAGTGCTCACCTCTCTCTGTTTCTTTTTCTCTTTATATATATTAAAAAAAAAAAAAAAAAAAAAAAAAAAAATCTTGTATAGCCTTAATCTCATATTTAAACTCATTCCTTGCTATACCAAAAAAAAAAAAAAAAAAAAAAAATACTGTATGGCCACTGTTTAGTGTCTTTTTTCTTATAAAAGGATTGATTTGCCGCGTGCATTTATGTGCTGTTTGTTTTTTGTTTTCTCGAACATGTCCTGAACCCCATCTTTATTTTATCTTTTTCATCAGTAGTACTTTACTACAGTTATACCTTTTATATTCTTATCTTTGACTCTCTCTTCTATTAACCAATTTTTTCTTTTAATTGCACTTTTGCAAGCTTATCCATTCCCAACGGCTCACATTTAAAAGACATGCTACTCTCCATCGACCGGGCGTAAAGTTGATGCAACTAGGAAGCCCCTGAACCGGTCCCAACTGTTCCGGACTGTTCCGGGATTCAATAAAGCAAAAATTTCTATAAATTTTTTTGTGGTATCAAAAAAGCGTAAAAGTTGGCAGCTATGACGTTATTGACGAATCCGATAGTGGGTATTCCAAATGACGATGTGTACAACATGAAAGATCCCCCAGATGATCATGCAAATTTGTGGTAACTACTAAAAATTTATATAAAATTTAGCTTATTGAATTCCGTGATTTCGAAGTTTTAATAAGGTAAAATTTACTATAAAATTTTAGTGGTAGGAGAAAAGCTTAAAAGTTCGCAGCTATGATAATGTTCATCCTGTAATTACACTATCACGTATATTCGGGGACCACACTTGTTACCATTCAAAATACTCATATTGACGTGCTCTATCCGAATCTGTACATATTAGACGCTGCGTACCTTGTGGGACACCCTGTATGTATGCATGTACGTATGTATGTACGTAACGCGATAACTCTTGATAGAAATAAGCGTTTTGCTTCAAATTTTGAATATAGGTTCATTGTGATAAGGCGCTTCCCTGATTAGTTTTGGGGGTTCATTGGCTAAGTATAAAGGGGGAAAGGGGGGGCTAACCCCCCCTCACCTAATTTAGATAAATGGGTTTTTCATGTAGAATTATCCAATTTTCTACAAATTTTGTATATAGGTTAATTGTGAAAAGGCGCTTTCCTGATTGGTTTTGGGGATTCATTGTTTAAGTATAAAGGGGGTAACGGGGGCCTAATCACCCCCATTAGTTTAAATAAATGGATTTTTCATGCAGAATTATCCGATTTTTCTTCAAATTTTGTATATAGGCTCATTGTGGTAAGCAACTTCCCTGATTAGTTTTGGGAATTCATTGGGGAAGTATAAAGGGGGGAACAGGGGCTACCCCCCCCCCCCCCGTTAATTTAGATAAATGTATTTTTCATGCAGAATAATCCGATTTGCTTCAAATTTTGTATATACGTTCATTGTGATAAGGCACTTTCCTGATTAGTTTTGGGGGTTCTTTGGTTAAGTATAAAGAGGGTGAAAGGGGGGGGCTGGCTTATCCTCCCCCTTAATTTAGATAAATGTGTTTTTCATGGAGAATTATCCGATTTTCTTCAAATTTTGTATATAGACTCATTGTGGTAAGGAGCTTCCCTGGTAAGTTTTGGGGATTCAGTGGTTAACTATAAGGGGGTGGGAACGGGGGGGGGTGATCCCCCCTTAATATATTGTCGATTTCTTTATTTTTCGAGGGGGTTATTTCAAATAAGAATATAATATACAATTAGCGTGAATAGCCTGTGAGCTCAATGCCCTCAGTTTAACTGGGCAGTTTTCTTTTAGGTAGATTTCGTAAGAAATACTACCTATTACATTCTCACCTAAGTTGGAATTTTTGAAACATTTTTGCAGATCTACGCCGATCATGACTCCCAGAACCCAAAACCACCCCCAGTTCAAAACTTTATCTATCTATCTATCTATCTATCTATCTATCTATCTATCTATCTACCTATGTCACTTTTTTATGAACACGATAACTGCAATAATTCTGCACAGATCTCTTCGAAACTGATACATAAAATCAAGGGGCATAAAATCTCGGTCAAGTTCGTTAATGGGCAAAATCGAACCGAGTGGAGGGTGGGGGGGGGGGAGCTTTTTGTGAAAACAAAAAAAAACCATAATTTCTTAATTATGATGCGTATCGAATCCGTTTAAAGTTATTATTACTTCTAGGAGAAGAGCCGAAAATGTATGTATGACAGATTTTGATATCATTAAAAATGGCCCCAATCGGGGGGGGGGGGTGTTTTAGAAGAAAAAAATTCATAACGTCATCAATTCACAAGATATCAAATCCGCTTAAATTTATTATAAATCCTCTTAATATTATCTA
The DNA here is from genome assembly GCA_963931845.1 of Maratus michaelseni. Classification (NCBI taxonomy): domain Eukaryota; kingdom Metazoa; phylum Arthropoda; class Arachnida; order Araneae; family Salticidae; genus Maratus; species Maratus michaelseni. The sequence goes on from OZ007600.1 coordinate 168,728,704, forward strand.
AAACTTTTATTTAGACAAGTTTTTTATAGGACCAACCCTTATAGCAAAAAAAATTAAAAACAAAAAAAAATCCCTGCCGGCTCCGCCTGCAAACAAGTTATTTCTCGAAGTAGGCGGTTCCAACTCCCGCATCTTTTCGAAACTGATACATAAAATCAAGGGGCATAAAATCTCGGTCAAGTTCGTTAATGGGCAAAATCGAACCAAGGGGGGGGCTTTTTATGAAACCAGAAACCCCCCCCCCCATAATTTCTTAATTATGATACGTATCGAATCCGTTTGAACTTATTATTACTTCTAGGCGAAGGGCCGAAAATTTATGTATGACAGATTTTTGATATAATTAAAAATAGCCCCAAGGGGGGGGGGGGGGTTAGAAGAAAAAAATTCATAACTTCGTCAATTCCCAAGATTTCAAATCCGATTAAATTTATTATAAATCCTCTTAATATTATCTAAAACTTAATAAATTTTTTCTAAGACCAACTCTTATAGCAAAAAAAAAAATATATATATATATATATACATATATATCCCTGCTGGCTCCGCCTGCAAACAAGTTAGGTTTTGAAGTAAGCAGTTCCAACTGCTGCATCATGGCAAAAAGGTCATTTCTTCCGCAATTCCCAACAAACAGGCGCCCCACGATCTGCGTTTTCGAAATCTACCTGCGCCGGTAGGCCGAGCGTCAGGGATCTTTTTTTTTATCATTTGGAATCGGTTGCTTGAACATGACAGCTACCGATTTTATTCAATTGAAATGGAAGGTAATATTGTTGGAAGACACACAATGCATGTTTATAATTCATATTATTTTTCAAATAATCATTCTGGTGTATGTTTTAACTTAAAAAGTACATTATTCTCATTTTTATTTTGTGTAATAATTCCCTACTACATAGTACCCATCAAAATTTGACGGTAAATGACGCGAAAGTTCCTTTAGAAATATGCTTTTATTTTTAATTGATGCTTTTAAATTAATTAAGTATTGTAAATTTTATGAATTGTTATACTGTGTAACCGATTCCTATAGATATAAGACGATAGATTGTGGTGTCAGTCCAGCCTACTCAATTAATGAAGTGAAATAATTTTAAGCTTGTAATTTACATCCTATTATATTTGAATTAATTTAGCAAGAATTTAACTAAAAGTATTAATTGATTGATTCATTTTTACTTACTACAGTCACAATTTTTTTTTTTTAAATATATCAATATTTAGTATTTTCTATTTTTTTTTTTAAACTACGCGACTTTTAAAATTTTTCATTAATTTTATTTTTATCAGCCTGACTCTAAAACCCAGATAAACCATGGATAGCAAGAAGATTTCTTTTATAATTCTTATATGGATTTCTCTTCCTTTCTTTTTGTTCTCTTTAAGGAGAATAATCATATACTTTTCTTAGCTATACAAATATATCTTATTGATAATGGTCATACAAAATATAGATAAAAGTTTAGATTTCTTTATTTAAGCTATAAATCTTTACTTAAATTAAAAGACTTATTTAATTTAAAATTATTAAATTTATAATATAAAAAAGTAATTAATAAAATATTATCGGTAGTTAAATTTTATTTACCACAGTCCCAATATTTGAAAAAATAACAATATTTAGTATTTCTGTTTTTTCTTTTTTTTTTTTAACTACTCGACTTTTAAATATTTTAATTAAATTAATTTTTATCAGTCTGATTCTAAAACCCTAAATTTAAACGTTGCTGTTTGCAGCTAACGATTTATAATACAAATTTTATAATTACTTAAATTTATATTTTCCATTTTCACACTTTCTTTAATTGTTAAATCATGGATATCAAGATAATTTAGAGTTCCTGTATAAATATTTTTCCTTCTTTTTGTTTTATCTCCTTTTATTTTTCCTTTTTTATAAAAAATAATCACATACTTATCTTATTATATATATATGACATCTTGATAATGGTCATACCGAATATAATAAAAATTGTAGACCAGTTCAATATATTTAATCGATAATTACATGCACGGTCTTTTAATTTAAATACTTTTTTAATATAAATTTAGCAATTAAAACAAATTATTCTTGGGTGTTAAATTTTACTTAATTATAAAGCATTCTAATAAAAAAAAAAGTACAAATTATCTAACTTTTCCTGCTGAATTAAATATGGCATTATAAAAATTTATTACTGCCAATAAAATAAGAAAAATCATTCTGTCCGGAGTGGGTTTCGAACCGACACTATGATCGGAACAGAGAAGCACCACTCGGCCACCGTTTTCTCGCGAGAGTGTACTCTTAAAACTGGTTAGGTTGTAGATTTAATTTGACGCATGCGCAAATGGGTCATTTTCATGTGAAAAATTGATTTGACGAAAATACCTTTTCGTTTTAATATATAGGATAATTTCCCTGTTTTATGTAATAATTCATTTTGTGTAATAGGAGCTTGAGTGTGAATGTAAATACGCATCTATTGCTGCTTGAGCCTAAATACATTTTAGCATTTTTCTTTTTTCAAAATAAAGTTGAAAACATTGCAAAAAATTATCCGAATATATGTATGCCTAATATTAAATTGTGCCTGAAACAATAAGGGTGTTCTCAAATCCAAAGACGCTACATTCAGACACATTTTTTAATTCATTTTTGTTCGGAAACGCGTGAAATTGGCAGGTGTTCTTATTCAGAAACAATGAAATCGAAATACGTTTTCCATTTCTTAATACACGCAAAAGATCTTTCTGAAAATACTATCATAGGTAGCATTTTGAACCGAATTTCTGGACTTGACACCGAGAGAAGGGAGAAAAACAGGTTGTCGCGTGACACGAATCGCTTATTACTCCATAACTAATTTATTTATCAAAAAATGCAAAATCATCAATGGAAAATTGGATTCATCTCGATTTCAAATCGCTTTAATAGTCAGGCTTTTTATGCCTTTGCACTTAAAATCGAGCCAGAAATTGTGTCAGAAAGTTTCGCGTTGTTGAGCAGATCATTTGAGAACAACCTTAAACAAGTTCAAGTTCAGGGATACAATATAAATGTAATTTATAATATTAAAAAAACAAGTAGTTTAACGGATATCTTGCGGACAATCTGTAAGAAGCTCATTTTGCAATAAACTTCATCGAAGTACTTTTTTTTTTTAACTAAAACTTGAAATTTTCAGTATTCTAGTACATTTGTAAGCGCTTATTTTCATGTCTGTAAAAATATACGCTTTTTTAAATATATTCTTTAAAAAATGTATGAAATTTTGAAGCTATTTTACATGAAACATTACTGACCGTCAATTTAGTATAAAAACTCGTTTTTAAAAAGCAGAAATATTGCCCTCTTCTAAAAGTTATTGGAATAGATAGATTTTTCAGGTTTGTAAGTGGGCGTGGCAATTATTTTTAATCCGGAGAACACATCATGTACCTTGCAGTCATAACTGACGTAATTGTAAGGATATTTTATGTTTTTTTTTTCTTTTCTTTTTTTTTTTTTTTTTCTTGTAACGTTCTGTAAATTTTGCTCTTTCATATATATTTTTTCAAAAAAGTCCAATTTTTCAAGATTTATCAGTCTTTATTCCCCCTTAAAATCAATAAGACACGCATGATAACAGATATATTTTTCAGAAAACATAATACATAACTTTTATTATTATGAAAAATTTCAAAGGGTCAGTAATCAATGTATTTGAAATCAATGTAAGTCATTTTTGGTTTTAAAGTTAAACGAAAAGAAATATTTTACTTTAAAATTCATTCACAAAATCTTTATATACAATAATAAAAATACATTTTAAATACTACCTTTTAAATTATTTTTATTATTATTATTGCAGCAATTAAAAAAATAATAATACGTATATTAAATAATGACTCGTTATAACTAACATATATGTTTAATATACTTATTCTAGATTTTTTTTTGTTCAAGTCAAATCTTCTCTAGCAATAGCATGAAGCCAAGTGGCTTTTAATTTTTTATCTTTTGGGAAAGTGAAGATAGATACTTTATTTTCTGTTAATTCCTTTTGCAGTTGGGTACAAACCATTTATAAACCATTTTTCTATCAAAAAAAAAAAAAAAAAAATTGTTATATGGAAATTGTAACAATAAAATGTATATAACTATGGATGTAGTAAGTTTACGAGATACTTCAAGAAGAGGGGGGTGGACCTTCTATTGTTTTAAAATGCAGATTTCACAAAACATACCGATGCGAATGTGGTAATAGATGTGTGTGTCTTGTTTCTATGCAGTACTTATTTGACTTCATTTATTAAAAAAGCTTTCTGGCGCAAGGTATGTTTATTTGATTTTTATAAATCATAAGGTTGGCAGTTATGCTACTATATATTTGAAATTTTAACTTAAAGCAATTAAAAATAATAATAATAATATTTTTCCCTACTCAACAACGGGAAACTTTCTGCCACATTCGATTGAAGCGATTTAGACCCGAAATGAGTTTTCGAATTTTTAATTTTTTTTTAAAATGTATAATTAACTTATTGAGTTATAAGCGATTTGTGTCGCGTGACAATGCGTTTTTCCCCTTGCCTGCGCCGGGAATTGGGTTAAAAATGCCGACTTTGACAGTATTTTCTGAAAGATCTTCTACCTGTAACAAAAAATAAAAAACGTCTTGAAAAAGAACACCTGCCAATTCCATGCGTTTCTGAACAAAAATGAATTTAAAAATACGTCATAAAGTACTCAGTTTGGTTTTGAGAACAGCTTCAATGTTAGGAAGTTTTTGTGTTACCCAAATCTCTTAAATCATATCATCCTGAAAGAACAGCAAATGGCTTGACAGGCAGCTGTTTAAGAAAATTACATTTTTTCTTTCATGAAAACACCTTTTACTACTGAAATATATATTTTATTGATACTTCTGGCGTTAAACTTATAATTTTTTGTTTCATAATTAAGACGTTTCATCTAAAAATTTTCCATCCTTAGTATGTGGAGGAGTTTTCAACTACAAAATTAATTAGAATTGCATAGCTGTCATTCTTCTGTTTTTTTTTTTTTTTCAAGTTAAATATCAGGTATAAAACATGATAATTTATTTAACATACTTATGACGTATCTTGTCTCTACACAGTACTTTTTTTATTCCATTTAAGAAAACTTGTCTGTGCGCATATAACAGCGGAAAAACTAGTCAACCGAATGGTTTGAAATTTAATATATATATAATCATTGCAGCATTTTGTCGAGTCATTTCAAATTTTATGAAAATCGAATGAAAATTTAAAAAGTTATTAATAAAAGTTTTCTTCATTCTATTAAATCCTATCATACGTAATTAATTCAATGATATTCCATGATAGGTAATGATTCTAGGTTGTCATGGTGATTACGTCCTATTTAAGATGGAGTCCTATTATTTCCGTATTACGGAATTATTTTACGGAAGAATTTTATTACTAAAATTGTATAATTATAGCAATCCTATAATCTACCGTTGTAACACTCGAACTACAGTGAAACTTCCATTTAACGAAGTCTCATCGTTACACCTAAAAACTTCGTTATGAAGAAAATTCGTTAAATAGAAATCAACTTAATTTCATGAAATTTTCCTTTCAGATATGACAAACAGGTATTGGATTCAGAAGCATTTGATTCGGTTTAAATTATGAAACCGTCTTTTATAAAACAGTTGTGTACGGTCGTTGAAATCACATCACATTTCCATGATTTGGCTCAATCTTTCATCAGTTTTGATACACAGATTCTGAAATTCATGTTTTCACTACATTGTCTTTTTTCTATCTTTTTCGATAATGTACTTCAAGATTTTTTATTATTTCTTAGACTAATGTCTGAAGTTTAGAAGTTGTATTAGCAGGAACAAAAATAACTTTGATGCTGTTCGATTTGCATTTTGAAGCACATTCTTGTGGATGTCTATCAGCAATAGAAGGTCAGAATGGTAACTGTCGGATTCTAATTGATATTTTTTGTTCAATGCATCTGACGCCATTAGGTCACTGCATCTTCTATATCATTGAATGTAAAAAGGGGATGTTGACTTCCCCCAACTATCAGCGCTGAAGTGTCTGTGTGAGAGAGTAATGATAACAAGTGTTATTCTTGGTGTGAAAAAAATTGCTTTATTTACCACCAAACAGAATGGAAATTATTTAAATATGTTCATTTTCGTACAATCCGCTGAAATAAATTCGCATATATATCGCAACAGCAACTTCTTAGATTGAATTCTATACACGTACAAAAGTGGAAAAAACTTCGTTATATAGAATATATTTTTCGTAATAGGGAGATTAATTTACATGCTAATGGTTTTCAAAGTCAAAGTTCTGCAGAAAATTTCGTTAAGTAGAAAACTTCGCTAAATAGGGACTTCGTTAAAGGGAAGTTCTACTGTATACTCATTCCATCATATTTTCTCTCCTTTTCTTTTTTTTTTCTTTCAAAAGAATTGACAAGCTGAGTAATTTAGACTTTAACAGAAGAGAAAAATGTTTACAGAGATGTTGCCGACAAGGCATCTGAGCTAAGCCGTAATATTAAATTAAATGATTTATTTTGTAAATAGTAACATGTAAATATGTTGTAAATATTAAATTTATTAGTCTATGAAGAAGTTATCAAGTTTTATTTGTAACTAAAGTGGTTTTCACCCCGGATTCAAAATAATATGTTACAAAGATTGGCGCCCAACGTGGGGCCCGAATATAGGCAAGATATGAAGATAAGTATTATTTTTAAATTGTGTTAAACTGTTTTAATAAGAAAATTTAGATACTAAAGTACAAAAAGTATTTCTTTTGATTCATCCGGAATCTGAGGATTTTTTGAAAAATTGTGTTTGATTCGTCCAGAATCTAAATATTTTGGAATTATTCTATTCAACCTGAATGATATTTTCCTTGGAATTGAAATACGAAAAATCGTCTGCAGCTTCAAGTATTTTAGTATCTGAATTAAATGAAGATATTCATAAGAGAAATATATCTAATAATTATTATTGAAAAATAAACTCGTTTGCTTTATTTTATCCATTTATATAGTTGCACTGAGCTATATTATAATTGAAGTTATTATTATAAATGAGTGCTTGGCATTATTTTATTTATTATATGAAGAATTGATTTAAATTATTTTGCTAAGAGTTATTCGTAACACAAATTAAGTTTGAAGTTAGCTAAAACATAATTAATTCAAATGATGGCGTTTCTTTCTAAGGGTAAGAAAATTGATTTAATCACTTTGGCTTCAGAGTTAAAAGTACAAATAAGTGGTGATTATAAAGTCCTCGAATTACGTGATAAAATTGTAAATAGTGAGGCACTTAAAGATAACATAGATTTTGTACAGGGAATTTTAGTAAATATCATAGAAGAAAGAAAGACTCTTGAGGAAGAGAAGCGTTTAGCCGAAGAAAGAGAATTTGAGCTACAGAAGCTCTGGTTAGAAACAGGAACAAGAGATGTTGTTGCAAATACAAGCAACCCTCTAGAAACTTCGCCCACCAGTGGCTGAGAGGTTGTGCTCTTGAAGCTGGTAGACGGGAGGTGCTGGGTTCGATCCCAATCGCGCCCGTCGGCGTAATCGTTCGGAGTTTTCGTGGTTTTCTTCGAGCCGTGGATTTATCCATGCGTAAATACGGGTTAGGTTCCCTTAGAAAGACCCCCCTCCCCGAAGGGCACTCCCCCCGGGCCTATATCCCAAGTGTAGATAATTGGCCGTCAATAGTCAACCCAACCAACATCTAGAAACTTCTTCAATCCGCGTTGACTTGAAAAAGGTTTTACCCGATTTCAATCCTGAAAAGGATGATATGAATTAATTTTAATAACTTTTGAGAGGCAAATGAAACTTTTAAAGGTTTCTAAAGAACTGTGGATTACGTATTTAATTGGAGTCCTTCCAAATGAAATCGGTAAATTAATAGCACGTGAACCGGAAGAAAAATTTGAGGATTATTCTTATATTAAAGATATATTGTTGCAGAGGTTCAAGTTAACTGCTGGAAGGTTTAGAGTTTTATTTAATCGACATCCAAAGCGAACCGATATTAGCTGGAAAGAATATTACTTTGAAATTAGAAGCTATTTTGAGGGATGGCTATCCGAATTAAATATAAATTCCTTTGAAAAACTATCGGAATTAATTATTGCTGATCAATTAAAGAAAAAGGTTTCCCCTGATTGCAAAGGACATTATTTAGACCAATGGGAGAATTTAACAGATCCTGTTGAATTAGCTGAAAAGTTAGATTTATATGATAATTTGAGGTCACACAAAGTAGAAATAAAGAGATCAAATAAAATCAGTGAGGTCGGGAATTCTAATCGCTTTGAAAAAACGCCTTTAGATTTTAAAAGAAATGAGTTTGGTAAATTTGGCAATCAAAATGAGTCCAAGAGAAATAAAATTAATTATCCTTTAAATTTAAATCGGCCAATGTTAAGTTGCTATGGATGTGGAAACCCGGGAGTTATTAACCCTTTGAGGGGCGGTGGTATATATTATATACCACCTAATTTTAATCCGATTCAAACCAGAAACTTTTAATTAAATTTTACTTTTTTAACTTTGACGAGAAAAAGTTGAAAAATTGCTTATTCTTATTTAGAACTAAATTCTTTCTTAAATTCCGGTGGGAATTAAACGTTACAGGAGCACAAGTGCTTGCCCCTGAAAGGGTTAAATCCAAGTGTCCAACTTGTTCTCCGAAAAATGTATCGGCGCACTTTCAATCTCTAGAATTTCGTACATGTAATATGCAAACATCACCAACATTATTGGTAAAAATAAGTATAAATGGTCTCTCTGGCACAGCTTGTGCTGACACTGGCGCAACACATTGCGTTGCGGGTGAAGTTTTGTATTCTTTATTAAAAGACCAAGGTGTGAAGTTTGAAAAAACTCAAATGATCGTAGTCTTAGCGGATGGGCTACAAAACACTACCGAAGTCTATAAAACAGAAGTTCATGTTAAAATTGAAGGTCGCGATGTTAAAACAACACTTTATGCTCTGCCGAATGCCAAAAATAATCGTACAATTTTGGGAATCGATTTTTTACGCAAAGCAAAAATTGTTTTGGATGTAGTAAATCAAGAATGGTTCTTTGCTGATAGATGCAGGTGGAAGTATAGGTTCGCCGAAGATACCTATAGACCTCCCAGTGAATTAGCAATAAAAACCGTTAAATTAGACACTGTTTTTCTTAGAGAAGATGAAGGTAGACATTTCACTTCAGAGCAATGAGTTAGGTTGAATGAACTGCTTGGAAAATTTACAAGTAGCTTCCAACTAGGGGAAGAGGCTACACCTAAAGTTAAACATTATATTGATACTGGATCACATCCTCCTGTTAAAGAAGTTGTGCAGCTTGCAAAAAGTGTTTTATATCCCCCGAATCCAAATTCACCTGGACCTACTACTAGAGAACAGCCATTGGGGTGCAAAACAGTGTTTGTGGGCGGTTCGCTTGAAAAGATTACGAAGGAAATTATTCGAGAAATTTTCGAACGTTGTGGGTCTGTAGAGACAGTTAGAATGTCTAAAAAAGAATTTTTGCCATATATGATTTTCTGATGAGCTCTACGTAGATAATGCTTTGTATTTTTCTGGATATAGGTTAAAAATAGAAAATAAAGACGAGGCACCTTTTACTGGAAGGCTACATGTTGATTATGCTCAAGCTCGAGATGACCAGTATGATCATGAATGCAAGCAGAGAGCTCTACAACGTCAAGCACGCCATCAAGAACTAGGCTATTATAGACCGCCTACTCCGCCAGTAGTGCATTATACAGATCATGAAGCCTCACTTATTTGTGAGAAGTTGAAAAATGAACGACAAGATGAAGAAATGGAACTCAGTGATGATGAAAATTCAGATAAAACAAATACTGATACTGATCAGGTAAAAAATACTATATCAAGAAGATGTTCATAAGTACCAAGAAGAGGCTGATTCTTTGAGATGTCAGTTAGAAGCTGCACAAAATGAAATTATGGTCATGAAGTCTGATCACAAAGAAGAACTTAAACGTAAAGATAATCAGTTGGCAACAATAGAAAGGCTTTACAAAACTCAAAAAAGGAAGAGCTAAATTTGAATCAAAGAAGATCTAATGAAGCTGAATCAAAAGAGCTTCGTGCCTTTAAGCGCAGAATGACAGAAGAAAATCCTGATGTCTTAATGATTCAGCTTATGAGAATAATTCCCAATTAGGAAATTTATCTAATGCTAATATAGAAAGGGAGGCTCGCCTCATTGGTCTCATTTCACCATTCCTCCATTTTCATCCATTTGGTGCAAACATTGATTATATTTGTTCATACTTGCACCAGATTGATTCTACTATCAGGTCCAGAGATGTTGAAAATTTATTAAAAAGATATCCAGTGATTTTTAGAGAAGATTCTACTGGTGTTGGAGCAACTTTAGGGAAAAAGTGGCATTTCACTGGTTTTTAGATGGACGACTGTTTAAAAGTTTAGAGATCAGTATCTGATGTTGAACATTTTAATTATTTTATTTTATTTTATTTTTAACTAAGAAGATGTTCATAAGTACCAAGAAGAGGCTGATTCTTTGAAATGTCAGTTAGAAGCTGCACAAAATGAAATTATGGTCATGAAGTCTGATCACAAAGAAGAACTTAAACGTAAAGATAATCAGTTGGCAACAATCGAAAGGCTTTACAAAACTCAAAAAAGGAAGAGCTAAATTTGAATCAAAGAAGATCTAATGAAGCTGAATCAAAAGAGCTTCGTGCCTTTAAGCGCAGAATGACAGAAGAAAATCCTGATTGTCTTAATGATTCAGCTTATGAGAATAATTCCCAATTAGGAAATTTATCTAATGCTAATATAGAAAGGGAGGCTCGCCTCATTGGTCTCATTTCACCATTCCTCCATTTTCATCCATTTGGTGCAAACATTGATTATATTTGTTCATACTTGCACCAGATTGATTCTACTATCAGGTCCAGAGATGTTGAAAATTTATTAAAAAGATATCCAGTGATTTTTAGAGAAGATTCTACTGGTGTTGGAGCAACTTTAGGGAAAAAGTGGCATTTCACTGGTTTTTAGATGGACGACTGTTTAAAAGTTTAGAGATCAGTATCTGATGTTGAACATTTTAATTATTTTATTTTATTTTATTTTTAACTGCTTGTTGAAATCATCGTCATAAGTCTTTTATATATTCAAGTACTTCAAATACTGACTCTTTTCTTCCCGAACCATAACACGAAATATCGACAAACCACAGGCACATTACTTTACATATCAACAATCACGCGTCCTGACATATCCGCAGCAGTCAACATATTATGTCGTAGAAATGAAACACCACGCCAAAAGGACTGGACAGCAGTGAAAAGAATCATTTCATACCTTAAAACTACAGAAAATTTGAATTTAACTCTTAACGCAAACAGCAAGCCCATCCTAACATCATACGCCGATGCAGACTGGGCAGGTGACTTGAAAACACGTAAATCAACATCAGGAAATCTATTCATGCTAGGAAAATCACCGATTTACTGGATTACAAAAAGGCAAAATTGTATTGCACTTTCGTCAGCCGAAGCTGAATACGTTTCAGCTAGCAACGCAGCACAAGAATTAAGTTGGATAACAAACTTGCTTAGCGATCTCAACATTCCACAAAAATTACCCATCACGATTTTTGAGGATAATATGTCCTGTATAAAAATGACTGAAAACGATAAAGATACTAAGCGATCCAAACACATCGACATACGTTTCCACAACATCAAACTGATGAAAGAAGAAGGAAAAATCGATTTACAATACTGCCCCACTGAAGAAATGACAGCCGACACTCTCACGAAGCCCACTCCCAAACCTGTGTACGAGAAACACCGTAAGAAACTGAACCTTCAAGCATTCCCCACACAGGAGATTACGGGGGAGTGACGGAGAAACCTTTTTTATGCAGTGAATAATCTCCACGTGCAGCGAATGATCGAAATAAGAACATGTTAAAAACCAGACCCCAATTACCAATAAGTACTTCAAGTGCCGCAGCTGAAAAACATAGTGAACAAAACCAGAAACTGTCGAAACCAATTAAGTGAAAAACTCTCCAGACCTCCCTACTTCAAAACTACAGCTGTTATCACGCGCGTGTGAACTGAACTTAAAGACATTCCCTTCAGAATCTAAAATGAATCCGAGCAGTTAAAACGCTCTTGTACATATGTGTTGTAAATATATATCTCAAATATAATGTAAAATTGGAGCATCTAAAAGCAGTCTCCAAAAACGCGATTTAAATGTAAATATCTAGAAAAGAATTATAATATTATACTCAAAATGGATCTACTTCTTATTTCGTGCATCTCTACTTACTAATAATAATAGTTCTTATTACTTCCATATAGCGAATACTTCAATCAGTCGATAAGATAAATATCAGTGCAAACACTTTGGATTACTGTGGGTATATTCAGCGCATAAGGAAAATCTCAGGTAAGCTGAACTATCCTTCTTTACCATTATTAAACGACGAAAACGTATACTAAAATATAGAAGACCAATTTAACAATTCGAAAAAGGAGAAAATTTATTACGCTACCGACGGTTCCCCTAACAATCCCGAAGGAATCCACCCAGGAAATGCACACTGCATCTAGGGACCAGTAATGCAGTGTGAGGGGAAGAGTGTAACGCTGGAACTATACTCACTCCATCATATTTTCTCTCCTTTTCTTTTTATTTTCTTTCAAAAGAATTGACAAGCTGAGTAATTTAGACTTTACCAGAAGAGAAGAATGTTTACAGAGACGTTGCCGACAAGGCATCTGAGCTAAGCCGTAATATTAAATTAAATGATTTATTTTGAAAATAGTAACATGTAAATATGTTGTAAATATTAAATTTATTAGTCTATGAAGAAGTTATCAAGTTTTATTTGTAACTAAAGTAGTTTCCACCCCGGATTCAAAATAATATGTCACACCGTGAGTTTTTGGATAGAAGTTTCCAGTGAAATAGATATTAAATGGAAAAGTGTCTAAATATAGATTTCAAGTTCTGAAATTTTCAAAGCTAGGCTTAGGTTTCCAATTTGAATTTTCTATAAATGTCAACAAAATGTTAATAACAGACGATATAATTCATTTCGCTGAAACTAGTTATAATACGAACGCACCTCATTTGTTACGTTTGGCGTAGAATTTCAACTCTTACATAATATTCTAAAAAAACAATACAAAGTGGAATAACAATTCCCTTTTCCCCTAAACGCTTTCCCCCCCTCTTCGTACTTTTATTATAACTGCTATACGTATAATAATAATACAATACTTATTACATTATGCAGTGATGGAACAGTGGCGCAGCATTTGGGGGATTGTGACCACTAACGTTTAATAGTATTCTTTGCCTTAAGAAAATCTCAAAAATTCCGTCATTAAATAAGACGATAGTTACTATTTAAATTTAGTGGGGTCAATTAGGTATGTGGTGCCAGTGCGCCACTGTTCCATCCATGTATAAATAAATATTCTACCATATTATCATGGTTCTCCCTCACTGCAGTATGCTTTTTTATCATTTGAAATCGGTTGCTTGAACATGTCAGCTACTGATTCCGTTGAATAACATTCGTTACACATAGAGGTACTATGCAAAATTTTTGTTTTTATTTTAAATTTTTTCTGCAATAATCGTTCTGGTGTGAGTTTAATTTAAAATGTACATTATTCTAATTTTTATTTTGTGTAATAATTGTCTGTAATTTCCCTATTTTATGTAATTAATTCATTTTGTGTAATAAGAGCTTGTGTGTGAATGTAAATACTCATCTATTGCTGCCTGAGCCTAAATTCATTTTAGCAAATAAAGTTGAAAACATTGCAAAAAATTATACGAATTTATGTATGCCTAATATTTAATTGTGCCTGAAACAATAAGAAGTTCTCAAATCCAAAGACGCTACATTCAGACACATTTTTTAATTCTTTTTTTTTTTTTCGGAAACACGTGGAATTGGCAGGTGTTCTTATTCAGAAACAATTTAATCGAAATACGTTTTCCATTTTTTGATAAACGCAAAAGATCTTTCAGAAAATCTGTCAATGGTGGCATTTTGAACCGAATTTCCGGATTGGACAGCGAGAGAAAGGAGAGAAACAGGTTGTCATGTGACACGAATCGCTTATAACTCCATAACTAATTTATTTATCAAAAAATGGAAAATCATCAATGGAAAATTGGATTCATCTCGATTCCAAATCTCTTTAATAGTCAGGCCTTTTATGCCTTTGCGCTAATTTATTTATCAAAAAATGGAAGGAACAGATGTACCATTCGCCCTCAGTCGGCCATCTTGTTTTTTAAATCAAAACACATTTGTTTTGTTTCTCATTTCCAAAATAATTTTAATCCATATTTACTTATTATAAACACGTTATTTAATTTAATTGACTAATTTATTTATATTTAATAATAAAAATTTAATAAAAAAAAAACCCAAAATGGCGGACTGAGGGCGAATGGTACAGCTAAGCCAAATTTTATGCCTTTGCTTAAAAACGAGTCAGAAATTGGGTCAGAAAGTTTTGCGTTGTTGAGCAGATCATTTGAGAACAATCTTAAACAAGTTCAGGGATAAAATATAAATGTAATTTATAATATTAAAAAAACAAGTAGTTCAAGGGATATCTTGCGGACAATCTGTAAGAAGCTCATTTTGCAATAAACTTCATCGAAGTACTTTTTTTTTTAAACTAAAACTTGAAATTTTCAGTATTCTGGTACATTTGTAAGCGCTTATTTTCATGTCTGTAAAAATATACGCTTTTTTAAATATATTCTTTAAAAAATGTAAGAAATTTTGAAGCTATTTTACATGAAATATTACTGACCGTCAATTTAGCATAAAAACTCGTTTTTAAAAAACAGAAATCTTGCTGTCTTCTGAAAGTTATTGGAATAGATAGACTTTTCAGGTTTGTAAGTGGGCGTGGCAATGATTTTTAATCCGGAGAACATATCATGTACCTTGTAGTCATAACTGACGTAATTGTAAAGTTATTTTATGGGATTTTTTCGGGGGTTATTTTATGGGGAAAGCGAAGATAGATACTTTATTTTCTGTTAATTCCTTTTGCAGCTGGGTACAAACCATTTATAAACCATTTTTCTACAAGAAAAAAAAAAAAAAAAACAATTGGTTATATGGAAATTGTAACAATAAAATGTATATAACTATCGATGTAATAAGTTTACGGAATATTTCGAGAAGAGGGGGGAGCTTCTATTGTTTTAAAATGCAGATTTCACAAAAACATACCGCTACGTATGTGTTAATAGTAACGTGTCTTGTTTGTATGCAGTACTTATTTGATTTCATTTATTAAGAAAGCTTTCTGGCGCAAGGTATGTTTATTTGATTTTTATAAACCATAAGGTTGGCAGTTATGATATTATATATTTGAAATATTAACTTAAGGCGATTAAATAATAATAATAATAATAATATTTCTCCCTACTCAGCAACGGGAAACTTTCTGCTACATTCGATTGAAGCGATTTAGAACCGAAATGAGTTTCCGAATTTTCTTTTTTAATGAATATATAACTTATCGAGTTATAAGCGATTCGTGTCACGTGACAATGCGTTTTTCCCCTTGCCTGCGGCGGGAATTAGGTTGGAAATGCCGACTTTGACAGTATTTTCTGAAAGATCTTCTACGTGTAACAAAAAATGAAAAACTTCTTGAAAAAGAACTCCTGCCAATTCCATGCGTTTCTGAACAAAAATGAATTTAAAAATATGTCATAAAGTACTCAGTTTGGTTTTGAGAACAGCTTCAATGTAAGGAAGTTTTCGTGTTCCCTAAATCTCTTAAATCATGTCATCCTGAAAGAACGGCAAATTGCTTGACAGGCAGCTGTTTAAGAAAATGGCATTTTTTATTTTAATGAAAACACCTTTTACTACTGAAGTATATATTTTACCT
This sequence comes from Maratus michaelseni, assembly GCA_963931845.1. Taxonomy (NCBI): domain Eukaryota; kingdom Metazoa; phylum Arthropoda; class Arachnida; order Araneae; family Salticidae; genus Maratus; species Maratus michaelseni. Next base: position 168,744,693 of record OZ007600.1, read on the forward strand.
GGCGTGAAACTTATAATTTTTTGTTTCATAATTAAGACGAATAAGAAATTTTTCCTGTAGATGATACAAACGCAGACGAACATAAACCGTTTCATTAAGAAAACAAAGCAACCAGAAATACATCTAAAATTTTTCTATCCTTAGTATGTGGAGGAGTATTCAACTACAAAATTAACTAGAATTGCATAGCTGTCATCCTTCCGTTTTTTTTTTTTTTTTTTTTTTTTTTTTTTTTTTTTTTTCAAGCGAAAGATCATGTATGAAACCTGAAAATTTATTTAACCCTTTCAAGGGCAGTGATATGTTTATAAAACCACTTAATTTTGATTCCGAAACGCCACACTGACACCAGAATAATGCTAAAATCTTTTCCATTCAATATGTATGTGAAAGTGCGAAAGTTCTTTTACCGAGGCTCCTGTGGTCTATCCACACATCCCCGGAGTACATGACAAGTAGATAAAATGGACTGGAAAAAGTACTGAACTATTGCTGGTATCAAAAATAAGGGGGGGGGGGGTAACAAAACTAAAATGGGAACATGAGCTGATAGAAAAAATATAATAATAGAAAAATTACGGATAGCGTTACAACAATTAGATATTTTTATAATATATTTTTTTTTAAATTTTTTATAGTCTTTTATATTTGATTTTTTTTTTAAAGACAGGAACACAAATGGGTTAGTAGGAGATTAGTAAGAAGTATAGTAGGGTTCTGAGTGGTTGGTGCTTATTTAATTTGTTCTGTGCCGTCAATGAATAGGCTTTTTGTCCTCCGACATCACCTGAATGGGCAGCGGAGGCCTGCTCCACTAAAATTGGCCTTGAAAAAGGCCTACCGAGAGACGAGGGCTCACGCTGCAAGGGACTGCATTCACAACTGGTAAACAGTCAGAAAACAGACTCTTATATAGCAACAGGGTGAAGGAGGCGGAGCTTTATTTCTACGTCACTCCCGGCAGTTGGGAGATCTCGCTTGGCTGTTCGGATCGGAATCCGCTGCAAACTTCAGCTTGGACCAATCAAATTGTTGGATTCGAGAAATCCGTTGCTAGTATAATTAACAGCAGCAAGTGTGCGGCACCTCAGAACAGTTAGAGAAAGGCAAGGAGCGATAGAACAATTACACAAATACACAAAAGATTAAAGATTAAATGAGTGAATTTAGTATTAAACCCATTTTGGGCCTTTTACGATTTGCATTGTCAAGTATGTCATAATTTGGAAGAGAATTCAAGGAGATATTGTCAGAGTTTTCTAAAGAGAGATGAAAATTTAAGTTTAGTTTTTGAATAAAATCACTGAGTTTAGGGAAATTAATTTTTCCGAAAAAATATAAATTTCTTACTTAGTAGGGTACATCATAAATTAGTCTGATAGTAGCATTTTTTGATCGAATAAGTAATTTAATAAGAGTTTTACTAGAAAATGCCCATACTTGACATGCGAATGTTAATATTGGACGTAAACAAGAACTATACTGGAGCATTTTATTTTTAGTAGACAATTAGCGATTACGAACCAAAAGGGGGAATAATTTATTTTTAGCAGCCCTAAATTTCTTACGTGTAGCATGGATGTGCTCTTTAAATATTAAATGCTGGTCGAGGATGACCCCGAGGTATTTGTAACTTCAAGACCATGGCAGGTCGAAGTTATTAAATTAAATTTTATATTTATCAAGATTATTTTGTCTGAGATTACAGAATAGCATGGCCTGGGTTAACGGCAATTCGCCAATTTTGTAACCATTCCGAAAGTAATTTAAGGTGATGGGTGATAGCTAGAATAGCATATCTCCTGTTACTTTTGACACAGAAAACACAAGTGTCATCTGCGAATTTTGCCAAATGAGTATGGGGGTAGGTAGGCATGTCATTAATAAAAATATTATATAATTTAGGGGAGATCCGCAAACCTTGGGGGAGACCAAAAAGTGCAAACAAATTTCTAGATAACTTGTCTTTAATTTTAACATGAAAATTTCTATCAAGAAGGTAGCGGTAAATTAATTTAATAAGGTAGGGGGCGGGGGAAAATCATATTTAATAAGTCTAAAAATTAGGCCGGAAATCCAGACTTTATCGAAAGCCTTTTCAATATCAAGAAATACTGCAGCAGTGAAATTTTTAGAAATTTTGCCAGTGGCGATATGTTCTACCAGGAGGTACACTTGATGGGGGGCAGAAAGTCCCTCCCTGAAACCATACTGTACTGGTGAAATGAGATTGTTATTAATACAATGTGCATCTAAGTGATGAACAATTAACGCTTCAGTGAGTTTACTTATACAATTTAGAAGAGAGATAGGGCGATAACTAGTGGGGAGTTCAGGGGGCTTACGGTCTTTGTAAATAGGGGCAGTAAGTGTAGTTTTCCAGTACAGTGGGAATTAACTAAATTTAAAAATGTTATTAATAAGTAGGGTGATTTTGGGAAGTGTGAGGTAGGTTCTTAAGCATTTCGTTAGTGACGCCGCTGATGCCAGGTGCTTTTTTATTTTTAAGTTTACTGATTTCTTTAATGACATCAGCATTTGAGATCGAAAAGATGGGAAGGGGATGATCAATGCTTAAGAAGTGACTAGCTGCAGTATTTACTTCTTGCTCGGTTTCGTAATTTACAATAGGATTTCCCTGAAACTGTAGCTCTAGACTTTCAGCAATAGCATTTGCTTTTTCTTCATCAGTTTCAGCGTAGATTTGTGAATTTAGAAAAAGGATACGGGGTGTATGGGATATGTAGCTTTTTTTCTTATTTTCAAATAATTTTTGTTGTAAATTCCGGTGTAGGTCACTTATTTCAACATTGTAGTATTGAAAGTACTTTGCCCCTGAAAGGGTTAACATAATTACTTATAACTTATCTTGTCTCTATTCAGTATTTTTATTTATTTCATTTATTAAGAAAACTTGTCTGTCCGCATATAACAGCGCAAAAACTAGTCAACCGAATGATTTGAAATTTAATATATACAATCATTGCAGCATTTTGTCGAGTCATTTCAAATTTTACGAAAATCGAATCAAAACTTAAAAATATATTAATAAAAGTTTTCTTCATTCTATTAAATCCTATCATACGTAGTTAATTCAATGATATCCCATGATAGGTAATGATTCTAGGTTGTCATGGTGATTACGTCCTATTTAAGATGGAGTCCTATTATTTCCGTATTACGGAATTTAAAAGCCTAATTTGTTTACTAAAATTGTTTAATTATACAAAGCATATAATCTACCGTCAGTTTTTTGGATAGATGTTTCCATTCAAATAGATATTAAATGGAAAAGTATCTAAATGTGGATTTCAAGTTCTGAAATTTTCAAAGGTAAAGTTAAGTTTCAAATTGGAATTTTCAGTAAATTTCAACAAAATTTTAATAATAACAGACGATATAATTCGTTTCACTGAAAGTAGTTATAGTACGAAGCACCTCATTTGTCATGTTTGGCGTACAATGTCAAACATGTTAATTACTTGATAAGACTTTCAACTCTTACATAATATTCTAAAAAAAAAAAAAAAAAACAATACAAAGTGGAATAACAATTCCCTTTTCCTCTCTTCGTACCTTTATTATAACTGCTATACGTATAATTATAATACAATACTTATTACGTTATGCTGTGATGGAACAGTGGCGCAGGATTTGGGTGATTGTGACCACTAACGTTTAAAAGTATTTTTCGCCTTAAAAAAATCTCAAAAATTCCGTCTTTAAATAAGACGATAGTCACTATTTAAATTTAGTGGAGTGAATTAGTTCTGTGGTGCCGGCGCGCCACTGCGCCATCGAGGGATGTATAAAAAATTATTCTATTATCATGCTGTCTTATCATTTAAAATCGGTTGCTTGCATATGTGAGCTACCGACTTTATTCAATTCAACATTAGTGAGCAAATATTAACTACCAAAACTTCTGTTTTTGATTTATATATTTTTCCGTATAATCTTTCTGGTGTGAGTTTTAACTTAAATGTACATTATTCTCATTTTCATTTTGTGTAATCGTTACCTGTATTTTCCCTGTTTTCTGTAATAATTCTTTTTGTGTAATAACAGCTTGAGTGTAAATGTAAATTCTCGTCAATTGCTGCCTGAGCCTAAATACATTTTAGCGTTTTTCTTTTTTCAAAATGAAGTTGAAAACATATACAAAAAAAAAAAAAAAAGAATTTATGTATGCCTAATATTTAATTGTGTCTGAAACATTAAGGCTGTTCTGAAACCCAAAGACCATTCAAAGACATTTTTTAATTAATTTTTATTTTTCGGAAACGCGTGAAATTGGCAGGTGTTCTTATTCAGAAACAATTTAATCGAAATACGTTTTCCATTTTTTGATAAACGCAAAAGATCTTTCAGAAAATCTGTCAATGGTGGCATTTTGAACCGAATATCCGGATTTGACAGCGAGAGAAAGGAGAGAAACAGGTTGTCATGTGACACGAATCGCTTATAACTCCATAACTAATTTATTTATCAAAAAATGGAAAATCATCAATGGAAAATTGGATTCATCTCGATTCCAAATCTCTTTAATAGTCAGGCCTTTTATGCCTTTGCGCTAATTTATTTATCAAAAAATGGAAGGAACAGATGTACCATTCGCCCTCAGTCCGCCATCTTGTTTTTTAAATCAAAACACATTTGTTTTGTTTCTCATTTCCAAAATAATTTGAATCCATATTTACTTATTATAAACACGTTATTTAATTTAATTGACTAATTTATTTATATTTAATAATAAAAATTTAATTAAAAAAAAAAAAAAAAAAAAAAAAAAAATGGCGGACTGAGGGCGAATGGTACAGCTAAGCCAAATTTTATGCCTTTGCTTAAAAACGAATCAGAAATTGGGTCAGAAAGTTTTGCGTTGTTGAGCAGATCATTTGAGAACAATCTTAAACAAGTTCAGGGATAAAATATAAATGTAATTTATAATATTAAAAAATAAGTAGTTCAAGGGATATCTTGCGGACAATCTGTAAGAAGCTCATTTTGCAATAAACTTCATCGAAGTACTTTTTTTGGTACTTTTCGGTTAGCCGGGCGCCAGTGAAATTTATATATCTATGTATACATATATATACATATATCTATACATACACACATTTATATATGCATGTATATATATATACATATATATACACATACATATATGTGTGTATGTATACATATATATGTATATATAGATATATACATATCAGTGGCGCCCGGCTAACCGAAAAGTACCCTTTTTTTTTAAAACTAAAACTTGAAATTTTCAGTATTCTGGTACATTTGTAAGCGCTTATTTTCATGTCTGTAAAAATATACGCTTTTTTAAATATATTCTTTAAAAAATGTAAGAAATTTTGAAGCTATTTTACATGAAATATTACTGACCGTCAATTTAGCATAAAAACTCGTTTTTAAAAAACAGAAATCTTGCTGTCTTCTGAAAGTTATTGGAATAGATAGACTTTTCAGGTTTGTAAGTGGGCGTGGCAATGATTTTTAATCCGGAGAACAGGTCATGTACCTTGTAGTCATAACTGACGTAATTGTAAAGTTATTTTATGGGTTTTTTTTTTTTTTTTTTTTTTTTTTTGTAACGTTCTGTAAATTTCCCTTTTTTATGTATATTTTTTCAAAAAAGTCGAATGTTTCAAGATTTATCAGTCCTTATTCTCTCTTAAAATCAATAAGACACGCATGATAACAGATATATTTTTCAGAAAACATAATACATAACCTTTATTATTATGAAAAATTACAAAGGGTCAGTAATCAATGTATTTGTATATCCATAAACATAAGTGCGTGAGTCAGCGGTAGATGCATCTGCTGGAATGTTCGATGGCGACCTTGATTACGACTAAAGAAAAACGTAAAGTCATTTTTGGTTTTAAAGTTAAAAGAAAAAAAAAATATTTTACTTTAAAATTCATTCACAAAATCTTTATATACAATAATAAAAATACATTTTAAATACTACCTTTTAAATTATTTTTATTATTATCATTGCAGCAATTAAAAAAATAATAATACGTATATTAAATAATGACTCATTATAACTAACATGTATGTTTAGTATACTTATTTTAGATTTTTTTTTGTTCAAGTCAAATCTTCTCTAGGAATAGCATGAAACGAAGTTGCTTTTAATTTTTCATCTTTTGGGAAAGCAAAGATAGATACTTTATTTTCTGTTGATTCCTTTTGCAGCTGGGTACAAACCATTTATAAACCATATTTCTACAAAAAAAAAAAAAAAAAAAAAATGGTTATATGGAAATTGTAACAATAAAATGTATATAACTATCGATGTAATAAGTTTACGGAATATTTTGAAAAGAGGGGGGAGCTTCTATTGTTTTAAAATGCAGATTTCACAAAAACATACCGATACGTATGTGTTAATAGTAACGTGTCTTGTTTGTGTGCAGTACTTATTTGATTTCATTTATTAAGAAAGCTTTCTGGCGCAAGGTATGTTCATTTGATTTTTATAAACCATAAGGTTGGCAGTTATGCTATTATATATTTGAAATATTAACTTAAGGCGATTAAATAATAATAATAATAATAGTATTTTTACTCAACAACGGGAAATTTTCTGCTACATTCGATTGAAGCGATTTAGAACCGAAATGAGTTTCCGAATTTTCTTTTTTAATGAATAAATAACTTATCGAGTTATAAGCGATTCGTGTCACGTGACAATGCGTTTTTTCCCTTGCCTGCGGCGGGAATTAGGTTGGAAATGCCGACTTTGACAGTATTTTCTGAAAGATCTTCTACGTGTAACAAAAAATGTAAAACTTCTTGAAAAAGAACACCTGCCAATTCCATGCGTTTCTGAACAAAAATGAATTTAAAAATATGTCCTAAAGTACTCGGTTTGGTTTTGAGAACAGCTTCAATGTAAGGAAGTTTTCGTGTTCCCTAAATCTCTTAAATCATGTCATCCTGAAAGAACGGCAAATTGCTTGACAGGCAGCTGTTTAAGAAAATGGCATTTTTTATTTTAATGAAAACATCTTTTACTACTGAAGTATATATTTTACCTGGCGTGAAACTTATAATTTTTTGTTTCATAATTAAGACGAATAAGAAATTTTTCCTGTAGATGATACAAACGCAGACGAACATAAACCGTTTCATTAAGAAAACAAAGCAACCAGAAATACATCTAAAATTTTTCTATCCTTAGTATGTGGAGGAGTATTCAACTACAAAATTAACTAGAATTGCATAGCTGTCATCCTTCCGTTTTTTTTTTTTTTTTTTTTTTTTTTTTTTTTTTTTTTTTTTTCAAGCGAAAGATCATGTATGAAACCTGAAAATTTATTTAACCCTTTCAAGGGAAAAAATATAATAATAGAAAAATTACGGATAGCGTTACAACAATTAGATATTTTTATAATATATTTTTTTTTTTAATTTTTTATAGTTTTTTATATTTGATTTTTTTTTTTAAGACAGGAGCACAAATGGGTTAGTAGGAGATTAGTAAGAAGTATAGTAGGGTTCTGAGTGGTTGGTGCTTATTTAATTTGTTCTGTGCCGTCAATGAATAGGCTTTTTGTCCTCCGACATCACCTGAATGGGCAGCGGAGGTCTGCTCCGGTAAAATTGGCCTTGAAAAAGGCCTACCCAGAGACGAGGGCTCATGCTGCAAGTGACTGCATTCACAACTGGTAAACAGTCAGAAAACAGACTCTTATATAGCAACAGGGTGAAGGAGGCAGAGCTTTATTTCTACGTCACTCCCGGCAGTTGGGAGATCACGCTTGGCTGTTCGGATCGGAATCCGCTGCAAACTTCAGCTTGGACCAATCAAATTGTTGGATTCGAGAAATCCGTTGCTAGTAAAATTAACAGCAGCAAGTGTGCGGCACCTCAGAACAGTTAGAGAAAGGCAAGGAGCGATAGAACAATTACACAAATACACAAAAGATTAAAGATTAAATGAGTGAATTTAGTATTAAACCCATTCTGGGCCTTTTACGATTTGCATTGTCATGTATGTCATAATTTGGAAGAGAATTCAAGGAGATATTGTCAGAGTTTTCTAAAGAGAGATGAAAATTTAAGTTTAGTTTTTGAATAAAATCACTGAGTTTAAGGAAATTAATTTCTCTGGAAAAATATAAATTTCTTACATAGTAGGGTACATCATAAATTAGTCTGATAGTAGCTTTTTCGGATCGAATAAGTAATTTAATAAGAGTTTTACTAGAAAATGCCCATACTTGACATGCGAATGTTAATATTGGACGTAAACAAGAACTATACTGGAGCATTTTATTTTTAGTAGACAATTAGCGATTACGAGCCAAAAGGGGGAATAATTTATTTTTAGCAGCCCTAAATTTCTTACGTGTAGCATGGATGTGCTCTTTAAATATTAAATGTTGGTCGAGGATGACCCCGAGGTATTTGTAACTTCAAGACCATGGCAGGTCGAAGTTATTAAATTAAATTTTATATTTATCAAGATTATTTTGTCTGAGATTACAGAATAGCATGGCCTGGGTTAACGGCAATTCGCCAATTTTGTAACCATTCCGAAAGTAATTTAAGGTGATGGGTGATAGCTATAATAGCATATCTCCTGTTACTTTTGACACAGAAAACACAAGTGTCATCTGCGAATTTTGCCAAATGAGTATGGGGTAGGTTTTGGAAGCGTGAGGTAGGTTCTTAAGCATTTCGTTAGTGACGCCGCTGATGCCAGGTGCTTTTTTATTTTTAAGTTTACTGATTTCTTTAATGACATCAGCATTTGAGATCGAAAAGGTGGGAAGGGGATGATTAATGCTTAAGAATTGACTAGCTGCAGTATTTACTTCTGGCTCGGTTTCGTAATTTACAATAGGATTTCCCTGAAACTGTAGCTCTAGACTTTCAGCAATAGCATTTGCTTTTTCTTCATCAGTTTCAGCGTAGATTTGTGAATTTAGAAAAAGGATACGGGGTGTATGGGATATGTAGCCTTTTTTCTTATTTTCAAGTAATTTTTGTTGTAAATTCCGGTGTAGGTCACTCATTTCAACATTTTAGTACTGAAAGTACTTTGCCCCTGAAAGGGTTAACATAATTACTTATAACTTATCTTGTCTCTATTCAGTATTTTTATTTATTTCATTTATTAAGAAAACTTGTCTGTCCGCATATAACAGCGCAAAAACTAGTCAACCGAATGATTTGAAATTTAATATATACAATCATTGCAGCATTTTGTCGAGTCATTTCAAATTTTACGAAAATCGAATCAAAACTTAAAAATATATTAATAAAAGTTTTCTTCATTCTATTAAATCCTATCATACGTAGTTAATTCAATGATATCCCATGATAGGTAATGATTCTAAGTTGTCATGGTGATTACGTCCTATTTAAGATGGAGTCCTATTATTTCCGTATTACGGAATTTAAAAGCCTAATTTGTTTACTAAAATTGTTTAATTATACAAAGCATATAATCTACCGTCAGTTTTTTGGATAGATGTTTCCATTCAAATAGATATTAAATGGAAAAGTATCTAAATGTGGATTTCAAGTTCTGAAATTTTCAAAGGTAAACTTAAGTTTCAAATTGGAATTTTCAGTAAATTTCAACAAAATTTTAATAATAACAGACGATATAATTCATTTCACTGAAAGTAGTTATAGTACGAAGCACCTCATTTGTTATGTTTGGCGTACAATTTCAAACATGTTAATTACTTGATAAGACTTTCAACTCTTACATAATATTCTAAAAAAAAAAAAAAAATACAAAGTGGAATAACAATTCCCTTTTCCTCTCTTCGTACCTTTATTATAACTGCTATACGTATAATTATAATACAATACTTATTACGTTATGCAGTGATGGAACAGTGGCGCAGCATTTGGCTGATTGTGACCACTAACGTTTAAAAGTATTTTTCGCCTTAAAAAAATCTCAAAAATTCCGTCTTTAAATAAGACGATAGTCACTATTTAAATTTAGTGGAGTGAATTAGTTCTGTGGTGCCGGCGCGCCACTGCGCCATCGAGGGATGTATAAAAAATTATTCTATTATCATGCTTTCTTATCATTTAAAATCGGTTGCTTGCATATGTGAGCTACCGACTTTATTCAATTCAACATTAGTGAGCAAATATTAACTATCAAAACTTCTGTTTTTCATTTATATATTTTTCCGTATAATCTTTCTGGTGTGAGTTTTAACTTAAATGTACATTATTCTCATTTTCATTTTGTGTAATCGTTACCTGTATTTTCCCTGTTTTCTGTAATAATTCTTTTTGTGTAATAACAGCTTGAGTGTAAATGTAAATTCTCGTCAATTGCTGCCTGAGCCTAAATACATTTTAGCGTTTTTCTTTTTTCAAAATGAAGTTGAAAACATATACAAAAAAAAAAAAAAAAGAATTTATGTATGCCTAATATTTAATTGTGTCTGAAACATTAAGGCTGTTCTGAAACCCAAAGACCATTCAAAGACATTTTTTAATTAATTTTTATTTTTCGGAAACGCGTGAAATTGGCAGGTGTTCTTATTCAGAAACAATTTAATCGAAATACGTTTTCCATTTTTTGATAAACGCAAAAGATCTTTCAGAAAATCTGTCAATGGTGGCATTTTGAACCGAATATCCGGATTTGACAGCGAGAGAAAGGAGAGAAACAGGTTGTCATGTGACACGAATCGCTTATAACTCCATAACTAATTTATTTATCAAAAAATGGAAAATCATCAATGGAAAATTGGATTCATCTCGATTCCAAATCTCTTTAATAGTCAGGCCTTTTATGCCTTTGCGCTAATTTATTTATCAAAAAATGGAAGGAACAGATGTACCATTCGCCCTCAGTCCGCCATCTTGTTTTTTAAATCAAAACACATTTGTTTTGTTTCTCATTTCCAAAATAATTTGAATCCATATTTACTTATTATAAACACGTTATTTAATTTAATTGACTAATTTATTTATATTTAATAATAAAAATTTAATTAAAAAAAAAAAAAAAAAAAAAAAAAAAAATGGCGGACTGAGGGCGAATGGTACAGCTAAGCCAAATTTTATGCCTTTGCTTAAAAACGAATCAGAAATTGGGTCAGAAAGTTTTGCGTTGTTGAGCAGATCATTTGAGAACAATCTTAAACAAGTTCAGGGATAAAATATAAATGTAATTTATAATATTAAAAAAATAAGTAGTTCAAGGGATATCTTGCGGACAATCTGTAAGAAGCTCATTTTGCAATAAACTTCATCGAAGTACTTTTTTGGTACTTTTCGGTTAGCCGGGCGCCAGTGAAATTTATATATCTATGTATACATATATATACATATATCTATACATACACACATTTATATATGCATGTATATATATATACATATATATACACATACATATATGTGTGTATGTATACATATATATGTATATATAGATATATACATATCAGTGGCGCCCGGCTAACCGAAAAGTACCCTTTTTTTTTAAAACTAAAACTTGAAATTTTCAGTATTCTGGTACATTTGTAAGCGCTTATTTTCATGTCTGTAAAAATATACGCTTTTTTAAATATATTCTTTAAAAAATGTAAGAAATTTTGAAGCTATTTTACATGAAATATTACTGACCGTCAATTTAGCATAAAAACTCGTTTTTAAAAAACAGAAATCTTGCTGTCTTCTGAAAGTTATTGGAATAGATAGACTTTTCAGGTTTGTAAGTGGGCGTGGCAATGATTTTTAATCCGGAGAACAGGTCATGTACCTTGTAGTCATAACTGACGTAATTGTAAAGTTATTTTATGTTTTTTTTTTTTTTTTTTTTTTTTTTTGTAACGTTCTGTAAATTTCCCTTTTTTATGTATATTTTTTCAAAAAAGTCGAATGTTTCAAGATTTATCAGTCCTTATTCTCTCTTAAAATCAATAAGACACGCATGATAACAGATATATTTTTCAGAAAACATAATACATAACCTTTATTATTATGAAAAATTACAAAGGGTCAGTAATCAATGTATTTGTATATCCATAAACATAAGTGCGTGAGTCAGCGGTAGATGCATCTGCTGGAATGTTCGATGGCGACCTTGATTACGACTAAAGAAAAACGTAAAGTCATTTTTGGTTTTAAAGTTAAAAGAAAAAAAAATATTTTACTTTAAAATTCATTCACAAAATCTTTATATACAATAATAAAAATACATTTTAAATACTACCTTTTAAATTATTTTTATTATTATTATTGCAGCAATTAAAAAAATAATAATACGTATATTAAATAATGACTCATTATAACTAACATGTATGTTTAGTATACTTATTTTAGATTTTTTTTTGTTCAAGTCAAATCTTCTCTAGGAATAGCATGAAACGAAGTTGCTTTTAATTTTTCATCTTTTGGGAAAGCAAAGATAGATACTTTATTTTCTGTTGATTCCTTTTGCAGCTGGGTACAAACCATTTATAAACCATATTTCTACAAAAAAAAAAAAAAAAAAAATGGTTATATGGAAATTGTAACAATAAAATGTATATAACTATCGATGTAATAAGTTTACGGAATATTTTGAAAAGAGGGGGGAGCTTCTATTGTTTTAAAATGCAGATTTCACAAAAACATACCGATACGTATGTGTTAATAGTAACGTGTCTTGTTTGTGTGCAGTACTTATTTGATTTCATTTATTAAGAAAGCTTTCTGGCGCAAGGTATGTTCATTTGATTTTTATAAACCATAAGGTTGGCAGTTATGCTATTATATATTTGAAATATTAACTTAAGGCGATTAAATAATAATAATAATAATAGTATTTTTACTCAACAACGGGAAATTTTCTGCTACATTCGATTGAAGCGATTTAGAACCGAAATGAGTTTCCGAATTTTCTTTTTTAATGAATAAATAACTTATCGAGTTATAAGCGATTCGTGTCACGTGACAATGCGTTTTTTCCCTTGCCTGCGGCGGGAATTAGGTTGGAAATGCCGACTTTGACAGTATTTTCTGAAAGATCTTCTACGTGTAACAAAAAATGTAAAACTTCTTGAAAAAGAACACCTGCCAATTCCATGCGTTTCTGAACAAAAATGAATTTAAAAATATGTCCTAAAGTACTCGGTTTGGTTTTGAGAACAGCTTCAATGTAAGGAAGTTTTCGTGTTCCCTAAATCTCTTAAATCATGTCATCCTGAAAGAACGGCAAATTGCTTGACAGGCAGCTGTTTAAGAAAATGGCATTTTTTATTTTAATGAAAACATCTTTTACTACTGAAGTATATATTTTACCTGGCGTGAAACTTATAATTTTTTGTTTCATAATTAAGACGAATAAGAAATTTTTCCTGTAGATGATACAAACGCAGACGAACATAAACCGTTTCATTAAGAAAACAAAGCAACCAGAAATACATCTAAAATTTTTCTATCCTTAGTATGTGGAGGAGTATTCAACTACAAAATTAACTAGAATTGCATAGCTGTCATCCTTCCGTTTTTTTTTTTTTTTTTTTTTTTTTTTTTTTTTTTTTTTTTTTTTTCAAGCGAAAGATCATGTATGAAACCTGAAAATTTATTTAACCCTTTCAAGGGAAAAAATATAATAATAGAAAAATTACGGATAGCGTTACAACAATTAGATATTTTTATAATATATTTTTTTTTTTAATTTTTTATAGTTTTTTATATTTGATTTTTTTTTTTTAAGACAGGAGCACAAATGGGTTAGTAGGAGATTAGTAAGAAGTATAGTAGGGTTCTGAGTGGTTGGTGCTTATTTAATTTGTTCTGTGCCGTCAATGAATAGGCTTTTTGTCCTCCGACATCACCTGAATGGGCAGCGGAGGTCTGCTCCGGTAAAATTGGCCTTGAAAAAGGCCTACCCAGAGACGAGGGCTCATGCTGCAAGTGACTGCATTCACAACTGGTAAACAGTCAGAAAACAGACTCTTATATAGCAACAGGGTGAAGGAGGCGGAGCTTTATTTCTACGTCACTCCCGGCAGTTGGGAGATCACGCTTGGCTGTTCGGATCGGAATCCGCTGCAAACTTCAGCTTGGACCAATCAAATTGTTGGATTCGAGAAATCCGTTGCTAGTAAAATTAACAGCAGCAAGTGTGCGGCACCTCAGAACAGTTAGAGAAAGGCAAGGAGCGATAGAACAATTACACAACTACACAAAAGATTAAAGATTAAATGAGTGAATTTAGTATTAAACCCATTCTGGGCCTTTTACGATTTGCATTGTCATGTATGTCATAATTTGGAAGAGAATTCAAGGAGATATTGTCAGAGTTTTCTAAAGAGAGATGAAAATTTAAGTTTAGTTTTTGAATAAAATCACTGAGTTTAAGGAAATTAATTTCTCTGGAAAAATATAAATTTCTTACATAGTAGGGTACATCATAAATTAGTCTGATAGTAGCTTTTTCGGATCGAATAAGTAATTTAATAAGAGTTTTACTAGAAAATGCCCATACTTGACATGCGAATGTTAATATTGGACGTAAACAAGAACTATACTGGAGCATTTTATTTTTAGTAGACAATTAGCGATTACGAGCCAAAAGGGGGAATAATTTATTTTTAGCAGCCCTAAATTTCTTACGTGTAGCATGGATGTGCTCTTTAAATATTAAATGTTGGTCGAGGATGACCCCGAGGTATTTGTAACTTCAAGACCATGGCAGGTCGAAGTTATTAAATTAAATTTTATATTTATCAAGATTATTTTGTCTGAGATTACAGAATAGCATGGCCTGGGTTAACGGCAATTCGCCAATTTTGTAACCATTCCGAAAGTAATTTAAGGTGATGGGTGATAGCTATAATAGCATATCTCCTGTTACTTTTGACACAGAAAACACAAGTGTCATCTGCGAATTTTGCCAAATGAGTATGGGGTAGGTTTTGGAAGCGTGAGGTAGGTTCTTAAGCATTTCGTTAGTGACGCCGCTGATGCCAGGTGCTTTTTTATTTTTAAGTTTACTGATTTCTTTAATGACATCAGCATTTGAGATCGAAAAGGTGGGAAGGGGATGATTAATGCTTAAGAATTGACTAGCTGCAGTATTTACTTCTGGCTCGGTTTCGTAATTTACAATAGGATTTCCCTGAAACTGTAGCTCTAGACTTTCAGCAATAGCATTTGCTTTTTCTTCATCAGTTTCAGCGTAGATTTGTGAATTTAGAGAAAGGATACGGGGTGTATGGGATATGTAGCCTTTTTTCTTATTTTCAAGTAATGTTTGTTGTAAATTCCGGTGTAGGTCACTCATTTCAACATTTTAGTACTGAAAGTACTTTGCCCCTGAAAGGGTTAACATAATTACTTATAACTTATCTTGTCTCTATTCAGTATTTTTATTTATTTCATTTATTAAGAAAACTTGTCTGTCCGCATATAACAGCGCAAAAACTAGTCAACCGAATGATTTGAAATTTAATATATACAATCATTGCAGCATTTTGTCGAGTCATTTCAAATTTTACGAAAATCGAATCAAAACTTAAAAATATATTAATAAAAGTTTTCTTCATTCTATTAAATCCTATCATACGTAGTTAATTCAATGATATCCCATGATAGGTAATGATTCTAGGTTGTCATGGTGATTACGTCCTATTTAAGATGGAGTCCTATTATTTCCGTATTACGGAATTTAAAAGCCTAATTTGTTTACTAAAATTGTTTAATTATACAAAGCATATAATCTACCGTCAGTTTTTTGGATAGATGTTTCCATTCAAATAGATATTAAATGGAAAAGTATCTAAATGTGGATTTCAAGTTCTGAAATTTTCAAAGGTAAAGTTAAGTTTCAAATTGGAATTTTCAGTAAATTTCAACAAAATTTTAATAATAACAGACGATATAATTCGTTTCACTGAAAGTAGTTATAGTACGAAGCACCTCATTTGTCATGTTTGGCGTACAATGTCAAACATGTTAATTACTTGATAAGACTTTCAACTCTTACATAATATTCTAAAAAAAAAAAAAAAACAATACAAAGTGGAATAACAATTCCCTTTTCCTCTGTTCGTACCTTTATTATAACTGCTATACGTATAATTATAATACAATACTTATTACGTTATGCTGTGATGGAACAGTGGCGCAGGATTTGGGTGATTGTGACCACTAACGTTTAAAAGTATTTTTCGCCTTAAAAAAATCTCAAAAATTCCGTCTTTAAATAAGACGATAGTCACTATTTAAATTTAGTGGAGTGAATTAGTTCTGTGGTGCCGGCGCGCCACTGCGCCATCGAGGGATGTATAAAAAATTATTCTATTATCATGCTTTCTTATCATTTAAAATCGGTTGCTTGCATATGTGAGCTACCGACTTTATTCAATTCAACATTAGTGAGCAAATATTAACTACCAAAACTTCTGTTTTTGATTTATATATTTTTCCGTATAATCTTTCTGGTGTGAGTTTTAACTTAAATGTACATTATTCTCATTTTCATTTTGTGTAATCGTTACCTGTACTTTCCCTGTTTTCTGTAATAATTCTTTTTGTGTAATAACAGCTTGAGTGTAAATGTAAATTCTCGTCAATTGCTGCCTGAGCCTAAATACATTTTAGCGTTTTTCTTTTTTCAAAATGAAGTTGAAAACATATACAAAAAAAAAAAAAAAAAGAATTTATGTATGCCTAATATTTAATTGTGTCTGAAACATTAAGGCTGTTCTGAAACCCAAAGACCATTCAAAGACATTTTTTAATTAATTTTTATTTTTCGGAAACGCGTGAAATTGGCAGGTGTTCTTATTCAGAAACAATTTAATCGAAATACGTTTTCCATTTTTTGATAAACGCAAAAGATCTTTCAGAAAATCTGTCAATGGTGGCATTTTGAACCGAATATCCGGATTTGACAGCGAGAGAAAGGAGAGAAACAGGTTGTCATGTGACACGAATCGCTTATAACTCCATAACTAATTTATTTATCAAAAAATGGAAAATCATCAATGGAAAATTGGATTCATCTCGATTCCAAATCTCTTTAATAGTCAGGCCTTTTATGCCTTTGCGCTAATTTATTTATCAAAAAATGGAAGGAACAGATGTACCATTCGCCCTCAGTCCGCCATCTTGTTTTTTAAATCAAAACACATTTGTTTTGTTTCTCATTTCCAAAATAATTTGAATCCATATTTACTTATTATAAACACGTTATTTAATTTAATTGACTAATTTATTTATATTTAATAATAAAAATTTAATTAAAAAAAAAAAAAAAAAAAAAAATGGCGGACTGAGGGCGAATGGTACAGCTAAGCCAAATTTTATGCCTTTGCTTAAAAACGAATCAGAAATTGGGTCAGAAAGTTTTGCGTTGTTGAGCAGATCATTTGAGAACAATCTTAAACAAGTTCAGGGATAAAATATAAATGTAATTTATAATATTAAAAAATAAGTAGTTCAAGGGATATCTTGCGGACAATCTGTAAGAAGCTCATTTTGCAATAAACTTCATCGAAGTACTTTTTTTTTTAAAACTAAAACTTGAAATTTTCAGTATTCTGGTACATTTGTAAGCGCTTATTTTCATGTCTGTAAAAATATACGCTTTTTTAAATATATTCTTTAAAAAATGTAAGAAATTTTGAAGCTATTTTACATGAAATATTACTGACCGTCAATTTAGCATAAAAACTCGTTTTTAAAAAACAGAAATCTTGCTGTCTTCTGAAAGTTATTGGAATAGATAGACTTTTCAGGTTTGTAAGTGGGCGTGGCAATGATTTTTAATCCGGAGAACAGGTCATGTACCTTGTAGTCATAACTGACGTAATTGTAAAGTTATTTTATGGTTTTTTTTTTTTTTTTTTTTTTTTTTGTAACGTTCTGTAAATTTCCCTTTTTTATGTATATTTTTTCAAAAAAGTCGAATGTTTCAAGATTTATCAGTCCTTATTCTCTCTTAAAATCAATAAGACACGCATGATAACAGATATATTTTTCAGAAAACATAATACATAACCTTTATTATTATGAAAAATTACAAAGGGTCAGTAATCAATGTATTTGTATATCCATAAACATAAGTGCGTGAGTCAGCGGTAGATGCATCTGCTGGAATGTTCGATGGCGACCTTGATTACGACTAAAGAAAAACGTAAAGTCATTTTTGGTTTTAAAGTTAAAAGAAAAAAAAAATATTTTACTTTAAAATTCATTCACAAAATCTTTATATACAATAATAAAAATACATTTTAAATACTACCTTTTAAATTATTTTTATTATTATTATTGCAGCAATTAAAAAAATAATAATACGTATATTAAATAATGACTCATTATAACTAACATGTATGTTTAGTATACTTATTTTAGATTTTTTTTTTGTTCAAGTCAAATCTTCTCTAGGAATAGCATGAAACGAAGTTGCTTTTAATTTTTCATCTTTTGGGAAAGCAAAGATAGATACTTTATTTTCTGTTGATTCCTTTTGCAGCTGGGTACAAACCATTTATAAACCATATTTCTACAAAAAAAAAAAAAAAAAAAAAAATGGTTATATGGAAATTGTAACAATAAAATGTATATAACTATCGATGTAATAAGTTTACGGAATATTTTGAAAAGAGGGGGGAGCTTCTATTGTTTTAAAATGCAGATTTCACAAAAACATACCGATACGTATGTGTTAATAGTAACGTGTCTTGTTTGTGTGCAGTACTTATTTGATTTCATTTATTAAGAAAGCTTTCTGGCGCAAGGTATGTTCATTTGATTTTTATAAACCATAAGGTTGGCAGTTATGCTATTATATATTTGAAATATTAACTTAAGGCGATTAAATAATAATAATAATAATAGTATTTTTACTCAACAACGGGAAATTTTCTGCTACATTCGATTGAAGCGATTTAGAACCGAAATGAGTTTCCGAATTTTCTTTTTTAATGAATAAATAACTTATCGAGTTATAAGCGATTCGTGTCACGTGACAATGCGTTTTTTCCCTTGCCTGCGGCGGGAATTAGGTTGGAAATGCCGACTTTGACAGTATTTTCTGAAAGATCTTCTACGTGTAACAAAAAATGTAAAATTTCTTGAAAAAGAACACCTGCCAATTCCATGCGTTTCTGAACAAAAATGAATTTAAAAATATGTCCTAAAGTACTCGGTTTGGTTTTGAGAACAGCTTCAATGTAAGGAAGTTTTCGTGTTCCCTAAATCTCTTAAATCATGTCATCCTGAAAGAACGGCAAATTGCTTGACAGGCAGCTGTTTAAGAAAATGGCATTTTTTATTTTAATGAAAACATCTTTTACTACTGAAGTATATATTTTACCTGGCGTGAAACTTATAATTTTTTGTTTCATAATTAAGACGAATAAGAAATTTTTCCTGTAGATGATACAAACGCAGACGAACATAAACCGTTTCATTAAGAAAACAAAGCAACCAGAAATACATCTAAAATTTTTCTATCCTTAGTATGTGGAGGAGTATTCAACTACAAAATTAACTAGAATTGCATAGCTGTCATCCTTCCGTTTTTTTTTTTTTTTTTTTTTTTTTTTTTTTTTTTTTTTTTTTTCAAGCGAAAGATCATGTATGAAACCTGAAAATTTATTTAACCCTTTCAAGGGAAAAAATATAATAATAGAAAAATTACGGATAGCGTTACAACAATTAGATATTTTTATAATATATTTTTTTTTTAAATTTTTTATAGTTTTTTATATTTGATTTTTTTTTTTTAAGACAGGAGCACAAATGGGTTAGTAGGAGATTAGTAAGAAGTATAGTAGGGTTCTGAGTGGTTGGTGCTTATTTAATTTGTTCTGTGCCGTCAATGAATAGGCTTTTTGTCCTCCGACATCACCTGAATGGGCAGCGGAGGTCTGCTCCGGTAAAATTGGCCTTGAAAAAGGCCTACCCAGAGACGAGGGCTCATGCTGCAAGTGACTGCATTCACAACTGGTAAACAGTCAGAAAACAGACTCTTATATAGCAACAGGGTGAAGGAGGCGGAGCTTTATTTCTACGTCACTCCCGGCAGTTGGGAGATCACGCTTGGCTGTTCGGATCGGAATCCGCTGCAAACTTCAGCTTGGACCAATCAAATTGTTGGATTCGAGAAATCCGTTGCTAGTAAAATTAACAGCAGCAAGTGTGCGGCACCTCAGAACAGTTAGAGAAAGGCAAGGAGCGATAGAACAATTACACAAATACACAAAAGATTAAAGATTAAATGAGTGAATTTAGTATTAAACCCATTCTGGGCCTTTTACGATTTGCATTGTCATGTATGTCATAATTTGGAAGAGAATTCAAGGAGATATTGTCAGAGTTTTCTAAAGAGAGATGAAAATTTAAGTTTAGTTTTTGAATAAAATCACTGAGTTTAAGGAAATTAATTTCTCTGGAAAAATATAAATTTCTTACATAGTAGGGTACATCATAAATTAGTCTGATAGTAGCTTTTTCGGATCGAATAAGTAATTTAATAAGAGTTTTACTAGAAAATGCCCATACTTGACATGCGAATGTTAATATTGGACGTAAACAAGAACTATACTGGAGCATTTTATTTTTAGTAGACAATTAGCGATTACGAGCCAAAAGGGGGAATAATTTATTTTTAGCAGCCCTAAATTTCTTACGTGTAGCATGGATGTGCTCTTTAAATATTAAATGTTGGTCGAGGATGACCCCGAGGTATTTGTAACTTCAAGACCATGGCAGGTCGAAGTTATTAAATTAAATTTTATATTTATCAAGATTATTTTGTCTGAGATTACAGAATAGCATGGCCTGGGTTAACGGCAATTCGCCAATTTTGTAACCATTCCGAAAGTAATTTAAGGTGATGGGTGATAGCTATAATAGCATATCTCCTGTTACTTTTGACACAGAAAACACAAGTGTCATCTGCGAATTTTGCCAAATGAGTATGGGGTAGGTTTTGGAAGCGTGAGGTAGGTTCTTAAGCATTTCGTTAGTGACGCCGCTGATGCCAGGTGCTTTTTTATTTTTAAGTTTACTGATTTCTTTAATGACATCAGCATTTGAGATCGAAAAGGTGGGAAGGGGATGATTAATGCTTAAGAATTGACTAGCTGCAGTATTTACTTCTGGCTCGGTTTCGTAATTTACAATAGGATTTCCCTGAAACTGTAGCTCTAGACTTTCAGCAATAGCATTTGCTTTTTCTTCATCAGTTTCAGCGTAGATTTGTGAATTTAGAAAAAGGATACGGGGTGTATGGGATATGTAGCCTTTTTTCTTATTTTCAAGTAATTTTTGTTGTAAATTCCGGTGTAGGTCACTCATTTCAACATTTTAGTACTGAAAGTACTTTGCCCCTGAAAGGGTTAACATAATTACTTATAACTTATCTTGTCTCTATTCAGTATTTTTATTTATTTCATTTATTAAGAAAACTTGTCTGTCCGCATATAACAGCGCAAAAACTAGTCAACCGAATGATTTGAAATTTAATATATACAATCATTGCAGCATTTTGTCGAGTCATTTCAAATTTTACGAAAATCGAATCAAAACTTAAAAATATATTAATAAAAGTTTTCTTCATTCTATTAAATCCTATCATACGTAGTTAATTCAATGATATCCCATGATAGGTAATGATTCTAAGTTGTCATGGTGATTACGTCCTATTTAAGATGGAGTCCTATTATTTCCGTATTACGGAATTTAAAAGCCTAATTTGTTTACTAAAATTGTTTAATTATACAAAGCATATAATCTACCGTCAGTTTTTTGGATAGATGTTTCCATTCAAATAGATATTAAATGGAAAAGTATCTAAATGTGGATTTCAAGTTCTGAAATTTTCAAAGGTAAACTTAAGTTTCAAATTGGAATTTTCAGTAAATTTCAACAAAATTTTAATAATAACAGACGATATAATTCATTTCACTGAAAGTAGTTATAGTACGAAGCACCTCATTTGTTATGTTTGGCGTACAATTTCAAACATGTTAATTACTTGATAAGACTTTCAACTCTTACATAATATTCTAAAAAAAAAAAAAAAATACAAAGTGGAATAACAATTCCCTTTTCCTCTCTTCGTACCTTTATTATAACTGCTATACGTATAATTATAATACAATACTTATTACGTTATGCAGTGATGGAACAGTGGCGCAGCATTTGGCTGATTGTGACCACTAACGTTTAAAAGTATTTTTCGCCTTAAAAAAATCTCAAAAATTCCGTCTTTAAATAAGACGATAGTCACTATTTAAATTTAGTGGAGTGAATTAGTTCTGTGGTGCCGGCGCGCCACTGCGCCATCGAGTGATGTATAAAAAATTATTCTATTATCATGCTTTCTTATCATTTAAAATCGGTTGCTTGCATATGTGAGCTACCGACTTTATTCAATTCAACATTAGTGAGCAAATATTAACTACCAAAACTTCTGTTTTTCATTTATATATTTTTCCGTATAATCTTTCTGGTGTGAGTTTTAACTTAAATGTACATTATTCTCATTTTCATTTTGTGTAATCGTTACCTGTATTTTCCCTGTTTTCTGTAATAATTCTTTTTGTGTAATAACAGCTTGAGTGTAAATGTAAATTCTCGTCAATTGCTGCCTGAGCCTAAATACATTTTAGCGTTTTTCTTTTTTCAAAATGAAGTTGAAAACATATACAAAAAAAAAAAAAAAGAATTTATGTATGCCTAATATTTAATTGTGTCTGAAACATTAAGGCTGTTCTGAAACCCAAAGACCATTCAAAGACATTTTTTAATTAATTTTTATTTTTCGGAAACGCGTGAAATTGGCAGGTGTTCTTATTCAGAAACAATTTAATCGAAATACGTTTTCCATTTTTTGATAAACGCAAAAGTTCTTTCAGAAAATCTGTCAATGGTGGCATTTTGAACCGAATATCCGGATTTGACAGCGAGAGAAAGGAGAGAAACAGGTTGTCATGTGACACGAATCGCTTATAACTCCATAACTAATTTATTTATCAAAAAATGGAAAATCATCAATGGAAAATTGGATTCATCTCGATTCCAAATCTCTTTAATAGTCAGGCCTTTTATGCCTTTGCGCTAATTTATTTATCAAAAAATGGAAGGAACAGATGTACCATTCGCCCTCAGTCCGCCATCTTGTTTTTTAAATCAAAACACATTTGTTTTGTTTCTCATTTCCAAAATAATTTGAATCCATATTTACTTATTATAAACACGTTATTTAATTTAATTGACTAATTTATTTATATTTAATAATAAAAATTTAATTAAAAAAAAAAAAAAAAAAAAAATGGCGGACTGAGGGCGAATGGTACAGCTAAGCCAAATTTTATGCCTTTGCTTAAAAACGAATCAGAAATTGGGTCAGAAAGTTTTGCGTTGTTGAGCAGATCATTTGAGAACAATCTTAAACAAGTTCAGGGATAAAATATAAATGTAATTTATAATATTAAAAAATAAGTAGTTCAAGGGATATCTTGCGGACAATCTGTAAGAAGCTCATTTTGCAATAAACTTCATCGAAGTACTTTTTTTTTTAAAACTAAAACTTGAAATTTTCAGTATTCTGGTACATTTGTAAGCGCTTATTTTCATGTCTGTAAAAATATACGCTTTTTTAAATATATTCTTTAAAAAATGTAAGAAATTTTGAAGCTATTTTACATGAAATATTACTGACCGTCAATTTAGCATAAAAACTCGTTTTTAAAAAACAGAAATCTTGCTGTCTTCTGAAAGTTATTGGAATAGATAGACTTTTCAGGTTTGTAAGTGGGCGTGGCAATGATTTTTAATCCGGAGAACAGGTCATGTACCTTGTAGTCATAACTGACGTAATTGTAAAGTTATTTTATGGTTTTTTTTTTTTTTTTTTTTTTTTTTGTAACGTTCTGTAAATTTCCCTTTTTTATGTATATTTTTTCAAAAAAGTCGAATGTTTCAAGATTTATCAGTCCTTATTCTCTCTTAAAATCAATAAGACACGCATGATAACAGATATATTTTTCAGAAAACATAATACATAACCTTTATTATTATGAAAAATTACAAAGGGTCAGTAATCAATGTATTTGTATATCCATAAACATAAGTGCGTGAGTCAGCGGTAGATGCATCTGCTGGAATGTTCGATGGCGACCTTGATTACGACTAAAGAAAAACGTAAAGTCATTTTTGGTTTTAAAGTTAAAAGAAAAAAAAAAATATTTTACTTTAAAATTCATTCACAAAATCTTTATATACAATAATAAAAATACATTTTAAATACTACCTTTTAAATTATTTTTATTATTATTATTGCAGCAATTAAAAAAATAATAATACGTATATTAAATAATGACTCATTATAACTAACATGTATGTTTAGTATACTTATTTTAGATTTTTTTTTGTTCAAGTCAAATCTTCTCTAGGAATAGCATGAAACGAAGTTGCTTTTAATTTTTCATCTTTTGGGAAAGCAAAGATAGATACTTTATTTTCTGTTGATTCCTTTTGCAGCTGGGTACAAACCATTTATAAACCATATTTCTACAAAAAAAAAAAAAAAAAAAAAAATGGTTATATGGAAATTGTAACAATAAAATGTATATAACTATCGATGTAATAAGTTTACGGAATATTTTGAAAAGAGGGGGGAGCTTCTATTGTTTTAAAATGCAGATTTCACAAAAACATACCGATACGTATGTGTTAATAGTAACGTGTCTTGTTTGTGTGCAGTACTTATTTGATTTCATTTATTAAGAAAGCTTTCTGGCGCAAGGTATGTTCATTTGATTTTTATAAACCATAAGGTTGGCAGTTATGCTATTATATATTTGAAATATTAACTTAAGGCGATTAAATAATAATAATAATAATAGTATTTTTACTCAACAACGGGAAATTTTCTGCTACATTCGATTGAAGCGATTTAGAACCGAAATGAGTTTCCGAATTTTCTTTTTTAATGAATAAATAACTTATCGAGTTATAAGCGATTCGTGTCACGTGACAATGCGTTTTTTCCCTTGCCTGCGGCGGGAATTAGGTTGGAAATGCCGACTTTGACAGTATTTTCTGAAAGATCTTCTACGTGTAACAAAAAATGTAAAATTTCTTGAAAAAGAACACCTGCCAATTCCATGCGTTTCTGAACAAAAATGAATTTAAAAATATGTCCTAAAGTACTCGGTTTGGTTTTGAGAACAGCTTCAATGTAAGGAAGTTTTCGTGTTCCCTAAATCTCTTAAATCATGTCATCCTGAAAGAACGGCAAATTGCTTGACAGGCAGCTGTTTAAGAAAATGGCATTTTTTATTTTAATGAAAACATCTTTTACTACTGAAGTATATATTTTACCTGGCGTGAAACTTATAATTTTTTGTTTCATAATTAAGACGAATAAGAAATTTTTCCTGTAGATGATACAAACGCAGACGAACATAAACCGTTTCATTAAGAAAACAAAGCAACCAGAAATACATCTAAAATTTTTCTATCCTTAGTATGTGGAGGAGTATTCAACTACAAAATTAACTAGAATTGCATAGCTGTCATCCTTCCGTTTTTTTTTTTTTTTTTTTTTTTTTTTTTTTTTTTTTTTTTCAAGCGAAAGATCATGTATGAAACCTGAAAATTTATTTAACCCTTTCAAGGGAAAAAATATAATAATAGAAAAATTACGGATAGCGTTACAACAATTAGATATTTTTATAATATATTTTTTTTTTAAATTTTTTATAGTTTTTTATATTTGATTTTTTTTTTTTAAGACAGGAGCACAAATGGGTTAGTAGGAGATTAGTAAGAAGTATAGTAGGGTTCTGAGTGGTTGGTGCTTATTTAATTTGTTCTGTGCCGTCAATGAATAGGCTTTTTGTCCTCCGACATCACCTGAATGGGCAGCGGAGGTCTGCTCCGGTAAAATTGGCCTTGAAAAAGGCCTACCCAGAGACGAGGGCTCATGCTGCAAGTGACTGCATTCACAACTGGTAAACAGTCAGAAAACAGACTCTTATATAGCAACAGGGTGAAGGAGGCGGAGCTTTATTTCTACGTCACTCCCGGCAGTTGGGAGATCACGCTTGGCTGTTCGGATCGGAATCCGCTGCAAACTTCAGCTTGGACCAATCAAATTGTTGGATTCGAGAAATCCGTTGCTAGTAAAATTAACAGCAGCAAGTGTGCGGCACCTCAGAACAGTTAGAGAAAGGCAAGGAGCGATAGAACAATTACACAAATACACAAAAGATTAAAGATTAAATGAGTGAATTTAGTATTAAACCCATTCTGGGCCTTTTACGATTTGCATTGTCATGTATGTCATAATTTGGAAGAGAATTCAAGGAGATATTGTCAGAGTTTTCTAAAGAGAGATGAAAATTTAAGTTTAGTTTTTGAATAAAATCACTGAGTTTAAGGAAATTAATTTCTGTGGAAAAATATAAATTTCTTACATAGTAGGGTACATCATAAATTAGTCTGATAGTAGCTTTTTCGGATCGAATAAGTAATTTAATAAGAGTTTTACTAGAAAATGCCCATACTTGACATGCGAATGTTAATATTGGACGTAAACAAGAACTATACTGGAGCATTTTATTTTTAGTAGACAATTAGCGATTACGAGCCAAAAGGGGGAATAATTTATTTTTAGCAGCCCTAAATTTCTTACGTGTAGCATGGATGTGCTCTTTAAATATTAAATGTTGGTCGAGGATGACCCCGAGGTATTTGTAACTTCAAGACCATGGCAGGTCGAAGTTATTAAATTAAATTTTATATTTATCAAGATTATTTTGTCTGAGATTACAGAATAGCATGGCCTGGGTTAACGGCAATTCGCCAATTTTGTAACCATTCCGAAAGTAATTTAAGGTGATGGGTGATAGCTATAATAGCATATCTCCTGTTACTTTTGACACAGAAAACACAAGTGTCATCTGCGAATTTTGCCAAATGAGTATGGGGTAGGTTTTGGAAGCGTGAGGTAGGTTCTTAAGCATTTCGTTAGTGACGCCGCTGATGCCAGGTGCTTTTTTATTTTTAAGTTTACTGATTTCTTTAATGACATCAGCATTTGAGATCGAAAAGGTGGGAAGGGGATGATTAATGCTTAAGAATTGACTAGCTGCAGTATTTACTTCTGGCTCGGTTTCGTAATTTACAATAGGATTTCCCTGAAACTGTAGCTCTAGACTTTCAGCAATAGCATTTGCTTTTTCTTCATCAGTTTCAGCGTAGATTTGTGAATTTAGAAAAAGGATACGGGGTGTATGGGATATGTAGCCTTTTTTCTTATTTTCAAGTAATTTTTGTTGTAAATTCCGGTGTAGGTCACTCATTTCAACATTTTAGTACTGAAAGTACTTTGCCCCTGAAAGGGTTAACATAATTACTTATAACTTATCTTGTCTCTATTCAGTATTTTTATTTATTTCATTTATTAAGAAAACTTGTCTGTCCGCATATAACAGCGCAAAAACTAGTCAACCGAATGATTTGAAATTTAATATATACAATCATTGCAGCATTTTGTCGAGTCATTTCAAATTTTACGAAAATCGAATCAAAACTTAAAAATATATTAATAAAAGTTTTCTTCATTCTATTAAATCCTATCATACGTAGTTAATTCAATGATATCCCATGATAGGTAATGATTCTAAGTTGTCATGGTGATTACGTCCTATTTAAGATGGAGTCCTATTATTTCCGTATTACGGAATTTAAAAGCCTAATTTGTTTACTAAAATTGTTTAATTATACAAAGCATATAATCTACCGTCAGTTTTTTGGATAGATGTTTCCATTCAAATAGATATTAAATGGAAAAGTATCTAAATGTGGATTTCAAGTTCTGAAATTTTCAAAGGTAAACTTAAGTTTCAAATTGGAATTTTCAGTAAATTTCAACAAAATTTTAATAATAACAGACGATATAATTCATTTCACTGAAAGTAGTTATAGTACGAAGCACCTCATTTGTTATGTTTGGCGTACAATTTCAAACATGTTAATTACTTGATAAGACTTTCAACTCTTACATAATATTCTAAAAAAAAAAAAAAAATACAAAGTGGAATAACAATTCCCTTTTCCTCTCTTCGTACCTTTATTATAACTGCTATACGTATAATTATAATACAATACTTATTACGTTATGCAGTGATGGAACAGTGGCGCAGCATTTGGCTGATTGTGACCACTAACGTTTAAAAGTATTTTTCGCCTTAAAAAAATCTCAAAAATTCCGTCTTTAAATAAGACGATAGTCACTATTTAAATTTAGTGGAGTGAATTAGTTCTGTGGTGCCGGCGCGCCACTGCGCCATCGAGTGATGTATAAAAAATTATTCTATTATCATGCTTTCTTATCATTTAAAATCGGTTGCTTGCATATGTGAGCTACCGACTTTATTCAATTCAACATTAGTGAGCAAATATTAACTACCAAAACTTCTGTTTTTCATTTATATATTTTTCCGTATAATCTTTCTGGTGTGAGTTTTAACTTAAATGTACATTATTCTCATTTTCATTTTGTGTAATCGTTACCTGTATTTTCCCTGTTTTCTGTAATAATTCTTTTTGTGTAATAACAGCTTGAGTGTAAATGTAAATTCTCGTCAATTGCTGCCTGAGCCTAAATACATTTTAGCGTTTTTCTTTTTTCAAAATGAAGTTGAAAACATATACAAAAAAAAAAAAAAAGAATTTATGTATGCCTAATATTTAATTGTGTCTGAAACATTAAGGCTGTTCTGAAACCCAAAGACCATTCAAAGACATTTTTTAATTAATTTTTATTTTTCGGAAACGCGTGAAATTGGCAGGTGTTCTTATTCAGAAACAATTTAATCGAAATACGTTTTCCATTTTTTGATAAACGCAAAAGATCTTTCAGAAAATCTGTCAATGGTGGCATTTTGAACCGAATATCCGGATTTGACAGCGAGAGAAAGGAGAGAAACAGGTTGTCATGTGACACGAATCGCTTATAACTCCATAACTAATTTATTTATCAAAAAATGGAAAATCATCAATGGAAAATTGGATTCATCTCGATTCCAAATCTCTTTAATAGTCAGGCCTTTTATGCCTTTGCGCTAATTTATTTATCAAAAAATGGAAGGAACAGATGTACCATTCGCCCTCAGTCCGCCATCTTGTTTTTTAAATCAAAACACATTTGTTTTGTTTCTCATTTCCAAAATAATTTGAATCCATATTTACTTATTATAAACACGTTATTTAATTTAATTGACTAATTTATTTATATTTAATAATAAAAATTTAATTAAAAAAAAAAAAAAAAAAAAAAAAATGGCGGACTGAGGGCGAATGGTACAGCTAAGCCAAATTTTATGCCTTTGCTTAAAAACGAATCAGAAATTGGGTCAGAAAGTTTTGCGTTGTTGAGCAGATCATTTGAGAACAATCTTAAACAAGTTCAGGGATAAAATATAAATGTAATTTATAATATTAAAAAAATAAGTAGTTCAAGGGATATCTTGCGGACAATCTGTAAGAAGCTCATTTTGCAATAAACTTCATCGAAGTACTTTTTTTGGTACTTTTCGGTTAGCCGGGCGCCAGTGAAATTTATATATCTATGTATACATATATATACATATATCTATACATACACACATTTATATATGCATGTATATATATATACATATATATACACATACATATATGTGTGTATGTATACATATATATGTATATATAGATATATACATATCAGTGGCGCCCGGCTAACCGAAAAGTACCCTTTTTTTTTAAAACTAAAACTTGAAATTTTCAGTATTCTGGTACATTTGTAAGCGCTTATTTTCATGTCTGTAAAAATATACGCTTTTTTAAATATATTCTTTAAAAAATGTAAGAAATTTTGAAGCTATTTTACATGAAATATTACTGACCGTCAATTTAGCATAAAAACTCGTTTTTAAAAAACAGAAATCTTGCTGTCTTCTGAAAGTTATTGGAATAGATAGACTTTTCAGGTTTGTAAGTGGGCGTGGCAATGATTTTTAATCCGGAGAACAGGTCATGTACCTTGTAGTCATAACTGACGTAATTGTAAAGTTATTTTATGGTTTTTTTTTTTTTTTTTTTTTTTTTTTTTTTGTAACGTTCTGTAAATTTCCCTTTTTTATGTATATTTTTTCAAAAAAGTCGAATGTTTCAAGATTTATCAGTCCTTATTCTCTCTTAAAATCAATAAGACACGCATGATAACAGATATATTTTTCAGAAAACATAATACATAACCTTTATTATTATGAAAAATTACAAAGGGTCAGTAATCAATGTATTTGTATATCCATAAACATAAGTGCGTGAGTCAGCGGTAGATGCATCTGCTGGAATGTTCGATGGCGACCTTGATTACGACTAAAGAAAAACGTAAAGTCATTTTTGGTTTTAAAGTTAAAAGAAAAAAAAAATATTTTACTTTAAAATTCATTCACAAAATCTTTATATACAATAATAAAAATACATTTTAAATACTACCTTTTAAATTATTTTTATTATTATTATTGCAGCAATTAAAAAAATAATAATACGTATATTAAATAATGACTCATTATAACTAACATGTATGTTTAGTATACTTATTTTAGATTTTTTTTTGTTCAAGTCAAATCTTCTCTAGGAATAGCATGAAACGAAGTTGCTTTTAATTTTTCATCTTTTGGGAAAGCAAAGATAGATACTTTATTTTCTGTTGATTCCTTTTGCAGCTGGGTACAAACCATTTATAAACCATATTTCTACAAAAAAAAAAAAAAAAAAAAAAATGGTTATATGGAAATTGTAACAATAAAATGTATATAACTATCGATGTAATAAGTTTACGGAATATTTTGAAAAGAGGGGGGAGCTTCTATTGTTTTAAAATGCAGATTTCACAAAAACATACCGATACGTATGTGTTAATAGTAACGTGTCTTGTTTGTGTGCAGTACTTATTTGATTTCATTTATTAAGAAAGCTTTCTGGCGCAAGGTATGTTCATTTGATTTTTATAAACCATAAGGTTGGCAGTTATGCTATTATATATTTGAAATATTAACTTAAGGCGATTAAATAATAATAATAATAATAG
Organism: Maratus michaelseni; assembly: GCA_963931845.1. Classification (NCBI taxonomy): domain Eukaryota; kingdom Metazoa; phylum Arthropoda; class Arachnida; order Araneae; family Salticidae; genus Maratus; species Maratus michaelseni. Next base: position 168,775,789 of record OZ007600.1, read on the forward strand.
TATTTTTACTCAACAACGGGAAATTTTCTGCTACATTCGATTGAAGCGATTTAGAACCGAAATGAGTTTCCGAATTTTCTTTTTTAATGAATAAATAACTTATCGAGTTATAAGCGATTCGTGTCACGTGACAATGCGTTTTTTCCCTTGCCTGCGGCGGGAATTAGGTTGGAAATGCCGACTTTGACAGTATTTTCTGAAAGATCTTCTACGTGTAACAAAAAATGTAAAACTTCTTGAAAAAGAACACCTGCCAATTCCATGCGTTTCTGAACAAAAATGAATTTAAAAATATGTCCTAAAGTACTCGGTTTGGTTTTGAGAACAGCTTCAATGTAAGGAAGTTTTCGTGTTCCCTAAATCTCTTAAATCATGTCATCCTGAAAGAACGGCAAATTGCTTGACAGGCAGCTGTTTAAGAAAATGGCATTTTTTATTTTAATGAAAACATCTTTTACTACTGAAGTATATATTTTACCTGGCGTGAAACTTATAATTTTTTGTTTCATAATTAAGACGAATAAGAAATTTTTCCTGTAGATGATACAAACGCAGACGAACATAAACCGTTTCATTAAGAAAACAAAGCAACCAGAAATACATCTAAAATTTTTCTATCCTTAGTATGTGGAGGAGTATTCAACTACAAAATTAACTAGAATTGCATAGCTGTCATCCTTCCGTTTTTTTTTTTTTTTTTTTTTTTTTTTTTTTTTTTTTTTTTTTTCAAGCGAAAGATCATGTATGAAACCTGAAAATTTATTTAACCCTTTCAAGGGAAAAAATATAATAATAGAAAAATTACGGATAGCGTTACAACAATTAGATATTTTTATAATATATTTTTTTTTTAAATTTTTTATAGTTTTTTATATTTGATTTTTTTTTTTTAAGACAGGAGCACAAATGGGTTAGTAGGAGATTAGTAAGAAGTATAGTAGGGTTCTGAGTGGTTGGTGCTTATTTAATTTGTTCTGTGCCGTCAATGAATAGGCTTTTTGTCCTCCGACATCACCTGAATGGGCAGCGGAGGTCTGCTCCGGTAAAATTGGCCTTGAAAAAGGCCTACCCAGAGACGAGGGCTCATGCTGCAAGTGACTGCATTCACAACTGGTAAACAGTCAGAAAACAGACTCTTATATAGCAACAGGGTGAAGGAGGCGGAGCTTTATTTCTACGTCACTCCCGGCAGTTGGGAGATCACGCTTGGCTGTTCGGATCGGAATCCGCTGCAAACTTCAGCTTGGACCAATCAAATTGTTGGATTCGAGAAATCCGTTGCTAGTAAAATTAACAGCAGCAAGTGTGCGGCACCTCAGAACAGTTAGAGAAAGGCAAGGAGCGATAGAACAATTACACAAATACACAAAAGATTAAAGATTAAATGAGTGAATTTAGTATTAAACCCATTCTGGGCCTTTTACGATTTGCATTGTCATGTATGTCATAATTTGGAAGAGAATTCAAGGAGATATTGTCAGAGTTTTCTAAAGAGAGATGAAAATTTAAGTTTAGTTTTTGAATAAAATCACTGAGTTTAAGGAAATTAATTTCTCTGGAAAAATATAAATTTCTTACATAGTAGGGTACATCATAAATTAGTCTGATAGTAGCTTTTTCGGATCGAATAAGTAATTTAATAAGAGTTTTACTAGAAAATGCCCATACTTGACATGCGAATGTTAATATTGGACGTAAACAAGAACTATACTGGAGCATTTTATTTTTAGTAGACAATTAGCGATTACGAGCCAAAAGGGGGAATAATTTATTTTTAGCAGCCCTAAATTTCTTACGTGTAGCATGGATGTGCTCTTTAAATATTAAATGTTGGTCGAGGATGACCCCGAGGTATTTGTAACTTCAAGACCATGGCAGGTCGAAGTTATTAAATTAAATTTTATATTTATCAAGATTATTTTGTCTGAGATTACAGAATAGCATGGCCTGGGTTAACGGCAATTCGCCAATTTTGTAACCATTCCGAAAGTAATTTAAGGTGATGGGTGATAGCTATAATAGCATATCTCCTGTTACTTTTGACACAGAAAACACAAGTGTCATCTGCGAATTTTGCCAAATGAGTATGGGGTAGGTTTTGGAAGCGTGAGGTAGGTTCTTAAGCATTTCGTTAGTGACGCCGCTGATGCCAGGTGCTTTTTTATTTTTAAGTTTACTGATTTCTTTAATGACATCAGCATTTGAGATCGAAAAGGTGGGAAGGGGATGATTAATGCTTAAGAATTGACTAGCTGCAGTATTTACTTCTGGCTCGGTTTCGTAATTTACAATAGGATTTCCCTGAAACTGTAGCTCTAGACTTTCAGCAATAGCATTTGCTTTTTCTTCATCAGTTTCAGCGTAGATTTGTGAATTTAGAAAAAGGATACGGGGTGTATGGGATATGTAGCCTTTTTTCTTATTTTCAAGTAATTTTTGTTGTAAATTCCGGTGTAGGTCACTCATTTCAACATTTTAGTACTGAAAGTACTTTGCCCCTGAAAGGGTTAACATAATTACTTATAACTTATCTTGTCTCTATTCAGTATTTTTATTTATTTCATTTATTAAGAAAACTTGTCTGTCCGCATATAACAGCGCAAAAACTAGTCAACCGAATGATTTGAAATTTAATATATACAATCATTGCAGCATTTTGTCGAGTCATTTCAAATTTTACGAAAATCGAATCAAAACTTAAAAATATATTAATAAAAGTTTTCTTCATTCTATTAAATCCTATCATACGTAGTTAATTCAATGATATCCCATGATAGGTAATGATTCTAAGTTGTCATGGTGATTACGTCCTATTTAAGATGGAGTCCTATTATTTCCGTATTACGGAATTTAAAAGCCTAATTTGTTTACTAAAATTGTTTAATTATACAAAGCATATAATCTACCGTCAGTTTTTTGGATAGATGTTTCCATTCAAATAGATATTAAATGGAAAAGTATCTAAATGTGGATTTCAAGTTCTGAAATTTTCAAAGGTAAACTTAAGTTTCAAATTGGAATTTTCAGTAAATTTCAACAAAATTTTAATAATAACAGACGATATAATTCATTTCACTGAAAGTAGTTATAGTACGAAGCACCTCATTTGTTATGTTTGGCGTACAATTTCAAACATGTTAATTACTTGATAAGACTTTCAACTCTTACATAATATTCTAAAAAAAAAAAAAAAAAATACAAAGTGGAATAACAATTCCCTTTTCCTCTCTTCGTACCTTTATTATAACTGCTATACGTATAATTATAATACAATACTTATTACGTTATGCAGTGATGGAACAGTGGCGCAGCATTTGGCTGATTGTGACCACTAACGTTTAAAAGTATTTTTCGCCTTAAAAAAATCTCAAAAATTGCGTCCTTAAATAAGACGAAGATTACTATTTAAATTTAGTGGAGTGAATTAGTTCTGTGGTGCCGGCGCGCACAAGCGTCTGGGGAGAGAACGACTGCTAATGGTACGACTTAGAAAATTTCGGCTTCTGATTAACTCGTTTCTGCGCATGCGTCAGCAGAGGCGAAAAGGGAAAAAATGCTTTGATTTCTTCCCTTGAGTGTACCGTACTGAGGTATGGATCTTCCCTTTTCGTTGTGTATTTGTTTATGATGTGTTTGAAAAAGTTAAGTGAAGTACATTTCAGCGTTTATGTGATTTAAACTTTAAGCTTTTATGCGATATAAACTCAGTGAGCAATGCAAAAACATCAAATGGTTTTAAAAATGTATATATACGTATATATATATATATTCTGGTTGTATGGTTAGCGCTCTTTAACACAAATGACAAATAAAAACAACACTAAACATGGACAAGATTGGAAGACAATTAGTAAACAGTTATTTGCATTTTGTTATAATCTGCTTTATTTACGGAGCTCTTCTGAAATATTATTAAATACAAAATTTTAAGTGTTATAAATGACTGAATCTGTAAAAAAAAAATAAATAAATAAATAAATAAATAAAAAATAAAAAATATGTATATGTGTTGAGCTATTTATAATTTATTTTGAGAATTTAAAAGTTTTAAAAAAGAGATACATTTCCATTAGCATCAGTTAAGTAATAAATTGTTACCAGTAATCAGAAATAAAAGGATTTCGAGGTTAACCCCCCCCCCCCCCAAGAGCATTTAAAAACTGATTAAATATATACAAAACTCCTTGTGATAAAATTACAATATGATGTGTAAAAACGATGGTGAAGAAAAACATAAGAAGCATAAAATGTTTACCATTCATTTGTTTCAAGACCTCATAATAGGAACCTCTATTTCAACATAAAATTAAAGACAAAATGAGAAGCAATAGTAGCAAAATAATACATTTATGTTACTGCTACTGTTCTTTCTTACGTTTTTCTTTGAAAATTGAAGACGATTCTCTTTTATGAACCTTTTAACACCTAAATGCTAAATTTGTAATGTTGTATGTACTTTTCATTACGTCAGTCTTATATTTACTAAACACTGTTTTATGGGCATGCAACACAACAAAATTGTTCATCTAATGAATAACAATCACAAACCCTCCCAGATGAATATTCTGGCTGCACTACTGAGTCAGATACTTAAAAAACCTATTGAATAATTTAATTGAATTTAAAGTGATTTCTCTCTATTGTGATGAATAGTTCACATTTTCTTCTTTTTATATTATGTACTTTTAGAGGGGATTAAAAAGAAATTTTATCTTTAAAATTATTAATCATAAAAGTCAACACAGATAAAAATGCCTGTTATGAATACATTTTTTTCCTTTTTTTTTCTCTTGTCTGTAAAAGATTTAACTGTAACTAATGTGTTTAAATGGATTAACATAAATTGATGTCTTAAATAATCTAAATTGATGTTTTAACTGTAATGTAACTGTTAGAGCATATTTTAATTCAGTTGGAAAAATTAGGCTCCAAAATAGAGAATATCCATGGTCAAAGTTATAATAATGGGGCAAATATAAAAAGGATCGAATTGAGATGTGCAAAGCACATTTTAAAACGAAAATTATAAAATATATTTTCCTTTGCCCTGTTGATGCTATTCATTGAATTTAGTTATAAATAATGCTACAAAACAGTTCAATTTTTTTTTCTAAAAATTTTTTTTTAATGTCTGTTTTTACACTGGATACTCAGAGTTACACCAGCACATAACTTCTTTAACTTTAAAACATATTAATATGATTTGATTAGGAAGTTGAGTTTACACTCTCTAAAGCTTCTCATGTATGATTTACCCACTGTACATGGACCATTAGGCGTTAATCAAAATTTCTTAGACAGGTTAAGAGAAATTCGGGGAGTATAATAAATCACTAGATAAGAAAACAACAAAATTTGCTTACGTATAAGTACTATGACATAAAATTTTTATAAAACCTAATCTAGTGTTATAAATTTTAGGAAACCTGAACACCAGATTATATTACAATTTTAGACTGTCACTATCCTTTTACAAACTTTCGCATTAAAGGCTTACAACATATCTCGATTTTCAAAAAACAAGTTATGAGCAATGTAAAAATAAATTTGAGCTTTGTAAGAACTAAGACAAAGTTGCATCGTTTGCTAAGGAAGAAATAGATATTGACATTATCTATTTCTACTATTTCATTCTATTTCAACCTGTTTCAACCTATTAAAAACAAAAACTTATTATTATTATTTTTTTTAATTATCTATTTACATATAAAAGAGTTTTTCCTCATATGTTTCATGAGTTCTGACTCATAATCAATACACAGTCCAAACTACTGAACATAGAAGAATGAAAATTGGGGAGCTAATACTTCTTTTGACATAAGCATGAAGATTGACATAAGACAGGATTTTGGAAAATTCCCCACCCTAAGAGGGTTAAAAAGGGAGTCAAAATTTTTAGAACACCTCACCATATCTCATCAGCCATTTTAGGTAGAAGCATGAAATTCCAGAAAATAAATCTACAGAAAAAAATAATCAAATACAGTAGACTCCCTTAAATCCGCTTAGCTTAAAACCGGAGGTTATGCAGATTTTAGAATTTTGTGGATTTCTGGTCACTGTTTTGTTTACATTTTTAAACAATAATTTGAATGTAATAATGCATTCGAAATTATAATGAATACTTACAATAAAGTAAAATAGTTAAGTAAAATAAAAAAAAAATTAAGAAAATTTAAAAAACATTTAAATTTTTAAAAGTAAAGGTCAAATAAATAATGGATACATAACTAAATATGTATAATCATGAGAAATTTTTTCTTGAATTATTCAGTAAAACTCGCCTAATAAATGTACACTAATAATTCACATCAAAATCTTAAAATAACAAAGTTTTCTTTCATGTTTAGCTGTACTTAACCAAAAAAGCTTGATCAATACATAAATTATTTGGTAAAAATATTGCTATCGCCACTAATATCAGCACTATCTAGAATTTTTTCAGAAATAAATTTATACATTCTTCATGAGAAAACATGAGTTGAATCATATCAAACAGAATTACATATTAAAATGTGTACAGAATGATATAAAAAAAAAAAAACTTACAGTTAAGATGTAGGTGTCAAATTTAAGTTTCATTGCTTACATCGGAAACGATGTGTGGATTTCAAGGCGGCAGATTTGTGGGAGTCTACTGTATGTATTCCAGTGATTTTACAAAATCCTTCCCTAAGGGGATTAAAAGGGGGGTCAAAAATTTTAGGACATTTCACCATATCTCTGCAGTAGTTTTAGGTAGAAGCGTGAAATTCAAGATAACAAATATATTAAGAAAATAGTTAAACACAGGTAGTTCAGTGAATTTAGAACTATTCTGTCGCCAAAATCAACTTTGAACTGGATAATGTAAGATTGTACGAATAAGACGACAGATATATAAGACAACAATTTATTTGGTTAAAGTTTCTTTTTTTTTTTTTTTTTTTTTTTTTTTTTTTTTTTTTTTACTAGATATATTTTGTTTGATTCAAGATTCTTTAATAGAAACCAACCGGCGTAGCAGGCAAAGGCTGCTAGTATTGTATATTGTGTCAGAATTCTATCACTAATTGATTTAAACAATTAAATGATCTTATATTTTAGAAGTTTTGTATGATATCTCTTGTAGGGATGGGCATTTCAACTTATTTTGCAATGCTGACACACTTGATGACTTGAAATAAAAATGTATGAGTTTTTCAGGAGAAAATATATAAATTTTCAGCCGAGGAGAAAGCTAAAATTTCAAGACGAGTGGCCATAACTTGGATGATTGATTATTATAATCTATATATATTTAAAATTCAATGTGGATCTGGTAAGACAATTTCAGCTGATCTGAGTATGCACAATGAGCATTTTAGGGTGTTACTCTGTTGAGTATAGTGAGAAACCAGTTTTGAATTTTCACATATTATTAGGCTTTTGATAAATCGGTTCAATAGTATATATATATATATATATATATATATTTTCAGTAGAAAAAGTTATGGAATTTTTTTTCTTAATTATTATTACAAAATTTTTTACCATCCTTAATATTTTCTTTAATTACCGTAAAATCCCGATTGTAAGACCCCCCCCCCCCCCTTTATCAAAATAAAAAAAGGTTAAATTCGGGAGAGGGCTTATAATCGGGATTTAAAAAAAAAACATTTAAAAACCTGTTTTTATTATTAATTTAGAAGTAAAAAAGAGGCGAGAATCTTCCGTATTTCGGCAGAAAAAAAAAATAATAAATTCCCAACCCTAAATTCCTGCCGCCGCCCCCCCCCCCACCCACCCACAGAAATAAATAAATAAAATAAATTAAAATTAAAAAAAAAAATATTTTTATATATTTTTCTTTATTTCTTATTTTATTGTAACAATAGCTAATCAATCATCTAAATCTGCTCTCAAAATTACTGTTTCCCCCCTTTGCCCCCCTCCTTCTGGTACCAAAAATGCATAGTTTAACCTTTATAACTTTTTAATTTTAAACCTAATTCAGACTTATTAAATACTCTATATTAAAAATAAATAAATCCAACCTACCACCTAAATTAACCCCTCTTCCTAAAATCTCGGCTTCTCTCCCCCTGCTCCCCAACTTTATCTCCTGAAGATCCTCCCCCTCCAAATTCATCTCGTAAAATTTAAAATCTGTAAAATTGTAAAATAAAAAAAAGGACGAGAATCTTCCGTATTTCGGCAGATTAAAATATAAATAAATTAAAAATAAATTCCCCATCCTAAAATCCTGCCCCCCAACCCAAAATAATAATAATAATAATAATAATAATAATTACGAAAAAAAAATTTAAATCATTAAGTATTTTTTTTTATTTCTTATTTTATTGTAACAATAAATTATCAATAATCTAAATCTGATCTGAAAATTAGTTTCCCCCCTTTGCCCCTCTGTGGTACCACACACTTGTGGTGAGTAATCTCATCCATCGTTGACGAAAGGAAACACACAAAAATCAGAATACCGAATTATAAAAATTTCTCAAAATAATTTAAAACATGTGCTGCACAATGCACGAATATTGAAACAATATGAATAATACAAACACCCGGACACGGCTGTGTTGCCAGCTTACCATTTTGTAAAGTGTTTTCCCTTTTCTTCCCAATTTTCCCTAGGCTTGTAGCTACTCACGCATGCGTAGAACATACTTAATCCGAAGCAAAATTTTTCTAAGTCGTACCATCCCAAACAGCACACACCCATCTATAAGACATCTACAAGCTGTAAACCCAAGAAAACCGACACATCTATAAGAAGTCTACAAATATCCATGATACACTCTTTTCACCTCTTATGGAGATGTTATGTGTGATCTCTCTGAGTTCTATTAGACGTCCAAGATATCCAGGTAGTCTATGAGACCACGTCTATAAGACATCCAAGCATAGATCACTTTTCGACATGCAGTATGTCTTATAGCCGTGCTTAAGACTTGGATTGTAGATATCCAGGGACATCTGATATGCGTTTATAAGACGTCTAATGCATGTCTATTTATTGATACTCAGTACTTCTTATAGATATACTTAAGATATCCAAGACATTTCATCAGAAATACAGCCTTAGGGCAAAAGTATTGAGCACCCCCATATTTATAATATATTTGGTAAAAATAATAGATGGATACAAATATTAAATTGTATACAATTAAGAATTTTCTTTAAAAAATAAGTTTTTTATTTTTTTTCAAAGATAGCAAACGCATAACTCATCTTTTAATGAAGCTATTTTCTTTAAAAAACTTTTTTTTTAATTAAATTTTGTTGTTCTGTTAAGCCAGTTAATAAATAATCAAGAAAATAATTATTGTAAGAAAAGACAAAATGAACTTAGTCTTCAAAAACGAAAATAAAGAAAGCTTATGTAAAAAAAAAAATACATTTATATGTAATTTTTGTTATTTTATTTTTTAACATGTGTTAATAACAAAAATAAATTTTAAGAAATATTTATGCTGCTGGAGAGATCTTGGCATTTCAGGCAAGAAATATTTCAATTTCCATGATGATCTGTTAACTTATGACATAACAATGAAACTTCCAGAAAACAAAGTAATTTATAGTTTTGAAAAAGTAGGTGTTTAAAGAAAATGACTTCATTAAATGACGAGTTGCTTGTTAACTGTCTTTTTTTTTTTTTTTTTTTTTTTTTTTTTTTACAAACCATAAACTTAAAAAGAAAATTCCTAAATGATATGCAGTTAAATATTTGTATATAACTATTACTTTTACAAATATATTAAAAATATGGGGGTGCTGAATACTTTCAGCCAAGACTGTATTTCCAATGAAATGACATTGTTTCCTTGCATGTCTTAAGTATATGTATATGAAAATTAGAATAATTCTTGCAGAAAATGTTAAAATATAAAGGAATTTGTCTTCAACAATGAAAATAGAGAAATCTTATTTTTAAAATATACTTTAAATTTATATGTTACTTTTATTATTTTAACTTTTCATATCTGTTAATAAAAATGATACAAGTTTTAGGAAATATTTTCATTGATGAAGATAAGTGATTTCTATACTTTGGCTTTTCCGGTAAGAGTTATTCTAATTGTCATGATTACCTATTAACTTGCATAGCATAACAATTGCTATACTATGAAAGTTTCAATTCTGAAACTTACTGAAAAACAAAGCAGTTTAGTTTTTAAAAAAACTCATTTTTTTAAAGCAAATTGTTTAATTAAAAGTCGAGTTGTTAGTTTGCTGTCATTTTAATTGTAATAACTTAACCATTAAAGACACAGACAGCAGTTGTGAATTCTAAAATAATTGTGTGTTGAACACTTGCGCTTCATTTACTCTCTTCCTAAACATCCTTCAATGTTGAAGTTCAAAATTTGTTCTACTTTTTCATTATTTTTATCAGTAAGTCTCCACTGATGTACAAAATACACCGCCATTGAATTTTTATAAACTATTATATTTTCTTTCTTAATTAAACATTTTTTTTTTATATAAATGCGATATCTATTACTTGAATACTATTACTAAACATCAGACACTAAGACTAATATTCAGGCCCTTGCACCCTCTGCCTGAACCATCCTTAATGATGGCACATGATTTAATATGAAAGTGCCAACATAACCCTCTTTCCACCGCCCTTTCAAGACATCCAGCATGGGCCTGCTAACACTTTTAAATCAGTTATAATAAAAATACAGCAGTGCTTAATAATTTTGGTAAAGACAACTGTAGATAAAAATACTAAATGTTTCATTCCAATAATATCAGTATATTATCCCCCCCCCCCCCCCCCCACAAAAAAAAAACGAATATTTTGCAATGTTCTGCAACGAACCTTCAACTGATCACAAATGTTCTGTGGGAATAAAAAAATAAAACACAGAGAGATTTTCTTGTATATGTAGGAGTGCGATTTCATCTTGTACAGAAATGCTAAAGACATTTCGTAAAACGCTAACACACACAAAAACCAAAGAAATGACGAATTTCACAATTTTACTCCGATCGAATGACGAATTTCGCTTTTTTTCCCCCTCGTAATAGACGATTTTTGAAATATTTTTGAGATTTTTCTCTCTGGTAACTGGCGAATTTCACTTTTTTTTTTTCTCAGAACTAATCATCGAACTACGCAATTTTTTTCCCACGACTAATTCGAGAATTGCGAGATATTTTCCAACACTTCACTGATGAATTTCGCATTTTTTAAATCCGCGACTGATTGGCGAATTTTAAATATTTTTGATATTTTCTTTTCACTGACTGGCAAATTTGTTCAGCTCTTTCTTAGGACCAATGGGCAAAAATTGCATTTTTTTATTATTATTATTTTTTTTATTCAAGCGACTAATATCCGAATGTCTCGATTTTTTTTAAAAATCCACAACTGATTGTTAACTTTTGCGATATTTTCTTTAATGATCGATAAATGTTGCGAATTTTCTTGTAACAGAATGGAAAAAATTGTGGTATTTTACAAGACTGACTGACGAATTTTGTGATTTTTTTTTTCTGACAATCCACCGATTAATTTAGTTTTTTAACCTGCGACTGATAGGCGAATTTTGCATTATTTTCTTTTTATCAATTGGAAAATTTTGTCGCTTTATCTTGGAATTGATTGAAAAAAATCGAGGGATTTCCCAAAACTGATCAACTAATTTAGTGGGGTTTTTTTTCAGCTGTAACTGATAGCCAAATTTTGCAATATTTTCTTTCTGCCGATTGGAAAATTTTGCAGTTTTTTCTTGTGACCAATTGGAGAAAATTGTGTTTTTTTTTCGCTACTGATCGTCGAATTTCCCATTTTTCTCGACGATTTACTGACAAATTTCATGGTTTTTACCCACAACCGATTGAGAAATTTTTGTGCTTTTTCTTGGCAAAAAACATGAAATTTCAATCAAAAATCATTCGGTTGATAAACGTATTTCACATTTTTTGACCCGCGACTGATAGGGGAATTTTGCAATATCTTCTTTCTACCGGATGGCAAATTTTGTCACTTTTTTGCGACCGATTGGTAAAAGTTGCCGGGTTTTTATGTGACTGACCGGTGAATTTCAGATTTTTTTTCCGATGATCCACTGACGAAATTCATGTTTTTTTTCTTTTAAACTGCAGCAGCTGAAGAACTTCACGATTTTCCCCCATGATCGACTGACAAATTGTGCGAGCTTTTCCTGCGACCAATTAATGAATTTCACAATCTTTTTCAACGAACGATTGATGAAGTTTTTCTGGTGATTGACAGACAAATTTAGTGCTTTTTCAAATGAATGAATAGTGAATTGTGTTGAAAATGAGAATTTGAAATGTTCTGCAGAGAAGTTCATTGTTCTGCGATGTATGTCGCACTCTTAAGCATATTCTGCTTTGGGGACTGTTGCCATATTTATATTGGAATATTTTTATCAAAGTATCGACTAATTTTTTTTAATATTTCGAATGAAATATGTCTGCTGTAATTCACTAAAATCTCATAGCTAAATTAAAAAATCTACCATATTTACTCCTGCATAATGCACACATTTTTACAAAAATTTCAGGTCTAAAATCCAGTATACACATACATGATACACTGAATATTTCTAATTGTATACATCAAACCATACACATTTTCACAAAGTATATATACATATTGCAGAAACTTTATTTTATGATATTTTAATAAGAGAGCAAAATATATATGAGCACATACAAAGTAATTTAGATTTGAGAAAAGATTGTAAATCATGATTTCTACAGATTTTTTTTTTTTTTTTTTTAAGTTAAAATAACATGGTACACATTATACACAAGTAAATATGGTATTTAAAATCAGTTTGATAATTTTATCTTGTGAGAAATTTCTAAATCCTCCAGTATTTTGCAACAAGAGGCTAATAGATATGTTATTTCTCCCATATTATTTAAATTTAACAAATCTTTCTTGCAGAGGATAAAGACTTTTGGTAGATAAATTTTTCTTGGGAAAAAAAGAAATCTTTGTGATAAATGTCACACATACATTACACATCATGCATAAAATCTTTAATTTTTCATACCAATATTTTAGAATATTTTTTTCTTTATTTTATCATATAATTTCTTCAATTAAATTAGGCAAAGGATTCCATTTGTAAATACTAGTAATCAGATTCAAAATTATGTGTGGGACGCTCGTCGCAAAGTTGTTAACACAAATTAATAAATTTCTTATTCTGTTTATTTTGTTCTATTTTGATAAAATTATTCGACAAATTTTTTAAAATCTATTTTGCATATTGAACTAATTTTATTTTTTTTTTATCAGTACAAAAATATTACTCCAATTAACTCACTGTATGAAAGAACCACTCAGAATTATTTTTTAGTCAATGTCTGCCTACATCAAAAACTTATTTCAATTCTGTGAGCTTCAGATACAAAGGGAAATTTACAAATTGACTGCTACCTCAATTTTGCATTTTTAGAAAAACAAGAAAAATTTTAAGTTTTAAATATTGCAACATGATTTAGATTAATGCTAAAAATTATTGCATGCTTTCTCATTATCATATCATTTTTGAAACATGTCAGCTCTACTACTCAATAAAAGTTTTAATAAAAATGTCTTTTTTTCCCTTATCAGCAATATTAGTAACTAGGTGACAGTACTAGGTGGTACAGAATATAACTATAACAGAAAAAGGAAAAAAAAAAAAGAAGTGACTTTATTTTATTTGAAAAAAAAAAATCTTTGGAACAGGACAAAATTCTTATTATTCTACTTCATTATCACTGCAATAGTAAGAGCTGATTTCTTCGAGCAGCACCTATAATAAAATAATAACACTGTTTTACTACATAACATTTTACGAATCACACAAAATGACATTTTGTTATATGAAAACTGAATTAATCTTCAATGAAGCAATTGTAAGCCCCCCCTCCTCCTTAATTTTTTGCATGTGATTTCTAGTGATGGGCATAATGAATGATTTTGATATTTGAATGAATCATTCAGGCATGCACAAAAGCATAGTTGTCAAGGCTCTTAAAATTCTTTTTGGTTTACAAAAGTTCTGGTTTTAATTGATCAAAAATAGCAAGAAAGTAAACAGCAATGCTTTTGTGTATGCCGGGATGATTCATTTGAATAACAATCATTCATTATGTCCTTCGCTATTGTTATTCTTAATTTTTAGGGTTACGTACTTAAAAAATAAAAACGGAACCATTGTATATTGAAATACAAACAAGATAACAAACAAATATTGAAATGCAAACAAGAAATTTCAAACTAACACTCCCATAGGATTAACATTAGCCCATGTGACTAGCACAGACTCTTGACTATGGAAGATTTGGAATCAAATGATTTTTCCATTATCCCGTCGACCACTTTTCAAGAAAAATTAATTATCACCAAACAGTAATGCCAAATAAACAAATGGAAGAATGTTGCCATTGGAATATCAAAATAAATACAATAAAAAAATATGGAAAAGCCCCACTCACCTAAGTGTCAACTATCAGTAAATTTAAACACAAAAAAATTACAATATAAATGAAAATAGAAAAAAAAAATCTTGGATATTCATTTATTTACATTATTTTTCTTAATTATCCTTCTCGGCTGGTGAATATAACGTCAGTTGAAATTGATGTATTGCACTTAACTATGCAACATAACATTTTTTCAAAGCATTTTCTCTTTTAATATCATGGTGCAGCAGTTTAAGGACACAATTATTATTTTAAATAACGAAATAACTACTAAATCAGTTCATTTTAAAGATTATATTTAATTAAACAATAACAAAACATCACCATCAAAAATGAAAAATTCTTACATATACTGCTTTTTACTTTTAAAATTGTTGTGGATTAAAACTTAATAATTTATATTATTAATAAATGAAATTAGCATATATAATACTTGAGAGCATCCATATTTAGTTAGTAATCAGTATTCTAATGTCTTATAAAAATATATTTCAATATTTTTTTTTTTTACTAAACAATTATAAAACTCATGCCAGATAAGTCCATATGATGAGATTAAATTATGGAATGATCAACGTTGAAAGAGGAATTAGGATGAATATATAATATTTGCGGAGATTTTAGTAGATGTAAGTGTATAAAAAAAGAGAGAACAGTTAAAAAAATAAATAAATAAAACTTGTTGAAATGAAAAGCAAATGTTATTCATATTACTGTTTTTAACAGTGGAAAATGGTAATTTTATTAAATTGTTGTATGTATGATTTTAAAAATATGAGAAATATTAAAACTTGCCTATCAATAGCCCCAGTAACTAATTTGTGTGTGTATCAATCTACAGCAAAACAAAATATATCTATGACGCAACAATGTCTACTATCACAAGAAATAATAGTAACCCATTAAATAAGCAACATTTTCAATTACAAAGAAAATACAGTAAGAAGATAACAGTAATCCAATGACATAGTAAAATTTTGCTTTTTTTTTTTTTTTTTTTTTTTTTTTTTTTTAGTACAGTATTTTTTAAGCTATTAGATTAATCTTCAAAAATCTGCAATGCCCACTGTCATGTTGCATTATTTCTACTAGTGGGTTTAATAGCCTTTAAAATTAGTTGAGTAATAAAATATGTAATTAAACAACTGTTGTCCTATTTAATTATTTAAAGAAGTAAAACTGAAAAAAAAGTGTAAATTAAATTAATCATAATAAAAAAAGCTTTTATTTTAAAAATATAGCAATAATTAAGCACTAAGTATGCCTTGTTAAAATTTAGGTAACATATTTACAATTCTGACTCAAATCACCAGTCTGCTATGTGTTATTCCAATATTAATGTCTTCATTATTGAGAAATTAAGTTATTTATTAAATCCTAACTCAATAAAATGTCTTTTAAATTAGTTAAAAATACTTAAAAACCTACAGTTTATAAATAAATTGCTTCAACGTATAAAAGCCAATTTTGACCAAAAAAGGCCAATTTTGGCCAAAAAAAGCCAGTTAAAACCTATAAAAGCCGCTGGCCTGGCTTTTATTAATTTTAGCCGGCTTTTTTGCAACCCTACTTATCAAGTTATAAGTGCTTCCGGTCATGTGGCGACACTTTTTCGCACTTCACTGCCAACCACCTTGGTAATTTGGTTGAAAATGCCGACTTTGACAATCTTTTGTAAAAGATCTGCCTTTACTAAAAAATTGAAATCGTGTTTAGATTACATAGTTTCTGAATAAAAACACCTACCAATTTCATGCATTTGTAAGCAAAAATGAATTAAAAAATGTGTTATACAGTAGCCTGTTTGGATTTGAGAACAGCCTTAATGGCGCCAAGTTGCACTTATTAAAATACATCAATTGGTTGCAAACCAAATTACAGAACTTTCCACTACATCACACATACATATGAATACATCGATGATACATAATTAATACATACAGGATTTCACAAATAAATGAGTGAAACGCTTAGCAAAATGCTGGCATGCAGTTAATACGAAAGTACAGAAACAAAAATACATGCAAAATATAGAAATCTCATGCTTATACATGTTTTGAAGATACGACATGATGAACTTTAAATGTTTGTTTTCTATGTTACAAAATTTCTGAATAAGAATACCTGTAAATTTCATGCGTTTCTGAACAAAAAAAGAATTAAAAAAATAAGTCATAAAGTGAGCCGTTTGGATTTGGACCTTAAGAGAAAAAAAATATTTTTGATGTGTTACATTATACATTAAATATTATGTTTAAAAAAATTAGGTCTTGTACTGTTATTTTCCAAAGTATAAACTTCTAAGATTTATAAATTATACATTAGTAAATAAATTGCCATTTATATCTCTCTTCCCACTCTGCTCCAAAAAATTTGAGTAAAAACATAAGATCTGATATTTAAAATTAATCTAGAATTTCATAATGCAATCTAGTGTAAATTTTGCAATCTCACAACAAACTAATTATTCTAAAAAACAAGGCATTTTTTAATAAAAAATATACTAACCAAATATTCATGCAAGTCTTCCTGTCTTCAAATGTTTGTGATGGTGTGTTTCAACTGGGAGTCTAAAAAGATTCAAAGAAAGTTTCATTAGTATTCAGCAACATCTATTATAGTTAAAATGTGACTGTGTTTATATTTTACACCAACTTTTCTCAAAATGATTAATTATGGGTTTTTTTTTTTTTTTTTTTTGGAACAATTATTCGCAAAGATCCAAGGATGTCAAACTCAAGAAATCTCAAATTTTAAATCAGTTTGAGTTATTAAATTTTAATCAATAAGAAATTTCTTTAAAAAAAAAATTATTATGCATGCTAAACATCTTGAACCAGCCATACTCATCCTTTTATTACCGCGGGCCGCAAACGTATATTTGCGACGTTAGGTGGGCCGCAACACATACTTGTATAGTAATGTAAATATATAGATTTCTATAGCAAATGCCCCCCGTTTTTTCCCATCTCAAAAAATGCCCAACACGCCTAAAGAAGTATTCACTTCAAAAATATAATTTAAGTAACATTTATTACAAGGACAAAGCCATTTTATAACATTAAAATAAAATACAGCAGCAAAAACAGAAAAAGAAAATTCATCCAGAAGATTAAACAATCCTTTTTTCATCAGGGGTGGGACTCTCATCACTTATTTCTATCCTTCCTCTGAGATTAAATCCTAGAAGGAGCAACAGTTTGGTTTATTTACGTTTATTTTTATTGCGAGAATGAAATCGGAGTTGCCAAGAAAGCGATCACCGCCAAAACAGACAGTTTCTAAAGCGCCAAATCCGAGCTGATCCTGGGACTGGCTTTTCAACAATATAACAAAGGAATGTACTCTCTAGTAGATTCTTTCTCTGAGGTCTCGGATCGCACATAAAAGATCGCCAGGCCACATGCCCGCTTGTTGAGTATGGCTGTCTTGAATAGTTTAGTTGTAATACCTTCTGAGTCCCTTCAGTACTGTTTTGATTTTTTTGTCTCTTCCTTTCACTCCGATTTTTCAGATTTGTGAGACCTGAAGTATGCCGAAATTACAAATTTATTCTTTTATTTAAATTTTTGAGTCAAAAACCTCATATGCTACATTGATATGTAAAATTTTACATTAAATATCACACATATTACATGAAACAGTACAACATTACATGCAATGTTTAAAAAGTCTTTTACTGTATATCAATAATTAATATTTAGTAAAATATTACTGATACGTGCAAATTTTAACTTAATTTTGCGATATTTATCAGCATCCTATTGGCGAATTGAGCAGTTTTTTCCTGGCAACAAATTGACGAATTTCACGTTTACTTCCTGTAACCAACTGACAAATTTCGTGATTATTTTCCTCCTACCAATTGACAAATTTTGCTTTTTTTTTGGCGACCGATAAACGATTTTCTCAAATTTTTTCTGCACCTTACAAATGAAACCGGCATGTTTCTTTTTTCTTTTTTTTTTTTTTTTTTTTCACACACGACATATTGAAGAATTTCACGTTTATTTCTTGTAACCAACTGATGAATTTCGAAAATGTTTTCCTGCGATTGATTGAAGAAATTTGTGATATTTTCCTGCTACCAATTGACAAATTTTGCTTTTTTTTGGCGACCGATAAGCGAATTTCTCAATTTTTTTCCCACACCTTACAGGTGAAACTCACATGTTTCTTTTTTTTTTTTTTTTTACATGTGACTATTGATGAATTTCACGTTTATTTCCCGTAACTGTAACCAACTGACAAATTTCGCGATTGTTTTCCTGAAATCCATTGAAGAAATTTGTGATATTTTCCTGCTACCAATTGACAAATTTTGCTTTCTTTTGGCGACCGATAAACGAATTTCTCATTTTTTTCTGCACCTTACAGGTGAAACTCACATGTTTCTTTTTTTTTTTTTTTTTTTTACACGTGACATATTGACGCATTTCACGTTTATTTACTGTAACCAACTGACGAATTTCATGATTGCTTTCCTGCAATCGATTGAAGAAATTTGTGATCTTTTCCTGCTACTAATTGACAAATTTTGCCTTTTCTTGGTGACAGATAAGCGAATTTCCCAATTTTTTTTCACGCACCTTACAGGTGAAACTTGCATGTTTCTTTTCTTTTTTTTTACATGCGATTGTGGTCAAATTTCATGATTGTTTTCACGACTCATCGGCAAATTTTGCTATTTACCTGCAATAGCTTAACAAAATTTATAATTTTCCCCCAACGAGTACAAATATTGGGAAATTTTTATGCGATATTTTCCCGCAACCTTTTGGTGAAATTCGCGACAGTAAATTTTTGCAAACCCAAAATAATCAGGGCACTTTTCCAGCTATATAAAAATGGGCAGAGCGCATTTACAACTATAAAAAAACAAAAAAAAAAACAGGCAGGGCGCTGCACCCTCTTGAAAACGCCTTGGGAAAACACTACAAGGGTCGATCCAGACAAAATTTGGAGCCTATTTAGGGCCCCTTCACAAAAATCAATTTAATAAAATGGGACCCTTCACAAAAATCAATTTGATAAAATGGGCCCCTTCACAAAATTCCTTTTAACAAAATTTCCCCCTTTCATAAAAACTTACTATTTAGGGGAGACTGGTACACAGTGGACTACTTTTTCAGTTAAATTTTTTTTCTCTTTAACGGACAAACCGGGTGCATCCCTGCATGAAAATATTTTTGAATATTCCTTATACCTTTATACATTCATCATAATTTTCTCATAACATAGTTTTCAATACATTTTTCAAAATAAAAATTTTTATATGCACCCGTAAATTGGACCAGTGTGCCCCAGAAATGGGGCACACTGGTCTACCCACCGGGGCACAGTGGACCGCTGTTAGGCATTATCCGAAATGCAATATAAATCTATTTTTCATTAATCTAATTCTTTTTTATTTCCCCTTTATCTGCAAAATAACATAGTAATATAAATTTACAAGTAACATTTTGAAAAAAAAAAAAAAAAAATATTATTATATTTTGAAAATAACAACAGATTAATACAGGAACAATTGCAATTTAGTTGAAGTTATTACTTAAGTACAAAAAAATCAGCGCACATTAAAATTTGCAAATGAAATTCCAAAATACTTATGAGTAAGATTGAGCCTGGAATTTTCCTGAAATACTTTCGGGTCTGGGAGCAATATTATGAAAGCATTGACATCAACAATAGATTCATCTACAGTTTTGGGAAAAATAAACTGATTTCCATTCAATTTGCATCTCATGAATCTTACTTGAATAGAATCATCACCAATTAGACTACAGTTATATTTATCACAGGCAGTAAATACAAAACAAAATATTTCTTACTATGTTAAATAAATTGTTATTTTTCTTTGTTTACTTTATTTTACAGTTAAATAACTTCTTTTAAACAATATTTCTTTATAGAAAATAAGCAATTATTAAATATAAACATTCTGCATTACAGGAGCAGAGTGGATTGTGGACCACTGTGCCCCATGTTGAAATTCAATAAATAATCATATTAATATTGTTTATAGCTTTCTTTTAAACATATTAACTTTAAAGTTAAATAAAAACAAGTATCTTAGCTTTGCAAAACAGCTGTTTTATAGGATTTATCTACAACCTTTAATTACTAAAAAAATTAAAATATAATGTTGAAAAATTTTACTTTTAGAAGATCAAAACAACCAATTAGGATAAAATAGTTCAATCTGAGCTAAACATATTTTCTGAACGCTATAAATAATCAGTGCAGTGCTGTTGTCTATTAGGATAGAAGAGAAGCTTAAATTTTTTTTAAATAAACAAAATATTAGGGGGGGGGGGTCCACTATGCCCATAGGTCCAGTGTGTACCAGTCTCCCCTATTATTTATTATTCTTTGACTTTTAAAATGTGTAATTTGCAAACAAACAAGTTCACCAGAGAGGAAAACTTCAGCAAAAGTATTTAAAAAAGTTTGTTAATAAACGCTTGGATCTAATTTGAGTAGCTGGATTTCGACTTTCATTACAAAATGTTATTTTTCACAAAAATATAATAAAATTTTACAAAAATAACCTTTACTTTTCACAAAATGGGCCCCGCAAAAAAAAAAAAAAAAAAAAAAAAAAAAAAAAACCTGCATTGACCCCTGCACTATAACAGTTAATTTTCTTGTTACTTTAAAAAAAATAAGCAAATAAATAATGTAAAAGTTATTTAAATATGATTCTATTTCTTAATTTTTCTGAATATTTTTATTTATTGACAGTTAAAAATAAAAGTTATCTAGGGTTTTAAAAATATTTTAAAAAGCATTTTCTTTAGATATTGAGCAGTATGACTAAATACTATATACTGAATATTCGGTGCATCCCTAATGGTTAATACACAAGTACCAAAAGATTAGTATCAAAGTGATTTGAAAAAATATACTCAAGCATAAATATCATATAATACACAATTAAAATATATGTATATCTTTTACTGGGTATGTAAAAAAAAAAAAAAAAAAAAAAAAAAAAATGTGTCGGAACACAAGTTAAACAATGACAACAAATGAAGAAAAAAATGTAAAATTTAATACATATAGGATCAGAATTTTAATTGTTATACAATGTTCACTCTAGAAAGAAAAGGGCAGGTTGTTAGAAAATAATAACAGCACAAATGAAGCAGAAAACAGTCATTGTTCAGTGAAAATGGGCATTACTTCAAGAAAAAAAAATTATTGTGTTGAGTAACGATTAAAAAAAAAAAAAGAATAGACGAGATACTGTCACGCACTGAAGTTTGGTGTCTTTTTGATTGGCCTGCTTTCCAAGCCCATGCCAAACCAATAATTTAAATACAAGCATAGTAGCCAACTTAGGTCCCCTAAGTTTGGCAACTATTTTCCTTTTTATAACTGATTAAGAAATAAACTGTGTGAGTGTAAGACATCATAGCCAAAAACAGTACAACCTTTATTTAATAATCTCCTGTTTTTATTAAAGAAAGAAGGAAGGTCTATGATTTTTTGCAAGCTTTTGGATACATTAATTTAGAAATACTCTGGTATTGGGGAAGATTTTAACAAGAGACCTCTGGATATAATTAAGGATGCATTTCGATATTTTAAAAAGGGTACGGTGCATTTTGCTAATTTTAGAGCAGGCAGGATGCTGCGCCCTTAAATATTGGTCTAGAAGGGACACTAAATTATAAATAAATACAGGGGAAAAAAAGTAATTTTTTGAACAAGAATTACATTATTTATAGTATTAGTTTTAGTCTTAGCAAAATTTTATATATAGTTATTTTAGTGTAATTCTAAATTGTATGATAAATAATACACGAAACTGTTAACCCCTTTAAGGGCAAAGTATTTCAGTTGCAAACATGTTCAAAACTTTTTTTTTTACCCTTTGAAATCTGAATTTGTCAAATAAATTCATTTAAAAATAAATAATAGCTATTTTTTCCGTTCATGTACATCGTAAAATCTAAATATTATTCGAAAGTTCTGATAAATATTATGGTTTAGTGCATAAATAATCTAACACTGGCGTTCAAAGGATTCAGTGGGGTCAAGATTCATAATGGTGATAAACAAAACAATATGTAGTTCATTAACACTCAATTACTACTAAAAACAATTACATTATTGCTTTCGTTGTACCTGTGAGATTATAGTTCTGCATTTATACAATTTATACAGCGACATTTCGGATGTATTTTTCCTTTTAAACACAATATATATATGACTGATGAAACTTATCGTAACATTAAGCCTAAATCTTGTATATATGTAAGATACAAGAATTTAGAAATTAAGTGTTATATAAACTACACAGGAAAGTAAATAAAGAAATGAATAACTTACCTTTTACAAAAGTTGTCAGTATAATTACATCCAAGATTGCCGCTGTATACAAAATAAACAACAGCCCCAGCCGCGGCGAGAGTGTCTTCAAACGACCTCTGACTTTCCGTTCCCGCATGCGCGCAGTTGCATTGAAGTAGGAGTACTTTTTCCATAAGATGAGCATAATACGTGTTATTCGCAAATCCATTGGATGAATCGAAAAGTATTTCCATTGGAGGTTGAAAAAAGCATTTCCTTTAGACGTCGAAAAAGTGATAGATATAATACGTCTATTGCAGGTCATAGACGTCTAATAGAAATCTAAATGAGAAATGGCTTATAGACATCTATTTGTTTAATGCTATGCATATCTAAAAGATGTCATGGACGTTATAGATGTATTTAGACTATAAATCGACATCTTATAGATAGAGTGTGCTGTCTGGGATTAGAAGTCGTTCTCTCCCCAGACGCTTGTCCAGCGCGCCACTGCTCCGTCCAGGGATGTATAAAAAATTATTCTATTATCATGCTTTTTTATAGTTTAAAATCGGTTGCTTGCAAATGTCAGCTACCGACTTTATTCAATTCACCTTTTGTAAGTAAACTTTAACTACCGAACAGTTGCCGAACAGTTGATGTCGGTTAAGGGGCTTCCGAGTTGCGATCAACTTTACGCCCAGTCTATATGTGAGTAACCTGTCTTGTAAATATTGAGCCGTTGGGAAAAGTTAAATGTAGTATTAACTACAAAAGAAAGAACAATTAAAAATAGAAGAAAAATTAAACAATGGGAATAAAAAGGTAAAGCTATAGAGATTACGAATAGAGTCTAATAAATGGAAAAAAGTAAAATGGTATAGCTGTAGTTAAAATTAACTACTGAAAAAAGTTGAAAAAGTGTAAAATAGGGTTCGGAACATGTTCGAAAACAGTACATAAATGCCAGGTGGAAAAGGCAGGCAAAGCTAAGCTTTAACAAAAATAGCACTTAAAAAAGAACAAACATTTTTATGTTATTATTATTATTATTATATTTTTACAAAAGTTTTTTATTAATATTTAAATTTTATTATTATAATGTATAGCATAGGAATAAGTTTAAATAGGAAAATACAAATTTATATAAAACTAAGAGAGAGAAATTTGCAGGATGGTGAGCACTAATGCTCATAATCAATAATGCAAGAATATTTTGGACGCTTGCGGTGATGTGGTTCGAATGCGTCATAATCCGGCAATTCTGCGATTATATCATTAGGGAGGTCATATAATTTTTCATAAAATTTTTTGGCAAGGGGGTTGATTCTTTTATTTAATGTGGTAGTTTTGAGGTCTTTGCGAACAGTGCTATTACGGAGATAGCGAGAGGCATTTCTGACAGTACGCAGATTTTTGTTATGAAGTTGGCTGAGGTTTTTCATGGAGGATTTGCAGATATAGCCCCAGACCGGAAAGGCGTAGGTGATAATTGGTAAAATGCAGGAATTATAAAGGAGAAGTTTGTTATGGATAGCCAGTGTTTTACTATTAAGGAGAGGTTTTAGTGCAATCATAGCTCCAGCGACTTTCCCCCTGATGGTGAGGATATGTTTTTTGAAAGAAAGTCTTTGGTCAAGGGTGACCCCCAGGTACTTTGCTTCATTAGTCCAAGGTATAGTGGTATTATTAATGGTTATTCTATTGGGATATGTTAGTTTTCTAGAGAAATAAACAGCAGCAGTTTTGTTTTCATTGATTTTAATGCGCCATAGGTCGCACCAGTCTAAGAAGGCATCAATGTGAGTCTGCAGATACCTGTAAAGTGTGTATGGGTGATGAGCGTAAGCGTAGATTGTAGTGTCGTCCGCATACAGTGCAAGGTGGGTGTTAAGTGAACGAGGAATGTCGTTAAAGTATATGTTGAATAACAAGGGTCCGATGACGCTCCCTTGGAGGATGCCTGCTAAGATACGGAAAATGCTAGAAAGAATGTTGTTAATGCGGACGCGAAAAATGCGATCGCTAAGGTAAGAGAAAATAAGGTGTATAAGTCCAGCAGGGAATTTAAGCCTAATTAGTTTGTATATGAGGCCCACATGCCAGACTTTGTCAAATGCCTTAGCGATGTCAAGAAAAATGGCAGCAGCAGGAATCTTCGAGTTTAGCTGTTCGCTGAGAAATTCGACTACTCGAAGTAGTTGGTGTGTTGTTGAATGTTTTGGGCGAAAGTCAAATTGTTCAGGCATAAGAGTGTTGTTAAGTTGAATGTGGTTCTGGAGTTGCGACCAAATGACGCGTTCGACAACTTTGCTGAGTGAAGGAAGAAGGGAGATAGGTCTATAGTTTACTGGGTCAGAAAGGTTAGCACCAGGTTTGGGGATAGGAGAGATTATAGAAATTTTCCAAGGTTTCGGAAAATAGTTAAATTTGAAAATGGAGTTAGTAAGTTTCGTAATGTAGATGATATAGTTAGGAGGTAGGTTTTTAAAAGCCGTATTAGGAATTTTGTCGTACCCAGGGGCTTTACGTTTTTTGAGTTTAGAAATAATTTTGTGGATAATAATTGGTTGAATTTCAGTGGGGGGTTCATCAGGGGGTTGTGCCAGGAATCTGTGAACAGTTTCGCTGACGTGGGTGATATGATTTTCGCTAGCGAGGGTGGAATTTGGAGAGAATTGGTTAGAGTTAGCTCTGGCCAGGAATTCGGCTTTATCCTCGTCAGTGTAAGCAGTGCTGTTATTGGTCGAAAGGGGGGGTATGGGGGTATGGTTGTTATTGATTTTACGTTTAAGAAGCCAGAGAGAATTATCCTCGCTATCAATATTATTGAGAAAATGTGACCAACTTTTTTGTTTTTCTTTGAAGATGCTATTTTTGATACTATTATTAAGTCTATTGATGAGAGGTTTAAGGGTGGGGTCTCTAGAGTTTTGAAAAAGACGCCGAAGACGATTGCGTTGTTTACAGAGGTTATAAATATAAGGAGGAGGAGTGAAGGAGTTGTTGTTTTTGAAGTATTTGATGGTGGAGTGGTTTAGAGCATTAGTTATGTGAGTATTAAGGTTGTCAACAGCAATATCAATATCAGCGGTATTATTTATTTCAGGAAGATTTAAGTTATTGTTATTGAGAAAATTGGTAAATTTTGTCCAGTCAATGGCCACGGAAGGAGGTGGGGCGAGAGGATTTATGAGATCAATTTTGAAAGAGACAGGAAGATGGTCAGAGCTAAGTTCGTTAAGTACAGTAGTAGTAATAGGATAGGGGAGGTTTTTAGTGATAGCAAAGTCAATTATGGAGTTGTGGGTATTAGGCCTAGTACTTATATGTGTTGGTGTGGTTGGAGCATGAAGGCTAAGATTAAGGTGCTGAATGAGATTATGCAGTGAGGTACCTCTTCGGGAGTTACCGTGGCAGTTCCAACGTCTGCTTTTGGCGTTAAAGTCTCCAGCAAAGAAGCAATGTGTATGTTGTGAAATAAGGTTAGTGAGATCGTTAACTGGGAAAGTACCAGAAGGATGTATATAAATGGAAGCTAAGTTAATATTAATATGTGGAAGTTGTAAGCCAATACTGGTGAAATCAATTTTAGGAATAGTGGAATTTTGAGTAATATAGTGTGGTAAGTGGTTTTTAATGTATATGGCGGTGCCGCCCCATCTGGGGTCAGCAGTGCGTGGTGTGTAGTGAAGCCTATACCCAGGGATGTTAATATTGAACGTAGGGTTACGGGTTTCTTGAAGAAAAATAATGTCAATATGTGGATGATCGAGGATAAAAATTTTGAATTCATTAAATTTAAATTGGATGGAATTGCAATTCCAGGTTAGTATGATAAGAGAAGAGAGGTTAGTGGAATTATTCATAGTTGGGTTTGTTAAATTCCGAGGCAAGACTGTCGAATTCGTTCATAATAATGAACATTTTCTCAAAAGGATTAGTACAGTTTTTAGTCTTTTTAGAGATGTTCTTAAAGCATTGTATAAATTTATTAAATTTGAGAATTTCTTTCTATTCCTGAAAGGTTTTGAAAATTTCAGAAAATTCTGAGGTAAAGCTAGTGTTTGGAACACTGTTAGTAGGTGTAGAATGAGTGTTAGAAGACAGGTTCTGTAGGTCAGTAGAATTAGTGGAAGAGGTTTGGGGTGTAGTGTCCGGATCCGAGCTAGTGTTAACTGCAGGAGCAGTATTGGTGTTGTTAGTGGTAGGAGAATTTGCAGTCTTTTTAGTGTAATTAAAGCTGGCAAGAATGTCAGTCATAATCTTAACTTCATTTTTTGGGTTAGGTTCCCTACGGTTGGGCCTAGTTGGTTGATTTTTTCGGGCAATTTGAGGGGTTTTAGGACAGCCTCTATACGTAGCGGGGTGTGGGCCAGCGCAGTTAGCACATGTTGGGGTTATTTTTCCAATTTTGGAGCATTCAGGGCTGAGATGCGGACCAGCGCATTTAACACATTTTGGGGGAAAGTTACAGATTTCGGACGCGTGTCCAAAACCCTGACATCGATGGCACTGTTTAACAATGTTTGAGCCTTTAAAACGCTCAACAGTGACGCTTAGGTTGCATATTTCATTTATTTTGTATATATCTTCGAAGTTGTCTCTAGGGAGAAGATTAATAAGATATATGGGCATAGGATCGCCAGTTTTTCTATTTTTTAACATTGCTGCTCTGTTTGCAGTGAAGTTATGTTTTTTAAGTGCTTCGATAATTATATTAGGGTCAGTGTATGGAGGAATGCCTCTAATACATACCTTACGAGGGCGTTTTTCAGCAGGGCTGAGAGTAGTATACGCGATACTATTAGTATCAAGATAATTTTGAGTTTTTCTGAAGTCGTTGTCATTTTTGCAGTGAACTTTTAAAAGTTCACCGTCCAATTTAATTAGGGGTTTAACTTCATTTATTTCATTTATTTTGGCAGCAAAGTCATGCCAGTGGCCTTTAATTTCGATAAAAAAAGGATGAATTTTTTTTTTGGTTGAATTTTGATTTGGAGTATTTCCGGAATTTTGAGTATTGCCGGATTGGTCGCATTCGGAGGGAATGTCCTGATCCATGGAGGTAGTAGCAAAGTTATCCTCACTTAAAGCTTGAAACTTGTTTTTGAGCGGGATATTAGGAGCCGTGGGAGTTTTGCGTTTACGGTTGCTGACTGAGGTAAAACCATCATCAGTGCTCAGGTAAGAGCAAGGTAAGAATCTAGGATCGTTAATTACTTTTAAATCATTTAGAATGATTGTTAAGTCTGGGTTATTATTATTTCCAACGTAGTGTTGGAAAAATTTAAGTTTTATCAACTTAACGGGGTCAAACGGCTCAATAAACAAGAAAAAAATTGAATCTAGAAGATTACTCACATGCTGCTGTTTGTCAGAGTTGGTTTTAAAGTCTTCAGTCAATAAAATGTTCTTGACGTATCCGTCAACGTATACTAAAAAATCCGTCACAATTTTGTGTTGATTTTCATCTGTTATTGTTGGGAACTCAGTCCATGCTCGAGAGAGGTCGATATAATCATTGCCACATAACAGTCTAAAGCAGTTATTGTTGAAATCGAACCCCATGTTTTTAGTCTTTAAAACATAAGCAAAGTCAAACTGTTTGGCGGAAGAACACTGTAGGTGTCCAATGCGATATATACGGTAAAAAAGTAGTCACAAGCACAGAGATGATGCACACAGAAAAATTCCGGGCGGGAAAGTCTGGCCGGAAACGAGAAGAAAGCAGCTGGTGAAATCACGTCTGAACAACACCTGCTCCACGAACGAACTCCAAATTTGTGAGTGTAACGCAGTGACTGTGACACTCAATCAAAGAATATTAACTCCGTAAAGAAGATTCACTCTCAGAGGCGTAATGTAAAACGCATCGAGTCAAATCCAGCTGCGTGAAGTTAGCCCCCGAAAATCAGATAAAGAAAAAATTAAAACTGCATTTGATTGACCACTTTTTGACCACAAATGACCATCAACAATTTTATTTGACCACCCTTCCTTAAGGAGTTATAAGAAAAACAAGATACGGGGGCTAACTTCACGCAGCCCCCGAAAATGAGATAAATCGAAAATTCCGAATGCATTCGTTTGACCCTTTTTTGACCACAAATGACCATCAACAATTTTGTTTGACCACCCTTCCTTAAGGAGTTATTTAAGAAAAACGTTATTTTAAGGGAATTTCAAAATCTTCGCATACATCCAAAAAATCAAAATAAATAAAATTTAAGTAGTGTATATGATTGACCACTGTTTGACCACCAATGACCATCAACAAATTTGTTTGACCACCCTTCCTTAAGGAGTTATTGAGAAAAAAGAATTTTTCCAACAGCGTGAAGTTAGCCACCGAAAATGAGATAACTGAAAAATTCCGACTGCATGCGATTGACCACTTTTGGACCACAAATGACCATCAGCAATTTTGTTTGACCACCCTTCCTTAAGGAGTTATTTGAGAAAAAAGAATTTTCCCAACAGCGTGAAGTTAGCCCCCGAAAATGAGATAAATGAAAAATTCCGACTGCATGCGATTGACCACTTTTAGACCACAAATGACCATCAGCAATTTTGTTTGACCACCCTTCCTTAAGGAGTTATTTGAGAAAAAAGAATTTTACCAACAGCGTGAAGTTAGCCCCCGAAAATGAGATAAATAGAAAATTCCGACTCCATGCGATTGACCATTTTTTGACCAGAAATGACCATCAACAATTTTGTTTGACCACCCTTCCTTAAGGAGTTATTTAAGAAAAACGTTATTTTAAGGGAATTTCAAAATCTTCGCATATATCCAAAAAATCAAAATAAATAAAATTTAAGTAGTGTATATGATTGACCACTGTTTGGCCACCAATGACCATCAACAAATTTGTTTGACCACCCTTCCTTAAGGAGTTATTGAGAAAAAAGAATTTTTCCAACAGCGTGAAGTTAGCCCCCGAAAATGAGTTAAATGAAAAATTCCAACTGCATGCGATTGACCACTTTTAGACCAAAAATGACCATCAGCAATTTTGTATGACCACCCTTCCTTAAGGAGTTATTTGAGAAAAAAGAATTTTCCCAACAGCGTGAAGTTAGCCCCCGAAAATGAGATAAACGAAAAATTCCAACTGCATGCGATTGACCACTTTTAGTCCACAAATGACCATCAGCAATTTTGTTTGACCACCCTTCCTTAAGGAGTTATTGGAGAAAAAAGAATTTTCCGAACAGCGTGAAGTTAGCCCCCGAAAATGAGATAAATGGAAAATTCCGACTGCATGCGATTGACCAATTTTTGACCACGAATGACCATCAACAATTTTGTTTGACCACCCTTCCTTAACGGTAACTTAAATGTAACGTGCTGTAACCGTAACTTAACTGTAACTTGGCGTAACCGTAACTTAACTGTATTGTGTCATTACCGTAACTTAAGTGTAACGTGTCGTTATCGTAACTTAACTGTAAAATGCCATAACCGTAACTTAGCTTTATCGTTGCGTAACCGTCACTTAACTGTAACGTGACGTACCCTTAACTTCATTGCAACGTTCCGTAACCGTAATTTACCTGTAACATAACCATAACTTAAGTATATATTTTTAATCTGTAACGTACCGTAACCGTAACTTAACAGTAATATGACCGTAACTTAACTGTGACATGCCGTAACTGTAACTTAACTGTAAGGTAACGCTACCATAACTTAACTGTAATGTGCCGTAACCGTAACTTAAATGTAACGTGACATAACCGTAACTTAATTGCAAAGTGTCGTAACCGTAACTTACCTATAAACAAAACCTTAACTTAACTTATATATTTTTAATCGGTAACGTCCCGTAACGGTAATTTAACTGTAACGTAACGTAACCGTAACTATACTGTAATGTGCTTAACCATAACTTAAGTTTAACATGCCGTAACCGTAACTTAACTGTAATGTACCCTAACTTAAATGTAGCGTGTCGTAACCGTAAATTAACTGTAACGTGCCGTAATCGTAACTTAACTGTAACCTAATTGTAACATAACTCTAACGTGCCATAACAGTCACTTAACTGTAATGTGCCGTAACCGTAACTTAACTGTAATGTGTCGTAACCGTAACTTAACTGTAATGTGCCGTAACCGTAACTTAACTGTAACGTGCCGTAACCGTAACTTATCTGTAACGTGGCGTAATTTGATTGTATCCGAACCGTGCATGTGCTGCAAAGTACCTTATTCTCACTTTTCATCGCACTATTTTTTACGAACCTCCGATACGTGTCCAACTGCTTGCTGTATAGTAGGGTGCTAAGCACGCTCTGTAAAATATTTTTGTTCCACTTTCCACTACCAAGGTGAGGTGCGCACTCTTTTCTAAATAAATCAATATGCGAACGAAACTCCGTTATTCAACCTATCCATACCTATATTAGTCGATCGTGTGGGAAATAAGAATGGGAGAAATTTGCTGAAATTACTATTAGGAAATAATGGTAACCATCAGTCATATAAGGGTGCAGTATATTCTCTAAGAACCTCAGACCAGGGTCACTGCTGCTTGAAGCAACGTATAAAAGGTGTGTTGCTCACGCTCTGCAAAATATGTTAGTCAAACTTTTCACGCCGAACGAAACTCCGATATGAAACCTGTATATATATTAGACGAAGGGTTGAGGGACTGAAATAAGAATTTGAGAAATTTGTTGAAATTACTATTTGGAAATAATGATAACCACTAGACAAGTTTTTTATATAATTTTGGAATACTTACTCTTTTTTTTGGCATTTAAAATAAAGTACTGAGAAAACATCATTACAAATTTGCCCTTTTGCTGGACAGTCAGAGGGTTAAGAGCTGAATATGTTCTGTACGAACATCTGAATGGTAGTCTCTAGTATTTTCTATTTTTCTCCCGGGCAACGCCGGGTAGAAAAGCTAGTAGTGTTATATAATTGACCACTGATTGATCCCCAATGACCATCAACAATTATGTTTGACCACCATTCCTTAAGAAGCTATTTAAGAAAAACGACGTTTTTAGAGGATTTGTACTTTAAAGATATTGATGCTAATTTGAGATATTTCCGCCAATTGAAAAACATTCCAATTTATTAGTGTATATGATTGACCACCAAAGACCATCCATAATTTTATTTGGCCACCATTTGTCAAAAATTTATTATAATAAAACCAATATTTTAGAGAATATATATATATTTAATAATAGATATGGATGCTAACTTCGCATGTTTCCGCTAATTAAAAAAATAATAAAAGAAAATAAATAAAGACAAATAAATATAAATATTGTATACGACTGACTACTTTTTGACCATGAATATTATTTTACGAACCTAAGAAGTTATTTAAGAAAATTGAATATTTTAGGGAAGTAGACAGGAAGGCTATCTTCTCAATTTTCCGCCAAATTAAAATAAAGAAATAAAATAAAGAAATAATAAATTCATCTTCTATTTCCATTTCTATCGTTTTCAGCAGACATGTATTACTGTTATTTAAAAAATTCTAAATTACGTTTTTTTTTATTATTACGTTCTTGTTTGATTGTCGAAAATTTAGTACATTCTAACTAAATTTTGGCAACTAGACTAATTTGTCGATATTAGAAATTGCTGAAATTTGGTCTTCATTTTCTAATTAGAAGTAAAGTCGGAAATTATTATTTTTTTTAATAAATTGTTTTATGGCATTTTTGAATGACTTAGTTAACTGAAATCATAAAGTGAGGAATTGCGAAACGTCTGCTGGGGCGACTGTTTATGACGATTCAGTCACGTGATCCAATGGATAATCCAATAACATCAGCAGAATTAAATTTAGGCAAAAGACAAAGGCGGGAAGTTTGACAGTTGAACATGCATTGTCTGCATCACAAGTCAAAAAAGAATGTAAGTAAATATTTCTTTTCTATAAAATGCTTTTTTTTTAAAAATATGTATTATTTAAACATTTGATTTTATCATTTCAAATCCATCATTTCTCCTTTATAACTTTTAGGCAATACCTAAGAAAAATAAAGGAGGAAAGAAAAATTATTTCAAATTTCGTAAAAAAATATCCGTTATAACCAAATAACAACATTAACGATATATTCTGTTATTACAGATTTTAGACTTGCGATCTAAATGATATTACAACAAAAATGTATGTTTTTTCTTGTAATATTATGCATTATATTATTTTGGCCCCTTATGAGAAGGCATTTTTTATTATTGTCTTGAATATTTTCTATGCAAATCTTAATATTTATTTAAATTTCTCTCTCTCTTTTTTTAATAAGAAAATTAGTTTTAACTATTTTTGGTAACGACAAGCTGCTTGAATCTAATAGCATTTTGTTCGTTCATAAAAAATTCATTTAATTTGTTTCATTTTTTGTTAGTACTAGATGGCGATAATCTAAATGAGGCGAAATAATTGTTTAGCATTACTTTATATTTATTATCATGTTGAAAATTTCCCAAAAAATATAAAATGGCCTATTAAAAACAGGGGCGCCATTTCAGAACTTTCTTGGGGGGGGGGGAGGCAAAGTTTTTTTTTAAGGTAGTGGCATAGCCAAGGGTGGAGTTCAGGGGGCTGTATCCCCCCGCAACCTCTTTGGACGAGAAACGTTTACTGAATCACAGATACAAAGACAGTAATACTTCTAAATCGGAAGGGACCTCTGAAAATTTCGTTTTAGACAGGTTTTCGTCTTAGCAAGTAGAATTTTAAAATATTATGAATGTTTTCAATCATAGACAGGTACTTTTTTTTTAAAGGTATTCTTTAAAACTGTTAAAACTTCCTTTCTATAAAGCACTTCTGAAGAGCATAGGTGTATTACAGTGAAATGTGTCTAAGCGAAACTCCAATTTCAATGAAAAAACACCATACAATTATACTTGTTAAGATGGAGACCTGTCTAAAATGGAACTTTTTCCCAGTCCTTTTCAACTTCTTCTTTGCAGGTTTTACAGCATGGACGCTATTTCAAGAGTTTTTTGGGGAGGGGGGGGCAAGTTTTTTTTAGGGACAGGGGTTGAAATAGCGTGCAGGATGACCCAAATCGTGCACAAAATAGAAATAGGCCTACACAATAAAAAAATCCCTGACGGCTTGGCCTACAGGCACAGGTAGATTTCGAAGACGCGGACCGCGGGGCAACTGTTTATTGGGAATTGCAGAAGAAAGACCTATTTGCCATGATGTGGTAGTTGGGACCACCCACTTCAAAATATACCTCTGTCTGTAGGCGGAGCCAGCAAGGATAATTTATTTATATATTTTTTTTTTACCGTAAGAGTTGGTCTTATAAAAAACAATATAACAATTGTAGATAATATTAAGAAGATTTATAATAAATTTAAGCGGATTTGATATCCAGGGAATTGACGAAGTTAGGATTTTTTTTCTTCTGAAAACCCTATTCCCCCCCCCCCTCCTTGGGGGCATTTTGTATTGAAATCAAAAATCTGCCATACATAAATTTTTGGCCCTTTTCCTAGAAGTAATAATAACTTTAAACGGATTCTATATGTATAAAAATTAAGAAGTTATGGTTTTTTCTGTTTTCACGTCTGCTTTCAGGCGGAGCCAGCAGAGATTATTTATTATTATTATTATTATTATTTTTTTTTTTTTTTGCCGTAAGAGTTGTCCTATAAAACACTTGTCCATATAAAAGTTATAGATAATTTTAAGGAGATTTACAACAAATTTAAGCGGATTTGATATCTTGGGAATTGACGAAGTTATGAATTTTTTTCTTCTAAAAACCCCCCTTCCCCCCCCCCCTTGGGGCCATTTTTAATGATATCAAAAATCTGTCATATACAAATTTTCGGAGCTTTTAATAGAAGTAAAAATAACTTTAAACGGATTCGATACCTATCATAACTAAGCAATTATGGAATGTTTTCTGTTTTCACAAAAACCCCTCCTCCCCCATTTCCCCCCCCCCGTTGGTTCGATTTTGCCCATTAATGAACTTGACCGAGATTTTATGCCCCTTGATTTTATCTATCAGTTTGGAAGAGATTTGTACAGAATTGTTGCAGTTATCGTGTCCATAAAAAAGTGACATAGATAGATAGATAGATTAAGTTTTGAACTGGGGGTGGTTTTGGGTTCTGGGAGTCATGATCGGCGTAGATCTGCAAACATTTTTCAAAAATTCCAACTAAGGGGAGAATGTAAGGGTAGTATTTCTTACGAAATCTACCTAAAATGCAGTGTGAGATTTTGAATTCTTATCTTAACTTCTTTCACAAACATGTGATTCTTCAGCGAATGTATTCTTCTATCTTTACAAGAAGAAAGTATTAGATTCATGAAAATTTTCCACTACCGGTTTTCGACGGATTTATACGTTTTAGAAGGTCCTGAACACGATTGGACTGTTTCTAGAAAATGTTTGTGTGTGAGTCTATCTGTCTGTGTGTCTCTGTGTCTGTATATGACAAACATTTTGTGGGTGCTGTATCTCAAGAACTAACGCACATAATTTAATTACACTTTAGATTCAGTTACACCTTAATATAAATTAGTGCTGATTTGTTTTTGGTGTACACTCTAAAAAAAATCAGTGAAAATACAAGATATGTTCCGTAAAATTTTACGGAGAAGTTTCATTTTTCCAAAACAACAGTACAATTTCTGTAAATGACATTAGTTCCGTAAAGGAGATTTCAAATAAGTAGATATGCAGAAAGTTTTCCGTAATTTGATGGATTTTTTTTCAAAACAGTACAATGTCCGTATTTCCCCATTTCCGTAAATAACGTTCAGTAGTTTGCATACAGATATCATCTTGTTTGAAATGCGAATTAAGATTGTTGTATTTACTAGGGTCCAGGGTCTTCTAGGATCCAGGCCTGGACGGTCCTAC
This sequence comes from Maratus michaelseni, assembly GCA_963931845.1. NCBI lineage: Eukaryota > Metazoa > Arthropoda > Arachnida > Araneae > Salticidae > Maratus > Maratus michaelseni. The sequence continues at coordinate 168,811,407 of OZ007600.1, forward strand.
CCGTGGGCCTATTTTCTGTCATTTTACTCGGGCCAATCCTGGAGCTCATTCTAACCGGGCATGTGTCTGGACGGTAATTTTTCGTGAAAATAATAATGATATTTTTTATTTTTTAGTGAAATCTTTAGAAATTTACTTCATTTATATAAATTACACAAACATATTTTTTTAAATCTACTTTTTTTATATATAGTGCTACAAATTGTGATTTTTTTCACTGACATTTTAAAATTTTATTTTAATTTTATTAGCGTAAGACAATATTAGGTTATTAAAGGTTTCGTAAAATAATATCTTTGCAAATTATTGGTATTGAACAAAACTGATTTGTCTTATAAATTTGTGAATTAAACTAAAATTTATTATTTTATAAATTATAATTTTAGAAAGTTTATATGTTTTTCTTTAAATTTATAAAAATAATTAATGATTTTTTCTTTACTTTTATAAAAATGAAGTTTATAATTTTATAAATTTTATAATATATTTAGTTAGTTTATAATTTTATAAATTAAACTAAATTAATAAATCCAATTTTAAACATACCTATCCCAAGGTCATTAATTTCAAAATTTTCGCTAAAAATCTTTTTTAAAAAATCTTTTTAAGGTTTTATAAAATAATATTTTTGCAAATTATCGGTATGTAGTTGTTAAACTTAGCTGATTTGTCTTATAAATTTGTGAATTAAACTAAAATTTATTATTTTATAAATTATAATTTTACGAAGTTCATATTTTTTTCTTTAAATTTATAAAAAAAAATTAATAACTTTTTGTTTACTTTTATAAAAATGAAGTTTATAATTTTATAAAGTTTATAATTTATTTCGTTAGTTTATAATTTTATAAATTAAACTAAATTATCAAGTCCAAATTTAAACTTACCTATCCTAAGCTCATTAATTTCAAAAATTTCTTTAAAAATCTATTTTTTTGTTTTAATTTTTTTTTTAAATTATTCAGTTTAACAGAATCGTACACAAAAGCTCTCAGCAAAGATTAAATATAATAATTTAATTTATTATAAAATTGTTTATTCACATAAGTTTTTAGAATAAGAGATAAAGAAAATTTACTTTAATAGCATGTAATAAATACGTTCAAGTTTTTGCATCATTAAAAACATCTAAAATAAATGACAACATTTGACGGAACGAAGTGTCCGGTCTTAGCGTAATGGTACAGCCCGCCAGTTTACTACACAGAAGCCCAGTGGCAGAACTATCTTCAAGTGTCTGCAACGCTAATAATGTTTTCAAAAATAGTCTGCAATACGCAATATATCATATAAATCTATTCTTGCTGCTGTTGTAGTTGTAGTGCTAATTAATTAAGGCATCAGCATTTATCTGCATTTTTGAGGAAAAAAAAATATTCTGAAATTCACAGCAAATATTCTGAAAGGTTACAGCAGAGGGAGGAGGGAGAAAATACCCTTTCGGCAATAATTTTTCTTGTTACAGGTCGGATTAACTCTGCTTTTGATTCGAGTCGATTTCAGGCTGAGTGTAGATTCTTGCAAATTGGGTTCGGGTTAACCCGATTTTTCAAAAGTTAGTTCAGTATATTGTTTCAGATCAAAAACTATGCCTATATTAATAAGCATAGAACTTTGTGTGTCTGCTATTTTCTAAAGGAATGCTGCATCTTTTCCGGGACTATTTCACAAAACTCACGTTTTTTTTTTTCGTGAACTTTTGACGAAATTAGCGTTTCTTTTTTCCCTCGCAATCCTTTGGCGAAATTCAAGTTTTTTTTTTCCGTTGTCCTTTGACGAAATTTGCACTTTTTCCGTGATCCTTTGACGAAATTAGCATTTTTTCTGCGGCCATTTGACGAAATTTACGTTTTCTCTGTGGCCCTTTGATGAAATTCGCATTTTTTCCACGATCCTTCAACGAAACTCATGTTTTTTTTATTTTGTTTGTTTTTTGTTTTTTAACAGTTTTTGACGAAAATCAAGTTTTTCCGCGGCCCTTTGACGATTTGCATTTTTTTCGCAATCTGTCGACAAAATTAGCCATTTTCCCAGATCCTTTGATGAATATCACGATTTTTCTTTCGTCTTTGGACAAAATTTGCGTTTTTTCCGTGATCTTCTATGACGAAATTTGCCGTTTTTTCGAGATACTTCGACGAAATTTTCCGTTTTTTCGAGATCCTTCGACGAAATTTACCGTTTTTTGGCGATCCTCCGACGAAATTTGCCGTTTTTTCGCGATCTGTCGGCAGAATTCTCCGTTTTTTCGCGATCCGACGACGAAATTCGCCGTTTCTTCAACGAATTTGACAGTTCTTTCGTGATCCTTCGACGAAATTAACAGTTTTTTCTACGATCTTTCGACAAAGGCGTTTTCTCCGTAGCCCTTCGGTAAAATTCGCATTTTTCCGCGATCTTTCAAAGAAACTCATGTTTTTTTGACGGCCTTTTGACGAAATTCACGTTTTTTTCACGCTTTTGACTAAATTTGCGTTTTTTTTCGTTATCTGTCTACAAAATTAGCCATTTTTTGCGAACTTTAAATGAATTTCGCGTTTTTTCCGCGATTCTTCGACGAAGTTTGCCTTTTTTCGACTAATTTACGCGCTATAGCGCGTCCGCGGCATCGCTGTATGTCTTTAGTCTGTCGGTGTCCTAAAAAGTCTGCGACGCCCGTCGCAGAGTCGCGTACATTCTGCCACGGGGCACAGAAGTTTCCGCGTTCGATCCCCTTCGTGCCAAGTGTTGGTTATTTACTGAAAACACGCATAGAAATGAAAGAAAAAAATAAAAAGTGTTGTAATGTTCCTTGAGATATATGTATTTTTTGGGGGGGAGGGGGGGGCTATAAAATTTATTTTAACGATATAACAATATCTAAAAAATACGGAAGATATCTGTTAAGAAACGGAAATTTAAAAACGGATATTTCAGAAATCACGGAAAGTTTCCTGGAATCTACGGAATTGTTTTTCCGTTAAAATACGGAAATAGTGCTGGCGTCTCGATTGCCAGTACAATTTCCGTTTTCTTTCAGGAAAAATCTTTTACAGTGTATGTGAAACCTGTATGAGATAGAAGAATGTTTTGTGATTGGCTCATCAGACTAGTTTTTTTTAGTCAAATCTGTGAAATCTGACGTTATTTTAGCTTTTGATCATATTTTGATTTTTTTTTTGTCTAACCTCTTAAAACTGATAATTTTTCTGAATTTTCAAATTCTTTTCCTAAATGGCGCCCCTGATTAAAAGTAACTACAGATATTCGGATTTAGTTTATGTCATGTTTGATACGCTTGCCATCAAAGGCTATGATGTAGCATACAAAAGAAGATCAAAAATCTAAGAAACTCACTGAAGTGTCGAGACACTAGTGCTTTTAATGATCTACTGAATGCCTATTTTGAGATCAGCGATGGTTTTAGGGTTGTTTGCGTAAACTTTGCATTTGATATTGGCACACAAAAATGAGCCAAAAGGGTTGAGATTGGGAGAATATAGCGGTCAAGCGCTGTATTTTGACATTTCAATGAAAAATGAACAACAACAAATATACGAGTACGCATGCTCAAAGAAGAATCCGAATATCCCTGCATTCAACTACCAAGTTTTAACTGAATCTCGCCTAAAGTTTAAATGTTATAATTTTTTTCAGATAGCTTAATAACTGTCACCCTGTACCAATCCCCCCCCCCCCCCCCAACGCGACTTTTTTTTGTATAGTATTTGTTGTTTAGTACATGTAGTAATAATTTGGTGAATGTTAATTCTTCCAATAATGACTGCAACTTCCAATAATTTCTTTTTTTTCTTCTTCTTCGTTTTTTTACTTATTTTTTTTTATTAAAGGTTTTTAGAGGAAAAAAGCACAGTCAGGTATTCCCCAAGTTACTTAAATTTGACATAAGTGAAATTCATTGAAATTTTCCGTATAAGTAAAATTTAGATGTGATCGCAGATTTACGGAATGCAACACAACAATTGACAAAAGAGACAACAGTTGACAATTGAGTTTTAAGTGAATATTTCCAAAGATTTTGCAAAATCACCATCTTATTGAATGCATTTTTTAAATATTGGCAAAATTGACTTATCAAAATCCATAATTGACTTCGGAAAGTGGTAAAATTCGATGACTTATTTTAATCGTCATTTTATCGATTCCATTCCGTGACTTGTGCTATGAAATCGTCAATTTTTCGATTCCATTCTTATACGTCTAGCAAACTGCCCAATCCTAACGGAATGGAATCATAACTTGTTGGATTTCATTCCATAAACTATTCTAAGAATCAGGAAAATTTTTCACCACTATGTTATATTTCAAAAAGTACAAAACACAACATGCGATTTTTCAAAGAGATAAAAAAAATTGAATTTGTTTCCTAAAAATATGATTTATACTAAAATTTATAGTTTTTTAAATCATATATTAGACCAAATCGTAAATTTTTGTTTAAATACAAATTTTCAAGAAATTATGCTTTCCGAAAAAAATATCGCCAGTATGTCATATTTTTAAAAATACAAAAGGAAAATGTGGTTTTACACCTGCACGTGTGTAGATAGGTTGCATTTTCTTCTGATATCCTTTATGGAAACATAATGTTTTTAATTAAAAAAATGATTTCTAACTTTTGTTGTAATTTTTGGATGCTTTTGATAGTTTAAGTAAGATGTCATACTGAGATATTAGGCCAATTGTGATATTTTATTGAAATACATTTTAGGTAGCTTTCAATACAAAAAAAAGTATAAAGCTACCTATTGCAGCCGTTCGGAGGAAAGCAGTTCCGGAAAATTTTGATATATTTTCACCGATCATGACCCCCAGACCCCAAAACCACCCTCCGTTCAAATGTTGATTGATATATATATATATATATATATATATATATATATATCTGACCTATGTCATACGATAACGCTCGTATTTATAAATCAATTTTGATGAAACTAATTGTGTGTATTAAGGTCACCAATGTCTCGACCGAGTTCGTCGGCCAGCTTCGTCCGCCATTTTGTTTCAAGATGGCGGCCATTTAAAAATTTAAAACTAAAATAAATATACATAAAAGTTAAAAATTCAAATTTATTTTTTAATTAAGTGTTAGGCCTTGATACGAGGATTCCAGAGCATTTTTTGGTTTACCTCTATCTTAAACAAGAACGAAAAATCATGCGTCAAGCATAGATTATGTAACACTTTCCAACGCTTCCAAAATAATTTTACGAATCATACTCTTTAATAAGCTAAAATATAACATCTAAGTAATCCGAATACTTTTATTCAGCCCTGTATAGGATCTATAGATTTGTATATATACTACATAGGATGCTAAATTTTAGTTCAGTTAGGAAACACGTAGCACAGTTTAAAATTCTCCGTCTGGAGTTAAATAATACGGAAATGTGTTCCCGAACTTTTGTGCTTCCCTGTATAGGATCTACAGAATTTATACACACCACGTAATATACAAAAAGCGATTTAAAATTAAAATCGCGTTCAGTAACTTAAAACGCACTTCCAGGAATTATTGTTAACATACAGTAGAGAATTCTTTTGTGTGTACCTGTAAATGAACGATGACTGCTATACACACAATATTCTGTAGTAAGTCTCTTGTAATGAATCTTATATAAATTTCAATGCGTTTAAAATAGGGAAACATTATTTAAATAAACCGCAGACGATTTTTCTCCATAGACGTAATGTAACGGAATTCTTTTGACTGTCCCTGTGAAGTAAGTATAAGTGCTATGCACACCCTATTCCATATTAAGCTTCTTCTAATGCACCTTAGTGATATATATAAATTTCAATGCGTTTAAAATAGTGAAACATTATTTAAATAAACCGCAAATGATTTTTCCCCATAGACCGCAATGTAACGGTATTCTTTTGAGTGTCCTTGTAAAAAAACTATAAGTGCTACACACTTTCGTTGAAATAGGGAACATGCTATAGATAACGATTATAACATATAAAAATTGCAGGGCAATCCGAGCATATTTACGGGAGTTAGAGCACGGACAGACGACCAGACGGCAGACGGCCAGATAAACCGAAGTCATAAACACTTTTCAACTAGGTTGGAAAGTGTTAAAAATGACTGAGATAGAGCAGTTTGAAATTCTAGGGTGGCTGACATTTTGAAACAAGACAGCACATTACAAAAAATTTCATTGTTGTAATAATTTTCCCAATCAGACGCATAAAACTATATATTCATATCCGTTAGCGCCAAAAACTATATATTCATATCCGTTAGCGCCAAATTCTCGCCAAACTTGGCGATATTTGGCGAAATATCGCCAAATTTGGCGACCAAAATAAGTCTTCATAAATGAAGCCAATTTGGCTATTGCTCCATAATTTGGCGAATGTCTTATTCAAATTCAGTATTAACGAATCTTTTGTAAACATTTTCTTTGCATTTTAACTTGCTGTGTTCGTGTAACATTAGCTAAAACTTTAAAACGAAGATATAGGAAAGCTACCTTTTCCTACCGGTAGAGGCCGGAAGGACTTTTTTTAATTGTGTTATTTGAAATGTACCTTCGGATTAAGGTTATTTGGAACGACCGGAAGCGAAAGAGGCGACCACTTCAACTTGATAGCAACCCCGTTCTGGTCTTGAATATTAACATTTTTTACAGTTTCTAATTAAGATATTGAAAAATTATTAAATTACGGATCACAGTTTATATTCATGCGTCTATAAAAAAAATTCAGAGCTCTAGGTGCTATATTTTTTTCTAAAATCCCAACGATGGTAATTAATTTTTCTCAGTTATTAACATGGATTATCTACACTAAAATAAGCGGTAGGCAGAGGAGTAAGCTTAGAGATGCATTGGGCCTAGAGACATCTGAAATATAACAAAATTAGCAATCATATTTAATACATCCTGTCTCTCAAAATATTCAATAAAACCTGTCGATTTAGTAATAAAGTGTAAGTATATTTAAAATCAAATATAGCTAAATAAATTGAAAATTTATTGACCACAAAATAAAATAAAATAGATATGCGAAAAAAAGAAGATATTGAAATTGCCAAAGTCAATGGCAGCTTAACATTTAGAAAATACACTGCATAGGTGAAAAAAAAAAATTAAATAACATGCCGTGGTTTGGAGATTTTTGTAAAGATTTGAGGTTTTTTATTTTTATTTTCTTTTTTCAAATGAATGTTTTGTGTCCGAAATTATTATCCCACTTGATATTGCCATCTAGTATTACGAAAAAGTTATTATGCTATTTTTATTTAATATATTTTGAAGTAATTGGAATTTCATAATTTAAATGATCAATTTGGGTTTTCTGAATCAGTTCCCTTATTTTGATATTTCCTGCCGTTTTATACTTACAGTGGTTCGCTAGAAAATAACGTTTTTCTGTGATTTTAGGAGTTAAAATTTAAAAATACTGCAGAAATTTTCATTCAAGAATAAATAGGGATTTATCTCTGATTTATGCCCATTAGGGATTTGAAATGCTAACACACTTTCACTCATACGGGAGCAACAATATTTTCCCAAATGTTAATACAAATGTCGCCTGTTTGTGCCTAAAGACAATGTATCTTGTAATTACTGAGATTCTATGTTTTAATTCAATATCTGTACCCACACGTCCTCATATCATTAGGAAAAAACCAACATCGGATGACCGGATACATTATATATATTTTTTTTAATGTTGTTAAAAGTTTCTCAGTTTATTTAATTTAAATTATTTAAATCGAAACAAATATTACCTTATAGAAAATATGAAACATTTAAACATTGATAAAGAAATTAACAATAATACAAATAATAATTTTTATTTATTTTAAAATAGTTCAAGCTTATAAAGTATCTCTAGGCTTCGGCCTCTTCCCTAAATAACTTTAACCTAAATCTATAATGTAATTGTTTATTTTTCAGAAAACGGAATGCCTAGAGTTATAAAATAAAATGCCCCGAAAAGCGTTCATCAGCTATGAAGGAATAATTGAAGTACTAACAAAAGTAAATATTTTTGAAGATTCCATTGGAACTTTAAAATCAAGAAGCGACGAAGTTTGGACTGAAGCAAGTAAATTGTTGAATAACGAAATAAATCCAAAGACTTTGAACCTATATGTCAGACTCAATCGTAACAATATTTTAAGTGAAACCAAAGAAAAATGCGGAATTACAGATGTTGAAAATGTAAATAATACGTTATGCACACAGGTAAACTCTACACACATACTACTTATAAATTCAGCAAACGATTCCGATGCCGCTATTAATAAGCCCATAAACAATGATAGATTACCTCCAATATTTTTTCATATAGATATAGATGATGAAGAATGGAAAAAAATTGAGCCTACAATTGTATCTAGAAATGAAAAAGGTAAAGTTCGCAATTATAAAGAGATGCAATCTGGATGGACTGACTTAATTGCAAATAAGATCAGTGATAAAACTAAGCTTCCATGCGCATTTACGTTCAAACATGCAAAAATTTCTGATAATGAAAGTAATGTGTGGCTTAAGATTAAAGGTACCTGCAATGAGTGTGGTTCACAACTTCGAGGACATTGTTTAAATGAGCCTAAAGAACGTAATGGAATTTCTATTCAAATCACAACATCTGACACACGAGGTCTTTCGCACAATCAAAAGAGGCAATTAAAAGGTAAAAGACGTATTTCAGTTGGCAACGATCTTCTTCTTAAAAAAGCATCAAAATGGCGAATGGAAGCTTCAAAAGATATGGAGTTTGGTGATCCTGTACCAAGCCATATTCCTTCATTAAATGTATTACGAAAAGCTCGTGAAGAGGCTGTAAACCGAGATTTAAATATTACTAAGGATTTAGACTGCATTTCATCTTTATTACAAAAGAAATATGAGGGCGAATTTGCAGGTTATATACATGATATAGGTTTAGATGATTTTTATTGTATTTATTTTTCTCCTTCTCAAATGATTTTATACAAAAATGCTATCAAGGAAGGAAAACGAATAGCTGTTGATGCAACGGGAGGAATTGCAAAATCAATTGAAAAGTTGAACGGTAAAATTAAATATATATTTTTATACCAAATTGTTGTTGAAGGAGAAGAACAAATTTTACCCGTTTTTCAGATGTTATCTACAAAACACGACACTATAAGTATACAGTATTGGCTTCAAGTTTTGATCAAAAATGCAAAACAAACTCCACGTGAATGTGTTTCCGACTTCTCTTTCGCGTTACTCAACGCGATAACTTTAAGTTTTAACAATTGTCGATTAGAAACTTATGTGAAACAATGTTTAAAATTGATATTTGATGGAGATTTTCAGCATGAATTAATCTGTTTCGTGCGTGTTGATATTGCACATTTAATCAAACTACTTTGTATGAAAAAAATATTTAATCGTAAATTGAGCAGAATAAAAGATTTGTACGTCAGATCGCTGGGAATTATGACAACTTGCAGTGAAATAGAGGATTTCAAAAAAGTGTTAACGGCAACTTTAACCGTTGCACTAAGTGAATGCTGTAGTACAGATGAGAATGGAAAGGATATACAAAGTCAAAAACAAATAAACATGTTACTAGAAAGAATAAAAACTTTTGAAATACATGTAGAAAATGAAATTTTCGATGATGAGGAAGAAAAAGACGAAAATGAAGAACAAACGGATAATGATAGCATCAAAATGAATAAACTTGATTTTGTATTGGATACAAATGAAGATTTTACAGAAGAACGCATTGAAAATTTTCTCGACAAAATTCATAAACGTGCACAAAAGAAAGCAGAAATAAGTCGCAACACTGAGAATCCCAATCCATATTATTTACCGGAAATTATTAAACCACTTATGAGGCTGGCCAAATATTTTGTTTTATGGACAAACATCATGAAGGACAAATTTTCTTCAAATTACGACGTAGCGTCCTCATCATTAGCTGAAACATATTTTAGAAATATGAAATTATTAGTTTTAGACCGATCTGGTGCTACATTGCGAGTTGATAAATTTTTTGTGAAACACATGCGTTCAATTCAAGCAGCATGTGTTTATAACCAAGCAGCTAAAATAAATAAAGAAAAATCTGATCTTTCAAGAAAAATGCGAGGTAATATAAAAGGAGTTAAACAGAAATTTGATTATTTACATGCAGAAGAAAACTGGAAGAACAAGAATAAATCAGATGAACTAATTAAATTAAAAAACATTTTGGACAACGAATCATTCATTGAAAATTGCGAAATAACGGTTATAAAAGAAATCATTAACTTAGAAGAACCCACTGAAAATGCACAAACTTCCGAAATAACGGTTTCAAAAGAAAACATTAACTTAGAAGAATGCACTGAGAATTTACAAGCTCACGAAATAATGGCTATAAAGGAAAACATAAATTTAGAAGAACTCACTGAGAAAGTACAAACTCACGAAATAACGGTTGCAAAAGAAAACATCAACTTAGAAGAACCCACTGTGATAAAAAAAAATTAACAAGATGAATCAGAAAAGAATCGTGAATTTGAAAGCATTTGGGACAACGATACATTATCTAAAAATAGAGAAAAAAATAAAACTGTTGCTGAAGAAACAATTGATTTAGATATACAAACAAATAAAGAGAAAAAAGTTAACAATACAATAAAACAAATACAACTAAGTAACAGAAAGAGAGGAAAGTACCTAACACCATACCCCCAAATATCTCTAGTGCACAATAGACCTATAAGAAATAAAAAAAATTCTATTATAAGGAATGGGAACATTCAACCAGCACTATTTGTTCAATCAAAATGGATGGAAATTCGTAACACATGTGCATTTGATTCAGTTGTCGAAATACTGTCTACAGCTTATATGGACAATACTTGTTATAATTCAAAATTGGAAACGCTTGGTAATAGTGAATTAATTTTTCCACTCATTAGAAATTACGCAAAGTCCGGCACATCCAGAAATTTGTATCATGACAGAGCTGTCATTTTAATCAATTTATTAGGGAATAGAAACTGTAATACTTTAGATTGCAACATAAATGCAGCATCATTAATAGACAAATTATTAAAAGTTACACCATCAGTAACACAAATTAGAACATGTGATAACTGCGGAGTTTCAAAGAAATCTTATACATTGATTCAAGGTGATTCAACAAATATTCTAGATTTGGGGTTAAAAACAAGTATTGAAAAATTTTTGGACAAATTTTACAAGGATCAAGAGAAAGAATGTAAAAAATGTAAATCAAAAATGATTGTTAAAAATGAACCCGGAATACATATTTTCTTAGATTTAGAAATTGTTCAGCAATATTTACTCCATCACAAAAAGCACACTCTGATTAAAGATATTCCAGAAGTGATAATAATTCAAGAAAGACAGTACGTATTAGCAGGTTTCATACAATATTCTGGACTACTTGGACATAAATCAATCGGACACTATATTCCCTTCTGCAGAAGAATAAAAAATAATTGGGAAATTCGGGATGACATGCTTGGGGAAATTAAATTTCTGAAGACTTTTGGGAATAAAACCATCAATCCATTTATTTTAGTTTACACAGAGTATCATGAAACTATTAAATAGTAAGACAATAAAGATGGGCTTTACTTTTTGACTGTTAAGTTTTGTATATTTACGAATTAAAAAAGTATTTTCAGCATAATTTTTATAAGACAGACTTTCATTTCCTTTTTTCTAAATGTTTAAATGAAGAAAGTCCATGATTAATTTTGTAAGCAGTTTGTAAAACAATAAATCTCATTTTGATTATAGAAAAAATATGTAAAATTGAAAAATAAAAATTCGCAAAATATTCAAAAGGTGTTTGTGATTGTGTTAAACGATATATCTGCATGAATAAATTTTGTGATCAAAATACTGTGAGAGAATCTACGAAAAATACTCGTCTTACAGGTCAGTAAGCTTAAATAAATGTATTTATATTAATTTTTTTCATTTCAATATGGATTATTAGGAAACATGGCAAATAAACTAGAAATCGGCAATCTTGCGCACTAAATATGCGCAGTTGTGGAATCTCAGATTAATAAATTGATAATAACTTTAAAAAATTCTGTTAAGAATATATATAGCATATATAAGAAGTAAATAATGCAACTTTCTTTAAATAAGTAGAATTTTAATATCTGCAAAAGTTGTGTAATTACACTTTCAAACAAAAAATACTTTCAAAAAATTATCTCTACTTATTGGCAACATTTTTTAATTTACGCAATGCATATCAAAATACGTGTTAGTAAATCTGAATATTCTGATATTTAAGTGCTTAATATATTGCCTATATTATATTTAAATCATATATTGTAAAATATGGTATATCGAACTGCGCAACTTATGATGTTAAATATTTAAAAAATTAGCTCACCCCTATCATGATGGATAGGGACAACCATAAATGGAAGAACGGTTTTTCCGCAATTCCATTTACGATTTAGATTGCTGAAGATCAGGAATCTATCCGCGTTATCTTTTCAAATCTGCTTGGTCTGGTTAGGCACGCTCACTTTCACTCATATACAGAAGGACTCCTTAAAGCAGGGTAGACAAACAAAATTGTTGATGGTCATTGCGGACAAAGAGTGGTCAATCATATACACTACTTGATTTCTAATCACTTTGATTTTTCGGAAATATGTCAAGTTAGACTTCTTATCCTGAAATTCCCTTAAAATAAAGTTTTTCTTAAATAACTCCTAAAGGAAGGTTGGTCAAACAAAATTGTTGATGGTCTTTCGTGTTCTAAAAGTGGTCAATCGCATGCAGTCGGAATTTTTCATTTATCTCATTTTCGGGGGCAAATTTCACGCTGTTGGGAAAATTCTTTTTTCTCAAATAACTCCTTAAGGAAGGGTGGTCAAACAAAATTGCTGATGGTCATTTGTGGTCTAAAATGGGTCAATCGCAAACAGTCGGAATTTTTCATTTAACTCATTTTAGGGGGCTAACTTCACGCTGTTGGGAAAATTCTTTTTTCTCAAATAACTCCTTAAGGAAGGGTGGTCAAACAAAATTGCTGATGGTCATTTGCGGTCTAAAAGTGTTCAATCGCATGCAGTCGGAATTTTTCATTTATCTCATTTTCGGGGGCTAACTTCACGCTGTTGGGAAAATTCTTTTTTCTCGAATAACTCCTTAAGGAAGGGTGGTCAAACAAAATTGCTGATGGTCATTTGTGGTCTAAAAGTGGTCAATCGCATGCAGTCGGAATTTTTCATTTAACTCATTTTCGGGGGCTAACTTCACGCTGTTGGTAAAATTCTTTTTTCTCAAATAACTCCTTAAAGAAGGGTGGTCAAACAAAATTGCTGATGGTCATTTGTGGTCTAAAACTGGTCAATCGCATGCAGTCGGAATTTTTCAGTTATCTGATTTTCGGGGGCTAACTTCACGCTGTTGGGAAAATTCTTTTTTCTCAAATAACTCCTTAAGGACGGGTGGTCAAACAAATTTGTTGATGGTCATTGGTGGTCAAACAGTGGTCAATCATATATACACTACTTAAATTTTATTTATTTTGATTTTTTGGATATATGCGAAGATTTTGAAATTCCCTTAAAATAACGTTTTTCTTAAATAACTCCTTAAGGAAGGGTGGTCAAACAAAATTGTTGATGGTCATTTGTGATCAAAAAATGGTCAAACGAATGCATTCGGAATTTTCGATTTATCTCATTTTCGGGGGCTGCGTGAAGTTAGCCCCCGTATCTTGTTTTTCTTATAACTCCTTAAGGAAGGGTGGTCAAATAAAATTGTTGATGGTCATTTGTGGTCAAAAAGTGGTCAATCGAATGCAGTTTTAATTTTTTCTTTATCCGATTTTCGGGGGCTAACTTCACGCAGCTGTCAAATCCACAGAACGAACAGTAATGCGCGATAGACAACTTTACAGGGGAGTAAGCGCAAACCAACCGGTGGTTTTTACTTTTTTTTTTTTTTTCGATCATTTTGCTTTTCGTCATTCTTTATTCTGTTATTCTAAATTACGGAGATAATTACTTCATTTAAGTAGAAACTCCTTTCAAAACATCGGATAATATTTACAATTTAAATTTGAATGATTAAATAGCTAAAATATTTCTAAAAAAAAAAAAACAGGTATTTTTTTTTTAAATCAGCCAATAATATATATCACAAAACAATAATCTGTGAAAGCTTATTGTTTCTTCGAAATGAGGGAAATGATATATATTTTTTCAAAACAAGGCTTTTGTAAATCTACATTTGATTATTAGTAGACAGGGTTGATAAAAATCATGATTTTTTTTTTTAATAAAAAAAAATCTGATTTATTTGATTTCAATCGGATTTTTTTAATTAAAATTATTTGTGTACTGTGCATGTATTTATTTTATTTTCTCTGTTATATTTTGTTTTTTAAAACAAAGCTTTTGTAAATCTATATTTGATTATTAGTAGATATTGTGAATATACTAATTTCACACATATTTAAAAGGAAATACAACAAAAAAAATAATTCGTATAAGTGATGTTTTGAAATGAATTCTAACATTATTAAAACATTTCTCAGACTTTTTAAAAAGATATATTTGTAAAATTCCACTATTATTAAAATTTTAGTCTTTTGTGTCAATTGGAATAATATTTTCCATTTTTTTCCACCATTCTTAAGTTGTATTAAAGTAAATGATTATTTACAACTTAATTGAAAAAATAATTACACCACAGCGATTTTTTTCTTCCTTTTCTATTGCTAGTGGAATAATCATTAACAAAGTTTATATTTTTAGAAGATCCATTTCATATATTTTAACAATACTTTTTCCTGTATGTATAAGAATGATTTATGAAAAGTAAAGCATATTTCACTTTTGTATTTCTGAAACGAATAACTTCACCTTTTGTTATTAACCCCATCATTCCATTTTTGCACCATATCCTTTAAATTTGTTTTTATAATTTTAATTAAATGACAAAGACAGTTTTTTTTTTTTTTTTTTTTTTTTTTTTTTAATCAGCCAATAATATGTATCACAAAACAATATTAATTTGTGAAAGCTTATTGTTTTTTCGAAATGAGGGAAGTTATATTTTGTTTTTTAAAACAAAGCTTTTGTAAATCTATATTTGATTATTAGTAGATATTGTGAATATACTAATTTCACACATATTTAAAAGGAAATACAACAAAAAAAAAAAAATAATTTGTATAAGTGATGTTTTGAAATGAATTCTAACATTATTAAAACCTTTCTCAGACTTTTTAAAAAGATATATTTGTAAAATTCCACTATTATTAAAATTTTAGTCTTTTGTGTCAATTGGAATAGTATTTTGCATTCCCCCCCCCCCCCATTCTTAAGTTGTATTAAAGATTATTTACAACTCAATTGAAAAAATAATTACACCACAGCAATTTTTTTTTTAATTATTATTATTGCAAGTGGAATTATAATCTTTAACAAAGTTTATATT
Source organism: Maratus michaelseni (assembly GCA_963931845.1). NCBI lineage: Eukaryota > Metazoa > Arthropoda > Arachnida > Araneae > Salticidae > Maratus > Maratus michaelseni. Next base: position 168,826,847 of record OZ007600.1, read on the forward strand.
TTTAGAAAATCCATTTCAAATATTTTAACAATACTTTTCCTGTATGTATAAGAATGATTTATGAAAAGTAAAGCAAATTCCATTTTTGTATTTCTGAAACGAATAACTTCACCTTTTGTTATTAACCCCATCATTCCATTTTTGCACCATATCCTTTAAATTTGTTTTTATAATTTTAATTAAATGACAAAGACAGGTTTTTTTTTTTTTTTTTTTTTTTTAAATCAGCCAATAATATGTATCACAAAACAATATTAATTTGTGAAAGCTTATTGTTTTTTCGAAATGAGGGAAGTTATATTTTGTTTTTTAAAACAAAGCTTTTGTAAATCTATATTTGATTATTAGTAGATATTGTGAATATACTAATTTCACACATATTTAAAAGGAAATACAACAAAAAAAAAATAATTTGTATAAGTGATGTTTTGAAATGAATTCTAACATTATTAAAACCTTTCTCAGACTTTTTAAAAAGATATATTTGTAAAATTCCACTATTATTAAAATGGAAATTCTGCAAAATATACGATCTCTTTAAAAAAAAAAAAAAAAAAAAAAAAAAAAGAGCGGGAAGGGAACAGTGGAATGTTGTTTGACTGGAAGGAAGGGTGAGAGGTATATGACAGATTGGCGCATGCGCGTTATTGGCGGCGCACCCTGTAAAGTTTGTTTTTCCTTCCTGAAAATGTTCTATGGACTTTACCCAAAGGTCGAAGTGAGACTTCTTATCTATTCTATATTCTTTGACTCAATCACAGCAATAGAGAAACAGCACGTTTAACTATCAAAACTTCTGTTTTTAATTTATATATTTTTCCGTATAATCTTTCTGGTGTGAGTTTTAACTTAAATGTACATTATTCTCATTTTCATTTTGTGCAATCGTTACCTGTATTTTCCCTGTTTTCTCTAATAATTCTTTTTGTGTAATAACAGCTTGAGTGTAAATGTAAATTCTCGTCAATTGCTGCCTGAGCCTAAATACATTTTAGCGTTTTTCTTTTTTCAAAATGAAGTTGAAAACATGTGCAAAAAAAAATTTACGAATTTATGTATGCCTAATATTTAATTGTGTCTGAAACATTAAGGCTGTTCTGAAACCCAAAGACCATTCAAACACATTTTTTAATTAATTTTTATTTTTCGGAAACGCGTGAAATTGGCAGGTGTTCTTATTCCGAAACAATGTAATCGAAATACGCTTTCCATTTTTTTGATAAACGCAAAAGATCTTTCAGAAAATACTGTCAAATGTGGCATTTTGAACCGAATTTCGGGACTTGACAGCGAGAGAAGGGAGAAAAACAGGTTGTCACGTGACACGAATCGCTTTTAACTCGATAAGTAATTTATTTATCAAAAAATGAAAAATCATCAATGAAAAACTGGAATCATCTCGATTCAAAATCGCTAAAATAGTCAGCCCTTCAAATTTCAAAGACAAACTTTAAACTTCAAAGTCAGCTCTTTGCACTTAAAAATGAGTCGGAAATTGTGTCAGAAAGTTTTGCTTTGTTCAGCAGATCATTTGAGAACAACCTTGAACAAATTCAAGTTCAGGGATAAAATATAGATGTAATCTGTAATTTTCAAAAAAAAAAAAAAAAAAAAAAAAAAAAAAAACAAGGGATATCTTGCGGACAATCTGTAAAAAGCTCATTTTGCAATAAATTTCATCGAAGTACTTATTTTGGAACAGATGTGTTGTTGGTCTGCAGTATAAATTTGGCGATTTTTTTTCGCGCCAAAATGCCGTTTCCAAAAATGATCGCCAAACTGAAACCGTGCGAAAAACCCGTTTCCAAAATAGAGTGACCACTTTAAAAAGTCAATAAAAACTGCGTTTATTTTTAAGAAAGGAAAAAAAAATTAAAACCTATAATTCTATGTAAGGGGGGCCCTGCCCCCCTGGACCCCCTTGTTAAAAATCGTAATTTTAACAGAAATTTATAAAAATTAAAGATTTAAACTTTTAAAAATGATCACTAGATTGGAAAGAGAATTTCATTGGTGCTTCAGAATTGCGAACAATTTTGAAAACGCATTTCCAGCGCGAAAAAATACAAATAAAAAACGAAATTGTACTTACATTTTGAAGACAATTTCTTGAACGTTCAGGAAAACACAAATAAAAGAGTGCAGAAACAAAAAAAAAAAAAAAAAAAAAAAAAAAGAGCGGAAAAATTTAGAATCCAAACAAAAAAAATTCAAAATATTCTATATACAGGGTGCATGCGTTAAAAAAACAATTACAAAAAGAGAATGAAAAATTTAAAAGCCAAAAATAAACGGCAACAAAAAGTAAAAAAAAAAAAAAAAGCAGCAAAAAAAAAAGGTCAGAAAAAAGGTGGGGGGGGGGGGGAATTAATCAGAATCCGAAGATTCTGAAGAATCAGACAACGATTCCGAAGATCCATTAATCCCCCCCCCCCCCTGAACAATATGCCTGTCCCTCCAATCAATATCTCGAATGAACCATGCGATGTACCCTCCACAATCTCCTTGACGATTGTATGCCGGCAAAGAGGCCTTGAAATGACGCCAGGTTGACTCAATCAAGTTTGTATGTGCTCCGGTCTTTGGATCTTTGAAATTCACCGAATGATTTACCCTTAAGTGATGATAGTCACTTTTTGACAACCGGTCGTAACCCTTCCAGCAATCAGAACTAACAGTTGTTCCAGGCTTGATTGCTTAATAAGACCTAAGAGAGTATCCGCTGTTCTGTCGTGCACAGCAACCGTGAAACAGCGCCCCAAGCTGCGCTCTATACCGCCGAAAACCCATTGACCCTCAATCAAATGACCACGGTTATATTTCCGTTTCCCAATTTTGGACTCATCCACTTCAATAATTTTAGCCTCTCCCCCAATCTCTTCCGTATTATAGCGTATATAATCGATTAATACATCGGTGCAATACTTTCGCCAATCGGCCATAGCATGTTCATAAACACCGAGGTCTCTATGAATCTGGAACACATGAAAAATTAAAAAACAAGTTGAAGAATGATGCGAATGGGAAGTTTGCTGCCGGTAAAAGAAGAATTATGCCTAATAGACTTAGAGACATTACAACAGCCAGATCCAAGATCAACGCCGCAATACCATTGTCGTTTGTCTACAAGTCGCTTCCGCTTCATCAAATGCATGTCCGAACCGCAATTGTGGCATTTCATTTGATCAAGAAGCAAAGAAGACTCAAATAAAAACAAGTTGGAAATTGTACGTCAAACGTTACAAACGAGGTGCGTTCGTACGCACGTTTTAGAATTAAATTCATGATATCCCGTGCGTAGAACGGGTTAAACAGCTAGTTAAGTATATATTTTATGACACTGTTCATACAAATATCTTAACTAGTTATATAAATATTCAGATATATATGTATCAGCTAGTTATATAAATATTCAGATCTTTCTGATTTCTAATTCTGTGAAATGAATTATATCGTCTGCAGATTCATTTCTGTCATAAAATAAGTATCTCGGTCGCTTGACGATTTAACATCCATCGGAAGCTCCTATAACAAAAAAGCACCGATTTAAAAAAAAATTTCAAATTTCTTAATAAATATTTTTATTAATATCTCCTAAAGTTTTGATTCGATTTTAATAAAATTTGAAATGTCTCGACAAAATTCTGCAAAGATAATATATTTTAAATTGCAAACCATTTGGTTGGGTAGTTTTTGCGTTGTTATATGCGGACAGACAGACAGACGGACGGACAGACAGACAGACAGACGGACTGACAGACGGACGGACCAAACGACGACTATAGGTGCTACGTATTTATATAATTACGAACGCACCTAAAAAGGCCTATTAGGCAAAGGTGATTTTCCAAGACGATTCCTTATAGGGGCTGTCATCATCCGCAACTCTTTCTTGTATTCCCGAGGCTAACGAAAAAGACAGGCTACCGCGGTGCATTCCACTTATCTTTTTTTACAGACCGCCAGAGTGACGTGATGCCCTTTTCGTACACCTGCATTGGTGCATTTGAGCATCACGTGACTCCGGCGGTCTGTAAAAAAAGATACGCGTAAAGCACCGCGGTAGCCTTTCTTTTTTGTTAGCCTCGGTATTCCTGTATGACGTAAGCCCTTTTTGAACATCCTTCCTTTTCGCAGAAGTAGAAGTAGAAGCAGAAGCCATAATAATAAAAAAAAAAATTAAATCCAACTTAGAAGAAAATACCCAAAAAAAATCAAAGGACGATGCTGGATGCTCGCAAAAGTAGGTCAGCGGCAGGTGACGTCGCAAAAAGAAATGAAAGACGCCGACCCAACGCCGAAAAACGGTACCGTTATAATTTCAAGAAACAGGTTTATCTGCGCAAAAGTCAAAAAGTGTACACTGCGCAAGTCCGTTATAAAAACGACATCAAAAGATGACTCTCCCCCTTCTCCCTACCCACAAAGCCAGAAGAGCGGCTATGGTTGCCAGTAAATAGGGGTTTGGCAAGTTTCAGAATAGGGTTACCAGAAATGCACGTTTATCGCCAATGTTGGCGAGATTATTTTTTGCGCGTATATTTTGCAAACCACTGCAACAACTGTACCCATTTTTTTTCTTTCTAAATTGAAACTTATTTTTATAGCTTTAATAAATATACGTTTTTTAAAAATATATATTCTTTTAATAAAGTAAAGAAATTCGAAGCTATTTTACATGAAACATTACCAACAGTCAATTTAGTATAAAAACTCGTTTTTAAAAAACAGAAATATTACCCTCTTCTGAAAGTTATTGGAATTGATAGACTTTTCAGATTTGTAAGTGAGCGTGGCAATGACTTTTTAATACAGAGTTACAATCATTACCTTTTAGTCATAACTGACGTAATTGCAAAGATATTTTATCCTTTTTTTTTTTTTTTTTCTTTTTTTTTTAACTTTCTGTAAATTTCGCTCTTTCATATGTGTTTTTTTTTTTTCAAAAAAGTTGAATGTTTCAAAATTTATTCAGTCCTTATTCCCCCTTAAAATCAATAAGACACACATGATTACAGACATATTTTTCAGAAAACATAAAACATAATCTTTATTATTATGAAAAATTTCAAATGGTCAGTAATCAATGAATTTGTGCATCCATAAACATAAGTTCGTGAATTAGCGGTAGATGCATCTACATTGATTTTAAAGTTAAAAGAAAAATAAATTATTTTGCTTTAAAATTCATTCAGAAAATCTTTATATACAATAATAAAAATACATTTTAAATACAGGCGTCCCCCGACTTACGTAATTAATGCATTCCGCATACTTTTACGTAACTCGAATTTTACGCAAGTCGAATGTGTAATTTGCTTAAATAAAATTTCGTAAGGAACAGCAATATTTATTATGTATATATATAGATTATTTACACAGTATTAATTTTTAAATAAAGCATTATGCAGGAGTATTAACTCGGATATAAATTATACAAGTATAAAAAAATAAAAAGGTAAACTAAAAAAAAAAAAAAATTCAAATAAAAAATATCTTGTGGAATTTGGGATTTATAAATTTAACATTGATGGAGTATAACAATTTATAACAATTTTGAGATTACTTCAAACGACTATAAAAATAAGAAATAATTAAAGAGGACTGACTTATGAACTTACCTCTTCTCCACGAATTTTCGATAAGACAAATGAATAGCACTCACAAAATAAAATAATTCTTGATAAGCACAAATTGTATTTATTAACAATTAGATGACAACAATGAATAACGAACAATGAAGATTCGTTGTTATGATAATACTGTGTATTCCCAACAAAAATATAATTCTCTAATACATAAAACTATATTATAATAGTAATAATTTTTATCTACATATATTATTTATAAAATCATTATCAAAAGTATGCAAACGAATGCGCATCAAATGCGCTAATGAGTTCATAAATGTAATTTTTAAAAAAAAATTTACGTAACTGCGAATTTACGTAAGTCGCAGTATACGTAAGTCGGGGGATGCCTGTACTACCTTTTAAATTATTATTATTATTATTATTGCAGCAAAAAAATATATATATATAATGCGTATATTAAATAATGACTCATTATATCTAACATGTATGTTTAGTATACTTATTCTAGATTTTTTTTTCGTTCAAGTCAAACCTTCTCTAGGAATAGCATGCAGCCAAGTTGCTTTTAATTTTTCATCTTTTGGGAAAGCGAAGATAGATACTTTATTTTCTGTTAATTCCTTTTGCATTTGGATACAAACCATTTATAAACCATTTTTCTACAAGAAAAAAAAAAAACACCACAATTGGTTGTATGGAAATTGTAACAACAAAATTTATATAACTATTGGTTTAGTAAGTATAATTTTATTTTGAAAACGTGAGCTAAAACTAACTATAACTAAAATAAAATAGCATAAAAGTATTTTAATGAGCATTCTTAATAAAAGATTTTTTAATTGTTTTGAAATTAGAATATGCTTTTTTACTTTCTTCTATCTTTACAAGAAGAAAGTATTGGATTCATGAAAATTTTCGACTTCCGGTTTTCGACGGATTTATACGTTTTAGATTGTCCTGAACACGATTTGACTGTTTTTAGAAAATGTCTGTCTGTGACTCTGTCTGTCTGTCTGTCTGTATGTGACAAAAATTTTGTGGACGCTCTATCTCAAGAATTAATGCGCGAAATTTAATAAAACTTTATATTCAGTTAGTCCTTAATATAAATGGGTACTGATTAGTTTTTGGTGAAAATCGCCCTACAGGTGGCGCTGCTATGTTGTATTTTTTGCAATTTCCTCAATAGCTCTATCTTAAGAACTAATGCAGTTATTTTCATCAAACTTCAGATTAAGTTAGACCTTGACATAAGTAGACGCTGATTTCATTTTGGTGTAGATATCCCAACAGGTGGCGCTGCTATACCACTTTTTTTCATTATTTTTACGATAGCTATATCTCAAGAGGTAATGCACGGAATTTCATCAAACTTCGGATTCTGTTAGACCTTGACATAAATAGATGCTGATTACGCTTTGGTGTAAATGGCACAACAGGTGGCGCTGCTATGCTACTTTTTTCATTATTATCACGATAACTATATCTCAAGAACTAATGCATCAAACTTCAGATTCAGTTCGACGTTGTCATAAGTTATTTTTTATTAGGTTTTGGTCTAAATCTCGCAACATGTGACGCTGCTATCCTTGCATTTTGCAGGATTTGCACGATTATAGCAATAGTCATATGTCAAGAACTAATGCATGGAATTTAATAAAACTTTAGATTCAGTTAGACCTTGATATAAATTGGTTGCTGATTATTTTTAGTGTATGTGAAACCTGTGTGAGAGAGAAGAAAGTTTTGAGTTTGGCACATCCGACTAGTTTAAATTAGAACATTGATACAAGATGCTTTAAAAATCAAACTTTACATGTATTTAGTAATAAGAATAATAATTATAATAATTATAATAATAATGTTTAAAAATTATTCCAATTTCCTAACTATATTCTTAACATGAGAGTTAAAGTAAATAAAAAAATAACTACGACATTCAAATTTGAATAATTTTAAATGCATTAAAGCTATCTGCTTTAATTAAAATAATAATCATTGCGAAATTCACATCATGCATTTTATAGCCTATTTTACATATTTAGTTATTATAAATTAAGTATGAAATTAGTTATGCATAGTTATAAATTCATTTTTACCAAACTATAACAAGCATAAATATTTAATTTTCCAACAAACAACTATAACACCAACTAATATTAAAAGTTCTAGATTAAAATTTAAAAAAAATTAATTACTGAAAAATCTTATTCTTTTTACATGGTTGTCTTCACACTTGTTTTTAACATAAAAATATTGTAACATACACATGCACGATTTTAAAAGAAAAATATAACTAAATTAAATTACTATATAAAATAAATAAATAGATAAATAAATTTCACTTACAGTATTTACTATAAAAGTTTATTAAAAAATCCAATATCTTCATGTCTTTTTTACTCTAAATATGTAATGTTCAATCAACAGTAAAATTCGCGAGGCATTCATGATAACTTGTTTCTCCAACTGCTGAGAAATACACTCCGCCACTGGTGGATCAAAACTGCAATGTCTCCCTACGAAGATTGTCACCGCGCATGCTCTTTCCGAGTTTCGTTTTGAATTTCGAATTGGCGAGTTTTTAAGACTAAAGCAACCTTGGCGGAGGGAGGCATTGCTGTTTGCGTTAGCGTTACATGTGCTTTTAGAGGGAGACGTTGCTGGTTTCGTTAACCATGTGCTTTTGCTTTATAATTTAGAAGAAATTTAGAGTATTAGAATTAGATTTAGAAATTTTAGAGAATTAGAATCGGAAAGTATTTCGTATGTAAAGACATTAATATACAGTGTCTCACATAAGTGATGGGACACTTGTGCTTTACAAAAGGAAACTAATCAAATAAATTAAAAAAACATGTACACATTTTTTTTGTGGGTGTGTTTCATACTTAAATTTAGTAAAGATTATTACATAACATACATTTTGTCAAAATATTAAAATATTAATTTAATAAAAATACAAATGTTTAGAACGGAGCAAAAAATAGCTCACATAAGTGATGGGACACCATTATATATGCAACAAAAATCGCCTGAAATAAGCAATAAAAATATTTTTTGGGGTTTTATTTTTACTTAAAAGCAATTGGCAATAATTTATAAAATCGTCTGCAGTATTTCTCTCCAGTTTGTTTTGGAATTTTTGTGTTTTTTAGCTCTGTGTAGTCATGAATGCTAAACGAAAAGAAACTTCGCCTGAAATTCGAAAATTAGTTATTAATTTGCATATTGAACGTGGAAAATCTATTAGAAAAACTGCTGAAACAGTTAACTTGAGTCGTTCAACAGTTTTCAATATCATTAAACGATATAAAAAGAATCATATGATTCAGGATAAAAGAAGACCTGGCTGACCATCAAAGCTATCCAATGGAATAAAGCGAATTATCGTTCGAAATATTAAAAAAAATCCAAGAATTAGTGCTTCAAAAGTTGCTGCTGATTTACAAGCATTATATGGAATAATTGTTAATCCTGAAACTATTAGAAGGGTAATTCGATCTGCTGGATATCACGGTAGAGTAGCCAGGAAAAAATTCTTCGTAAGTGAAAAGAATAGAAAACTCAGACTAGCTTTCGCAAAATCCAACATAAATAAGAATTCTGATTACTGGAATAAAGTTATATTTGCTGATGAGAGTAAATTTAATATATTTGGTTCTGACGGTAGAATCTTGGTGTGGAGAAAACCCAGGGAAGAACTTCGCAAACAGAACTTGGTACCAACAGTAAAACATGGTGGAGGAGGAGTTATGGTATGGGGGTGTATGTCGTCCGCTGGAGTTGGTAATTTTGTTTTTATTGACAGTATAATGGATCAGTACAAGTATATTGATATTTTAAAGCAAAATTTGAAATCTTCAGCACGAAAATTGAACCTTCATAACGATTTTAAATTCTACCAGGACAATGACCCCAAGCACACTGCTCTGAACGTTAGACTCTGGCTGCTATATAACTGTCCTGAAATAATAAAAACACCACCACAATCTCCAGACTTAAATCCCATAGAGAATATTTGGCAAGAATTGGAATCAAGAATTCGCAAACACACCATTTCTTCAAAACAACAACTAAAATCGGTGCTTCAAGAAGAATGGGGTAAAATCACTCCAGAAATCACAAAAAAAATAGTCGAATCCATCCCAAAAAGATTAAATCATGTTTTAAAAGTAAAAGGAAATCCAACAAAATATTAAAACCTTTTAAAAAGTAAAATTTGTGGATAAATATTTGATGGAAAAGTAAGTGTCCCATCACTTATGTGAGCCATTTTTTGCTCCGTTCTGAACAATTGTATTTTTACTAAATTAATATTTTAATATTTTGACAAAATGTATGTTATGTAATAATTGTTACTAACTTTAAATATGAAACACACCCAAAAAATTTTTGCACATGTTTGTTTATTTATTTTATTGCAGTTTCTTTTTATAAAGCACAAGTGTCCCATCACTTTTGTGAGACACTGTATGTATTAAAAAAAACACAATTGTAAAAGAAAAACTCATGCAAAGAAGGGTTAAGAGGATAGCACTCAGTGTACCACCCTCTGGTACCGGGTGCATATGCATCGAACAACATCGAGTCCAAAACGCAATTTCAAAATGTGCATTTTTCGTTAAAAATGAGATTTCTGAAAGTTCCAAATTAGTGTTTGTTATGCAAAAGCCAACGTATTTCTACCTATTTCTTAAACGTGAAAAAACTTCGTGAAATATGGTTATTTTTCAAAAAATACTATGCCTCCTTAATTTAATTTTTTTTTAATTATTATTATTATTATTATTATTATTATTTTTTTTTTTTTTTTGTAAATAAAGAAATTTGTTTAATATTTCCTGATATAGAAAATTACATTTAACTTTACAGTAATCCCCTATTCTGGAAATCTTTTTCAGAAGCATCAATTGGAAAGGAACACATGAGAAACGAATAATAAAAGAACCATGCCGGACAAAGTTAAACTTTTTAAATTCCATTGATACATTTTTACCTTAAATCTTTAAAACTAAACCTACCGCGGCAGGTTCATTCGACCCATGAAACAGATTCTCAAAATTCTGCTACTTTAATTAAAAAATAATTTTTATTAAAAATCTTTGTTTTATTTAATCACAGGTATAATCTGAGACTTCTGCGGTTGACTAGGGTGCAGACCATTTTTCTAGGTTTGTGGTGAAAAACACTTCTAAACGATTACAGCTGTAACCACAATCTACTGCACGTGCATGTATGCCAAAATCTTTTAATTATTCCGAAAACTTTAAAATGAAATCTAATAATTACCTTAAACAAAGAAGACCCATTTCCTTATATACACATTTTGGTTGTCTTGGATCAGACTGTGGAATAATTAAGAGATGTTGACATCTATGCATGTATCACACAGAAGTTTTAATGTTAATTATGCGCTAGGTTAGGTATGTTAGGTTATTGTTGACACTCATAATAAAACCAATCAGGAAGCAGAAAATAATGTTTCACAGTTCCACAGATTTTCTGTAAAAATCTTAATGAACATGCTAAGAGCTGGCTTCACTTAAACAATTCATATATATTTTTTCTTTTTCTTGGGAAAATTGCATGTTTTTGTTTAGACAATAATAGAAAACTTTGAATTTTACACACCAATGGCAATTTACAAAATTTCATTTATTTTTCAGGTTTTATGACCATGGTCCATTACTGGAATGCTTAATTAGTCAATTTCCAGTAATGGACATCCCATGTGAACATATTGAAAAAGCAATTTCAGTAATGTTCATAGTGCATTTTTTTTAATTTAACTGAAAAGCTAAGTAATCAAATATGATTTTTTAATTTCACTTACCAGAATGTAATATATATATATATGTTTTTTTTTTTATAAATAGCTGTTTTTATTAATTTTACGTAATTAATAATTTTTTTTTAAAGATTGCTATCAAATTATTTTTTTGTAACCCGTACCTTGCATATTTTATAATGCGGCAATCAACACCCATCAGGAAGCAGAGAATAATCTTTAAGGGCATGGGAAAATGAGGGGCTCATGGAGTTCAAACTCTCCCCATTTAAAAAAAGAGAAATTTTTAAATCGCACAAGTTCTTAAAAATCTATTAGTTTTTGTCTTAAATGTTTCATTATTCATCCCTGACAAAAGAACTACATACATAAAAAATCCCTATAATATTAAATTTATAGTAGCAATGAAAGTAGTAAATCTGCAGATCAAGGGGCTCAAATGTCAGTTCTATTTTATTTTGAAATAATTTTATTTAGTATTTAAAAAACATTCAACCTACACTTTCATTTATTTGATATATTTTATACAAATTTCTAAAAGTAATGTATAAAGCAGTTTTAGGAAGATTAACTGTTAAGAATAAAAAGAAATCTGATTCCATGCACTGGTATGCCAAGACACTTCTTTTTAACTAACCCTTCTAACCTCCCCCCCCCCCCCTCTCAATGACTTAATAATTTGGTAAATATAATTTTTTGAAATTTAGTACTTTAAACCTTCTATCTAAAATTAATTAAAATATTGATCTTGTGATAATGACAATAATTAATTTAAACAGTGAATTAGTCTCATAAATATTGTATTAATTATTGATATCCTAATTGTTAAATTTATTTGAAAATGACTTTTATTTCATTAATATGCTTTCATTAAATTTTGGTTTTAAATACAATCATAAAATCAATTACCTATTATTTTTTGTGGGGTGTCCATTACTGGAATTTTGGATGTTTTGATACATTTCTGTTATTTACAATTAAATTTTGATTCACATTGGGAAATGAGACTATGAGATTGATTAAATGATGTTGATAGATTAATATAATATTAAAAAAAGTGGACTATAATAATTATAACTATTAATTAAAAAATAATTTTTAAAGAAATTCCTTAAGGGTGTCCATTACTGGCACATCTACCCTATATATATACATATATATATATATTTCGTGAATGTGTCAAAGCAATCAGCAGATTGCAGAAGTCTTGAAAGAATATTACAAGAAAAAATATTAAAAGTTTTAATAGACAAATATTTAAATAAATATATAAAAGTATTCTACATTTTAAAATATTAAAACTTTTTCTACTGAATTTTTATGTTTTACAAAAAATATTTATTTATATTAGTTTAAATCTTCATTCCACAAATCGTTTTAATTTCATTCTCTTTCACAAAATGAAATTAAACACAATTCTCTTTAAACCTCCTTACGAAATGCTATTGAGCTTGTGCGAATTATTGGCATTTCAAAAAGTATTTGGCGATTCTTTTTAACGCTGTCCTGCCAACTTTGGTTACCATTACCGCAAGAACTGGGCATGCGCAGTGACTCTCCGTAGGGAGACATTGCAGTTTGGATCCGCCAGTCACTCCGCCTACTAAGCTTGTCGTCACCTCGTCCAAATCCTTCCACCTCTAGCCCAATAGCAATACTCTAGGCAACAATGGTTCCAATCTCCTTCGAAATTCCAAGAAACTTGGGACAACTATTTCAAATTGGAAAATTTCTATTTAGTATTTAGTGTTTCTATATTATTTAGTATTATTTAGTATTTAGTTTTAGTATTTCTATTCAGTGATTAAGGCTGTTCTCAAATCCAAACTGGCTGCTTTACGACGATGTTTAATTTATTTTTGTTAGGAAAGGTATGAATTTGGGACAACTATTTCAAATTGGAAAATTTCTATTTAGTATTTAGTGTTTCTATATTATTTAGTATTATTTAGTATTTAGTTTTAGTATTTCTATTTAGTGATTAAGGCTGTTCTCAAATCCAAACTGGCTGCTTTACGACGATGTTTAATTTATTTTTGTTAGGAAAGGTATGAATTTGGGACAACTATTTCAAATTGGAAAATTTCTATTTAGTATTTAGTGTTTCTATATTATTTAGTATTATTTAGTATTTAGTTTTAGTATTTCTATTTAGTGATTAAGGCTGTTCTCAAATCCAAACTGGCTGCTTTACGACGATGTTTAATTTATTTTTGTTAGGAAAGGTATGAATTTGGGACAACTATTTCAAATTGGAAAATTTCTATTTAGTATTTAGTGTTTCTATATTATTTAGTATTATTTAGTATTTAGTTTTAGTATTTCTATTTAGTGATTAAGGCTGTTCTCAAATCCAAACTGGCTGCTTTACGACGATGTTTAATTTATTTTTGTTAGGAAAGGTATGAATTTGGGACAACTATTTCAAATTGGAAAATTTCTATTTAGTATTTAGTGTTTCTATATTGTTTAGTATTATTTAGTATTTAGTTTTAGTATTTCTATTTAGTGATTAAGGCTGTTCTCAAATCCAAACTGGCTGCTTTACGACGATGTTTAATTTATTTTTGTTAGGAAAGGTATGAATTTGGGACAACTATTTCAAATTGGAAAATTTCTATTTAGTATTTAGTGTTTCTATATTATTTAGTATTATTTAGTATTTAGTTTTAATATTTCTATTTAGTGATTAAGGCTGTTCTCAAATCCAAACTGGCTGCTTTACGACGATGTTTAATTTATTTTTGTTAGGAAAGGTATGAATTTGGGACAACTATTTCAAATTGGAAAATTTCTATTTAGTATTTAGTGTTTCTATATTATTTAGTATTATTTAGTATTTAGTTTTAGTATTTCTATTTAGTGATTAAGGCTGTTCTCAAATCCAAACTGGCTGCTTTACGACGATGTTTAATTTATTTTTGTTAGGAAAGGTATGAATTTGGGACAACTATTTCAAATTGGAAAATTTCTATTTAGTATTTAGTGTTTCTATATTATTTAGTATTATTTAGTATTTAGTTTTAGTATTTCTATTTAGTGATTAAGGCTGTTCTCAAATCCAAACTGGCTGCTTTACGACGATGTTTAATTTATTTTTGTTAGGAAAGGTATGAATTTGGGACAACTATTTCAAATTGGAAAATTTCTATTTAGTATTTAGTGTTTCTATATTATTTAGTATTATTTAATATGTAGTTTTAGTATTTCTATTTAGTGATTAAGGCTGTTCTCAAATCCAAACTGGCTGCTTTACGACGATGTTTAATTTATTTTTGTTAGGAAAGGCATGAATTTGGGACAACTATTTCAAATTGGAAAATTTCTATTTAGTATTTAGTGTTTCTATATTATTTAGTATTATTTAGTATTTAGTTTTAGTATTTCTATTTAGTGATTAAGGCTGTTCTCAAATCCAAACTGGCTGCTTTACGACGATGTTTAATTTATTTTTGTTAGGAAAGGCATGAATTTGGGACAACTATTTCAAATTGGAAAATTTCTATTTAGTATTTAGTGCTTCTATATTATTTAGTATTATTTAGTATTTAGTTTTAGTATTTCTATTTAGTGATTAAGGCTGTTCTCAAATCCAAACTGGCTGCTTTACGGCGATGTTTAATTTATTTTTGTTAGGAAAGGCATGAATTTGGGACAACTATTTCAAATTGGAAAATTTCTATTTAGTATTTAGTGTTTCTATATTATTTAGTATTATTTAGTATTTAGTTTTAGTATTTCTATTTAGTGATTAAGGCTGTTCTCAAATCCAAACTGGCTGCTTTACGGCGATGTTTAATTTATTTTTGTTAGGAAAGGCATGAATTTGGGACAACTATTTCAAATTGGAAAATTTCTATTTAGTATTTAGTGTTTCTATATTATTTAGTATTATTTAGTATTTAGTTTTAGTATTTCTATTTAGTGATTAAGGCTGTTCTCAAATCAAAACTGGCTGCTTTACGACGATGTTTAATGTATTTTTGTTAGGAAAGGCATGAATTTGGTACAACTATTTCAAATTGGAAAATTTCTATTTAGTATTTAGTGTTTCTATGTTATTTAGTATTATTTAGTATTTAGTTTTAGTATTTCTATTTAGTGATTAAGGCTGTTCTCAAATCAAAACTGGCTGCTTTACGACGATGTTTAATTTATTTTTGTTGGGAAAGGCATGAATTTGGGACAACTATTTCAAATTGGAAAATTTCTATTTAGTATTTAGTGTTTCTATGTTATTTAGTATTATTTAGAATTTAGTTTTAGTATTTCTATTTAGTGATTAAGGCTGTTCTCAAATCAAAACTGGCTGCTTTATGACACGTTGTTTAATTTATTTTTGATTGGAAAGGCATGAAATTGGAAGGTACTCTTACTCAGAAACTTTCTAACCGAGATACGTTTTCCAATTTTTGGTAAGGGCAAAAGATCTTTCAGAAAATTCTGTCAAAGTCGGAGTTTTGAACTGAATTTCGGGCGCCGCAGTACGAAAAAGGAGAAAAATTGGTCGTCACGTGACACGAATCGCTTATACTCGATACGTAATTTATTTATCAAAAAATGGGAAAACTCATTTCGATTCCAAATTGCTTCAATTGCTGTCTTTGTGTTTAAAAATGAGTCAGAAAAAGTGTCTAAAAGTTTCGGGTTATTTGTGAAGTATACGCACACTGAATTAAATAAGTCAAAAATATCTAGTAATATTATAGCATTAAGGGGACTCTTTACTCATATGAAAACACCCGCTCGCTAATGTTAAACTTATGGGCAGGTTGTTTTCGAATTTCTCGTTTAAATTTGAATACTTTTAAAATACTCTTAGCTGGAGATTAGATGAACGATTTTTCACTTTCGGAACCGGTTTCGAAAGTGAAAGTACCTTTATATAAAAAAAAAAGCAACTAAAATCGAAAAAGTAAAAATTGCCATTCTAGGGATCGACCTCAACAATCCTATGCAAAAAAAAAAAAAAAAAAAAAAAAAAAAAAATATTTACAAATATTGAAATTTAAACGAGAAATTCGAAAACAACCTGCCAATAGGTTTAACATTAGTGTCGGGTGTTTTCAAATGAATGAAGAGACCCTTAACTGACCGCTTCACAGAAACTCCCCGATCGCGAAATCCCATGTTAACCTATGGGGAAATTTAGAAGCGCGATTGCTCATGCTCATTACCTAACAGAATTATTAAAATACGGTTTTCGCCATCAGAAAGTAGACGTCAGATGTCGATGTTATGCGTTTTTTAAAAAGTGTCTCCTTAAATTTCAAATTTTTTAAAAATCCTTCTAAACTTTTGAATTTCCACTTGATGAAATTTTATAATTTTCTTAGATATACATAAAATTTGAGTAAACGCACAACATCGGCATCTGACGAACAGATATAAACGAAGTAGATTGTTTTTAATTTCGGGGTGCAGATATAAAGAATGGGATTTAACCCTTTGAGGGGTGGTGGGATATCACCTAATTTTAATCCGATTCAAACCAGAAACTTTTAATTAATTAATTAATTTTTTTTTTAACTTTGACGGGGGAAAAAGGGGTTAAAAAATTGTTCTTCCTTATTATAAGCTAAATTCTTTCCTAAATTCCGGTGAGAATTCAACGTTACAGGAACACAAGTGCTTGCCCCTGAAAGGGTTAAACAACTGCATATTGCAATTGAGCAAACTCCACGTGCCAGAATGTGATTTTGTTGATTACCGTCTTGAATTCTTCAAGGTGGAATTGCAAAACGCTGAAGCTACAGTTAATGCTCGCTGCATTACTTTAAAGTTATGGTTTTTAAGTACTATTATTAAAAATCGTTTTTTCTTGTGAACAGTGGCGTAGCCATGGGGGGTGGAGGTCCAAATGCTCTGGATACCGGTAATAATGTAAAGTTTTCTTCGCATTGATTATCGCAGAAAGTTCTCCTATTAGATAAATCAAAGTAAACTTTACAAAATTAGTGGTATCCAGAGCATCTGGACCCCCACCCTGGCTACGCCACTGCTTGTGAATCAGTCGAATGAGGAGATATTCAATTCTATTACAGCCGTTTGACATCAGAGGTGGATTCACAAGATCAAGAATAACAATTTTATATACCTGTTGGTAGTAGGGGTGCCATTTTCGGGAGAGTAAGGGGTGTGAGAAGATCAGTTACCCCCTCAAAGGAATTTTGTATTTCAGAGTGTATGAGCAATCAGAGATTAGACACATAAAAAATATCATAAACTGCATAAAAGCTAAAATAACGCAGATTGGATTAAAATAGGAACATTATCATTAAATAAGCTCTTTAAGCAGAGAAAATTAACTCTTTGCAATCGGGAGACTGTGATCACAATCCTGAATGGAACAGACGTTGAAAGCGGGAGACTGTAATCTCAATTCCTTGATCAACAGCAGTAAAATACTACATTCTGTCTTTTTATAGAAAGTTATGTTTTATTTTATTCTATTTTCTATACTATTATTCATTTTAAAAATAGATTTGCACGACTCCGATAATGATGAAAGTGAAATGCGGATTTTTTATTCATAAATTATGATTACATATCAGAAAATTTTGAATAGAAAGCGGGAGACTGTAATCTCAATTCCTTGATCAACAGCAGTAAAATACTACGTTCTGTCTTTTTATAGAAAGTTTTATTATTATTATTATTATTCTATTTTTACAATATTTTTCATTTTTAAAATAGATTTGCACGATTCCGATAGTGATAAAAGTGAAATGCAGATTTTTTTAATGCAGAAATTATGATTACATATCAGAAAATTTTGAACAGAAAGCGGGAGACTAATCTCAATTCCTTGATCAGACTTGCCAAGTCTCCGGCTTTTTGAACACCAGTATTATTTTAGAGAAAATGTTGTTCTTTTAAATCGTCGAATGTTCCGATTACATAAAGCAACATTTTCTGTACTAAAATACTGGTGTTCAAAAAGCCGGAGACTTGGCAACTCTGCTTGATTAACAGCAGTAAAATGCTCCATTCTGTCACTTTATAGAAAGTTACAGTTTATTTTATTCTATTTTTATAATATTATTCATTTTAAAAATAAATTTGCACGATTCCGATAGTGATAAAAGTGAAATGTTGATTTTTTTAATGCAGAAAATTTTCAACAGAAATTTTGATTTAATTTATTCGTAAAATGTTTTTTGATGTCTCTAAGGCTTTCGATAAAGTCTGGCATGAAGGCCTTATTTTCAAATTAATTAAGCTTGTTATTCATGTCGGACTCAGTCACCTCATACATTTATACTTTAGCGACCGCGTTTTTTGCGTCCGCATCAATAATATACTCTCTACACTCTAAATGTACTCGCAGGCATTCTTTAAGGCTCCATCCTTGGCCCTACTATTTTTAACATATAATTTAACGATATCCCTCGCACTTTGCGTACGTTACTTGCCCTGTACGCGGATGACACGACAATTTACGCTTTTCCACGTCACCCATACACTCTTTACAAAATTCTCCGAAAACACATTGATGACTTCATAAGCTGGTGTATTCAATGGCGCGTTAGACTTAACGAACTAAAAACTGCTGCTATTTACTTTTCTAAAAAATTCACTTATCCTAACCGTATTAATATCAATAATATTAC
The DNA here is from genome assembly GCA_963931845.1 of Maratus michaelseni. Classification (NCBI taxonomy): domain Eukaryota; kingdom Metazoa; phylum Arthropoda; class Arachnida; order Araneae; family Salticidae; genus Maratus; species Maratus michaelseni. Next base: position 168,845,845 of record OZ007600.1, read on the forward strand.
TATTCCCTGGACTAACGATACTAAATATCTGTGGGTTACCCTTGATAGGAGACTTACCTGGAATAGACATTTTTTCAAATATTACAGGCGAAGTCGTTGTCGCTGGTATCTTTTAAATCACTTTCACCTCTCCTCAAAAGTAATACTCTTTCTATTAAAAATAAAGTTATTCTATATAATACATGCATTTGCTTTATCCTCACTTATGCTTGTCCAATCTGGGGTTTGCTAGTAACACCAACATGAATTATCTCTATAGAGCGCACAATAAAAATCTTCGAATAATCAGGAATGGCCACCGATACCTCAGAAACACTACTATCTGCAGAAATCTCTGCACCACCTCTTTGAAAAAACGCATATGTCAACATTTTAAATAAATTTATAAAACTATTTACAATATCCCTAACGATATTATCGCAAAATTGCCGGACAATGATATCTCCGACAAAATAATCGTAAACGCCCTAAATATGCTTTATTAATTAATGATGAAGACTGAATTTTTCTCTCTCTTCAATTAAATTTAACTATCTTGTCTTTAGTATTTGCATGTACTAAAAAAAAAAAAAAAAAAAAAAAAACTAAATGTATGGTCTCTGTAAGGAGTCTTTTTTTTCTTTTTTGAGATGGGTTCGACCCTCGGTAGGTTTCATCTGTCATGTTGGATCTAATGGAAATATTTTTTAGTTCTTTATTGTTAAACTTATCTATACATTTAAAACGAAAAGCGCATTCTGTCAAATTCCCACGCAAATTTCCTATCTTTGCGGATGCGTCAACGTTTTTGTTTAAGGCTTCTCCCCTCATAAAAAGGGAAACCTGATTGATTAGTCTGTTTAGCCGTGACCTTCAATACTCCGAGTATCGAAGGTCACGGTTTAGCTCAGAGGAATTGAAAAAAAATTAATTGAATACGTATGGAGATGTACCATTGCATTGAAAACATAGACCTTCTAATATGTTTTTGGTCTGAGGTTTAAAGCTAAAGCTTTTTTTAAAAAAAGAACTCATGTTTTCACTACTAAATATGCATATTTTTTCGCAAAATTTTACATACAGTTATACAGTTATATTTAGAACCGAATGAAATGTCAGAGAGTTCGGAAGATGAGACCAATTTCTTTATTGCTATGTTAAAGGAGCCGACGGGAAAACAAACAAACAAACGAAAAAGCGAGAAGAAAACATTTCTTTTACAACTGGATAACAATATTTTTTCACGAAAGTTTTACACGGGCTGTAAAACCGTTTTATTTATCAGCAATAAAGATTTTAAAGAGTTCGGACAAAAATAACTTTTTATTTTAAAACTATGAAACGACCCTACGTAAACAAGAAAAGGAGCGCTTTTATCACTAAATATCAATATTTTTTCGCGAATTTTTCATTTTAAAATATAATTTCATACAAAATTTTAAAGACAACTTGGATACAGTTATATTTATAACCGATTGAAATGGCAGAGAGTTCGGAAGATGAGAAATATTTTTATTGCTATGTTAAAGGAGCCGTCGCGAAAACAAACAAACAAACAAAAAAACGAGAAGAAAACATTTCTTTTACAACTAGATAACACTATTTTTTCACAAAATTTTTACACGGGCTGTAAAATCGTTTTATTTATCACCAATAAAGATTTCAAAGAGTTCGGACAAAAATAACTTTTTATTTTAAAACTATGAAACGACCCTACGTAAACAAGAAAAGGAGCGCTTTTATCACTAAATATCAATATTTTTTCGCGAATTTTTCATTTTAAAATATAATTTCATACAAAATTTTAAAGACAACTTGGATACAGTTATATTTATAACCGATTGAAATGGCAGAGAGTTCGGAAGATGAGAAATATTTTTATTGCTATGTTAAAGGAGCCGTCGCGAAAACAAACAAACAAACAAAAAAACGAGAAGAAAACATTTCTTTTACAACTAGATAACACTATTTTTTCACAAAATTTTTACACGGGCTGTAAAATCGTTTTATTTATCACCAATAAAGATTTCAAAGAGTTCGGACAAAAATAACTTTTATTTTTAAACTATGAAACGACCCTACGTAAAAAAACTATAAAATGAGCACTGTTATCACTAAATATCAATGCTTTTTCGCGAATTTTTTATTTTAAAATACAATTTCATAGAAAATCCGGTTAAAGATATAAAATAATAATAACTTGATGTTTCTTTTTTAATTTATTATCACGGGCCCGGGCAACGCCGGGCGGGGTTCAGCTAGTATTTCTTTATTATATTTTATATTTTATTTTTATTTTCATCTTAACTTTTTATAATTTTCACGGCTTCCAATTTGCCTCGCAAGTCGCTAACATTTTTCCTGGAAGTTTAGTTGGTATGCAACTAGGTATTCCATTCTGCTAACTACATTGTTCCATAGCGTTCTTAGATGGACTTTAGTTTTTTCGATAGACTATCAAAGTAAAATTTCCTAGATTTGCTTAGATTCTCAAATCACGTGACTTGAGAAGAATACGGTATTTGGATTGACTGGCTCTGTTTTATATGCCTTATTTTCTTATATGCCTTTCATACCGTTTAAAAATACATAGCTGATGTCAGCAACAAAAGTGATTTCGTCCACTTAAATGTTTACAAATTTATTGATAAAAATACATAAACAGAAAGAAAAGGCAACGTTTATAAGGGGGAAAATCGAAATAAAGTGTATCTCCGCCCTAAATCCATTTCCTTTTTCTTTTTGTTAGTATTTTTTATGTATATTTGTAAAAATTTATGTATGATACCCATCGCATGAAGCTAAATAAATATATATGACAGGATCAACGATAAGGCATATTTAACACTCACAAATATGTGTATATATATTTTTTTTAATTAAAAACATTGCTTTTACAGAAGGAGATATTGGTATGTTTTTAACTTTTTAAGAATATATGTCATCGTTTTTTTACACAATTTTTCACAGAAAGTAATTGTAAAAAAAAAAAAAAAAAAAAAAACTACCAAATTATAATTCTTTAGTATCCCTAAAACATATTTTAAATTCATGAAATACGGTGCAATGATTTTTAAGAAAAGAGGATTTTTGCAATATTCAAAAACTATATATTTTTCTCAAATAACGTTAATACAATTTACATCTGTATTCAAATCGTACCATGGATACGATGCTCCGCCTACTTTATATAACTATATTTTCTGCACTGATACTTTCATTCTGAACGAATACCTATCATAAAGATGATGGGCGGAGTTTAAATAAATAATAATAAAAAAAAAAACAGCGAGGGCGGAGAACAGATGTAACAAAAACATATTAATAGGTTTCTGGCGTATAAGCCATAAATTAATACTGATAGTTTGATATTTTTCGAAATTTATTGTTCACTAAAGAGCAATTTCTCATAAAACAAAATCAGCAAATTATGTTTAAAAGGCATGGATATTTTACACGTTCTTATCCGACATCGCCTTTATTATTCTCAGATAGTCCTTGAGTGCTGTAAACCTCTTTTAAAATTATTTGCAATAACAACTATAATAATAATAATAATAATAATAATAATAACAATAATAATTCTTCAATAAGGGAAAAAAAACTGGAATAAAATACCAATTTGCATAATTTGGGAGAAATGCTCTCTATTGTTATGGCTCATACTTAAAAGCTATGGAATAAAATTTCTTTATAGGATCAGGATGTTTCATTTTTTAGCAGATCTTTTCATCTAACATTCTTCTATTTTACATACATTATACAGAGTACTATACTTCATTACGGGTATAATTATAACAAATTCTCCATATGCACGTAATACGAGGTTTACTAACAAAAAGAAATCAGATGGATGATTTATTTGGTTTTACTTTTGAAAATACTCCAGGAAGAAAGAAAAACTAGGTCTAATCTCCGGCCCTCTTCCTCCACTTTGTCCAAATGAAAGTGGACAGAATGACAACTTCCGCAATGTAAGTTCACTTAAAGTTTCTAGTGATTCCAATCGAGATGCTGAAATTTGGAAATGATGCTTCCATTCTAATTCTAAGAGGCCCTGATGACAAAATAAGCAGTGCTCTTAGCTGGAGCAATTAACAACTGTAGGTCCGTGTGGTGATCATTTATTAGCCATATAGGATTCCGAGAAACGAAAGAGAGGTGCGAGATTACCATTTCGGAAACTGTCCCCCCTCTGTTAACCAAAGAGTTGCTTGAAGACAATTCCTCCCATCATTTTACTTCCTTATTCCATGTTCATTCATCACACACATTACATTTATCTCTTTCTCATGTTTATTCTTAGAAAAAACACAGAAGACTAAAAAAAATACCCCTTCTCCCTAGATTTTGCAAAAGTATTGTGTCTTCTGAAAATTCCCTAGAAATAAGAAAGAATTCCCTAAATTCCCAAATAGACTTGAATTTCCCTAAAAAATCTAGGGATTTTCCCCTAGATCTGGGAACGTTAAGCAAGCCCACAGCCTAGACCACCATATGATCCTTTGAAACATTTACCCATTAGGATCGTATGTTGGTCTAGTCCACACCTACTTCTTACTATCATATTTCATCGCTTTCCGAGAGAAAAGCGCTACCAAAATTTGTAAGAGAAAATGAAAAGAATTACGTAACCAGAGCTTCAACTTATTACATAAAATAAATATTCATATATTTTATCTGGTGTGAAACTTTTCGTATTATTAGAGTCTTTACTTGTGGTTTTCAAAGTCATTTCTTTCCAAAGTTAAACATTTATTCAAGCATTGGCTGTCATATATAAATACTACATAAGCGGAAGCGGGTAGATTTTCATAAATAAGATCATCAGAGTTTATTTTCATTTATTAAGATTTTTTTTTGGAAATCTGACTTATATATTATACTGAAAATTAGGAATCTTTTTGGTATTTTTATAAATCTATACATAAAATTTTTAGTGTATTTTTTATGCCTTGTTTTTATTCTTTTATCGTCTTGTTCTTCTGATCTTGTCTTGTGCAATTAAGGGTGTATTCAAATCCAAACTGCTTATTTTGAGACACATTTGTAAATTCATTTTTGCTCTAAAATACATCCAATTGGCAGGTTCTCTTATTCAGAAACTTTATAATGTCCCCACTGTCTCGATTTTTTGATAAAGGCAGAATATATTTCAAAAAATGCTGTCAAAGTGGACATTTTGAACCGAATTTCGAGAAGCAACAGCGCTGGAAACAAAAAAAAAAAAAAAAAAAAAAAAAAAAAAAAAAAATGATCGTACTGTGAAAATAATTGTCTGTAAATCAATTTCTAATTAATTGAACGAAAAATAAAAACATGGTGCCCTTATAAATGTCTTTATAAATCACGCCACCAAGTTTCCTGTTGTTACTTTTAAAAATGAGTCTGGGAATGTGTCTCAAAATTTTGAGTTGTTGAGCGTGGAAAAATATTTTTTTTTTAATACCGCCTTAATTAAAAGTTTTGAAAATCCTCAGAACTGGGCAGAAATTTGCCAATTCTTTTTTAACAGATTGAATTCAAAATATTTATATTTTTCAATATAAAGTCTCAAACTTAAAAAAAAAAAAAAAAAAAAAAAAAAAAAAGGACATATATCTTCACTTTTATTTCATTGCAAAGCTACGTAATTATAAATCAATGTCAGAAACATTTACTAAGCATATATGCAATACTTTTGAAGTACTGAAATTTACAACTACATACATTACAACTACTACATTACAACTACATACTCTACTACACGTAACTACATACTCTAACTAGCACCTGTGCAAAAATCCAGCTTTGTTCTAATTTTTTCTGGTATTTTCTTAAAATGACCGGATTAAAAAAGAAATCAGATGGATGATTTATTTGGTTTTACTTGAAATTACTCCAGGAAGAAAGAAAAACGAGATTTAACCTCCGTCCCTCTTCCTCCACTTTCTCCAAATGAAGGACTATATGGGGGGTAGTTTCACTTAAAAATGTTTCTAGTGATTCCAATCGAGATGCTTAAATCTGCTTAAAAATCATTTTTCTATTCTAATTCTAAGAGGCTGGGTGACAAAATATGCAGTGCCCTTAGCTGGAGCAGTTAACAACTGTAGGTTCAGGTGGTGATCTTTTATTAGCCGTACTGGATTCCGAGAAACGAAAAGGAGGTGTGAGATTACTATTTCGGAAACTCCTCCCTTCCTCCTCCGTTAACCAAAGAGTTGCTTGAAGACAATTTCTCTCACTTCCTTCTTCCATGTTCATTCATCACACACGTTACATTTTTCATTTTCTCACGTTCATTCTCAGAAAAACACAGAAGACTAACAAAAATTCCCCTTTTCCCTAGATTTTGAAATAGTATTGTCAGACTTTTGAAAATTCCCTAGAAATAAGAAAGAATTCCCTAAATCGACTTGAATTTCGCTAGACTGGGGGATTTTACCCTAAATCAGAGAACGCTGGTTACGTTACAAGTATAATCATTATAAAAAGTGAAATAACATTGTAAATTTTCTGGTGAGAAAAAATATTTGTTAGATCGGATCTATCCGCTACAAATTCTAAAACACTAAAAATGCCGCACGGCTACAAAGTGTTAATAATTATTAATAATATTTCCAACGTTCTCATAGTGAGACATATTTATCATTAATGAGTACTTTGGTTAATTTTAAATATATATGTGAGAATAAAATTGTATCATTTTCTTCTCAGCTGTCAACAGGATGAACAAAAATTATTGTCCACTCAAAGAACACCCCTAAGAAAGTTTTAAAAGCCCCCTTCCCCGTGGTTAATATTTCTTATTCTCAGTTATAGAATTTATTTCAATTGTCGTTTCTATTTGTGTGTAATATACCGTAATATCCGGCGTATAATTTGCGGATCAAACAATCATATTTCGACTCAGAAATTTTATTTTCTAAAATATAACTTACTAGATTGCTGTAGAAATTTGACTTCAATTATAAAATAAAATATTCTTAGTCGAAATATGATTACTTGATCCGCCGATTATAAACCGAAAATTACGGTACTTTTATTGAATACAAATAAAAGAAAAAATTACTTTGCTCTTATGTTTTTTCATACTTTACTCGAAAAATAAAAAATAAATAAAAAGAATTTGAATTACGGAAAATTGAAATTACGGAAAAATATCAAAAACTGTAATTATTTTCCACAAAATAAGTAAATATCTTCCATTGTAATTCCAAACTATTATACAGGTATTTATTGGAATTGAAAGCCAGCAGAATTTCGCGAAAATAAAATGGGAAACTTGAGTTCGAAGTAAAATATTGTATTGACCATACCAATCCAGCCAGATGCATGCATATAACGTATATAAATTGGGCTGCCATAAGAATAGCCCGGTTTCTATTCTATATAATATTTCACTTCACTTTTTTGTACCTTAAATTGGCAACATCTTTTTTCTGGATGTCCTTTTTATCCCATCTCAAAAGAAATTTGAGCGAAATATATTGCTGAGCGCTTTTGCTCTGAAAAGAATTGAATAAAATTTTCGACATTTTTCAGTTTTTTTCATTTTTTTATTTTGTCATTGCCAGAAGTGTATGTTGTCATAAAATAAAATTCAATTCTTTTCATATTCCATACAATATTTTACTGATATTCTACTAAAAGAGAGAATATTTTGTACTTTTTCAAATAAAAAAAAACGTTTCCTTACTTTTTCATTTGAAAATTGCCACCCCGTTCCACAGTGTTTTTATATTAGTACATATAAATTATTTTAAATTGATGAATGAAAAACATGCTTTCCAGGAAATACGACATCATTTTCAATAGTTGGATCTTTTCTACCCAATGCAGATTAAGATGATAAATGTTAATATTGGAATTGTTTCGCCATATCGTCATTCTGTTACCAGATTCCATTTTCTTTAAATCTTTAATAAAAATGTCCTATCATGTAATGTATGTATGACAAGAATCATTATAATTAATTTTCGTTTTATTCCGAGGTACATTTTTATAATTGCAAAAACTATAGGTTCATGGCACATGCAGCAGCTTCGGAAGTATGAGGGATCCTCCGGCTATACGCTACAAGACGTGTCCAACACGTAAGGTTCAACCGGATTACCATTTTCTTTGGCGGCTTTTTTCTTGTGGTAATTCGGTCTCTTCGATGTTTTATGACTTTTTTAGCATGTCTAAAGTTCAGAGTGAAGGGGGAATTCGTCGCAGCGTGGCGAGAGTCTTAGCGTATGAGTAAAATTAGAAAACAACTGTTCTTCAATGCGTATACAGTTAAATAAAAGATAAGAAAATCTTCTTACCTTTTATGACGTTGTGAGCTCCTTGAAGTAATCCATACTTTTGCGAGTATCCTTAATAAGATTGGCACATCACTTCTTGGTTTTAATCACTTTCTTAGCTGAAATACTAAATATAGGTATTAGACGGCTCTTAGTAAATACGTTTGTGTTTCCATTTAAGAATGTATATATTAAGATTGAATTCTACATATACAATATTATACAAACTACTCTTAAACATTTAGATTGAGTTCCTATCTTAGATCTTTTTCAGCTCTCGACTACCCGCGTTACATTTTAAAGCAGAAGTGCGTTAAAAATTAATGTTCTATAAATAAAGTCACTTGGTTTCTCTTTTGGATGACGTCATTTGGATTTTACACATATAATGTAATTAATGTTAAATCTTCAGCATATTTCACAGACACTTATTAAGTAGAAAAAGTTATTTTCGTTATTGCTGGTTGATGTTGAAAAGCTATAAATCACAATTAATTAGTTCCTTATTTAGGATGAGATGAATGAATGAACGGAGGTTTTTTTTCCGCGATGTAACATCTGCTACTTTGATTATTTCTTTTCGGAGTGAAATGCTTTTTTGTAATCTCGAGATGAGATTAATAATTACGACACAGAGGTGAAGCAGGGGACGTAGCTTGCTCAACGCCTTCTTTTTTGCTGAGACTCCCCTTTCTTCTTCTCTTAAAAACAATAAAAATAAAAATAAACACATAAAACCGCATTGTTTTAAAAGTATTTTGGATATCAAATTGTTTTACTTAAAACTTATTTCTTAAGTCAAATTATTTTACTTTAAAAATATTTCTTGTATCAAATTGTTTTATTTAAAAGATATTTCCTGTCTAATCATTTTATTGTAAACTAGGAGTCTTCACTAGGTACGCTGGTCGGTTTCTAAAAACGGACGTTGAATCAAAGTAAAATCAGCGAATTTGACCTTGTGCTTTAAAGCAATATCGACCTTTATCTGGAATGTCCTTCCGCATGGCTGAAAATTATACTAACGCCATTGAGTGGATCAAATCAACCCACATACTTTGTAATGAGTTAGATAAAATTTGGGTAACAAATAAAAAGTTGTTCATTTACAGTTGGATTTGTTAAAGAAAGATAGAACGACATGGAGTATACTAAAACCATCTCTGAACAATTATCTAACTAACAATGCAAGTCTCATTAAAATCAGTCCAGTAGAACTTTTTTAAAAAAGCTAAAATCTTTCATAATCGCGTTCACCTGATTATAACTCCCCCTATAATTCTATAACTAAGCATCGTAGAACAATATGTTATATATTAAAATCCTTCCAGAAAATGCTTCTAAGTAACGATACAAGTTCTATCGAAATCTATTCAACAGAATATTTTTAAAAGGCTAATCTTTCATAATCGGATTCACCTGATTATAGAATTTTTCCCCTTAATTCTATAACTAAGCAACGTAGAACGCTATGTTGTACACTAAAAACTTTCCTGAAAAATTATCTAACTGACAGTGCAAGTCGCATCAAAATCCATGCAGCAGAATGAGCAGCTGGAACAAAATTGTAATTTACATTATATATATATATATATATATATATATATATATATATATATATGTATATATAATTGTAATACCTTTGAATTTCAAAACACACCAAACAAGCTTTTGCATCAAATCTAACCTAATCTCCTATTTAAAGGTAGGTAATCATAAAGCGTATACAGAATACAATTATATATATATATATGGTCGCAGGAGTTCTCATCTGAACTTTGGACTGCTAACCCAAGCACATTGTACATATTTTATTGGGGCTTGTGAAGTTGAATGATGCCTCGCGAACAATAGAATATTTGATGATGTGCAATTTTATCGTGAGAACAGAGTAGATGTGCTATAGCTTTCGTCCCGATCAGACGGATCGAGGATAGTCTCTGTTTAATTCTATGCCGGTCGGTGGAACCGCGCATTTAAATAATGTTTAAGCTGACAGACGGTCGGATCAATTCTAAGTGTATATAAGTTTTTAAATTAATGTTGTAAATATTTTATATGATAATCCAGATATTAAAAGTATAACGTTTAACCAATTTGAAAAACGTGTGGACTATTACTCATTCCCCTAGACGCCAGCCTAAATCCTACAATATTTGGAGGCATTCGCCCGGGATGGATATTTTTTGAACGCCAGAGGACAGACTTCAGACTTCTTATCATAAATTTCCGATGCTTCGAAAAAGAAAAGTTTTCCGAAGCTACTGATAAAAGAAATAATTTGACCTACTGAAGTGCGTTTTTCTCCAGATGTGATGTGTTTTACAGTGTTTTTGCACCGAAAAGTGTGAATTGCTTCCTGAGTGTTTGTGACATCTTTCTACAGAAGAAAAAAAAAGCCTCGCATCGAGTGCGATGTTTTGGTCTCATTAGTGAAAGAGAAAGTGCAGTGTTTTTTTTTGTTGTAGTTGTTTTTGTGCACGCTGGTTTCAAGATGTGAAATTATTTTTGTTTTTCTTTTTCTTTTTACATTACAAAGATTGGAGCAGGGTGTAATTTTTTTCCCCTGCATTCAACGAAGTGATAGGGAAAATAATTACCAGCAGTGATTTACTTTTTTTTTGCAGGTAATATTTAAAAAGACAAGGTGGTGATACCTTTTGTCTATAATATTTTAAAGGAGACGAAAAATAATTACCTGTAGTGCGTTATTTTTTGTGCAGGTAATATTTAGGAATGTTTAAAAATACAATGTGGTGGTACCTTTGTCTACACTATTTTAAAGAAAACGAAAATTAATACCTGTAGTGTTTTATTTTTGTGCAGGTAATATTTAGTAATATTAAGAAGACAGGTTGGTCGAACCTTGGTCTTACAAAAAAAAATAAAGGGAGCTCAGATTCCCATGCGTAGTGTGTATTTTATATGTTTTATTTTTATATATTTAAATCGGATCACTCATTTGAAGTAAGTGAAAAAAAAATGTTTTTATATGTATTGTTTATTACGATTAGATAGTTAATTTTAAATTTAATAGAAAATGGCATACCTCGCGCGAGTTAAAAAGTGTGATCTAATCACATTGGTTGAAGAATTAAATCTAGTATTGCCAGAAAATGTAAAATGTTCAATACTGACGGACTTAATTCTTAAATCCGATAATTACGATGAAGAATACACGAAAAATAATTCAAATGCGTATTACGTCAGACAGGGAAGAGAAAGAAATGAGAGAGAGGCAATTAGCTGAGGAACAATCAAAGAGGGAATTTGAAATTCGTAAGTTAGAGTTGCAATCAACAATTAGTGCTAATGCCCCCCCCTCTCCAACAAATAAAAATAATTTGTTAAAAATTATGGCGAAATTTGAATTACCAGGTGATATTGGGGTATGACAGAGGTCACGACCGCCGAAGGCGGCCACGCATCACCGCCGATTCCAGGCTCGTGAAGAGCCCATGCGAGTCACGACCAGGGAAGATCCGGTTTACCCGGGGACTTCCTAGGTGGTGCTGTTCGGCCGGGGGGAGAAGCGGGGGCATACGCCTACCTGCACTTCTACGACCCTTTCCCAAGTGAGTAGATGACATATAGGTCGAAGCAACATTAGTGGAACCTTCCCTCTAAGGCCCACTAATTTTCACTTGGGCGGATAGCGAGAGTGAACCCCAGCCTCGTAGCCGAAATCCCATAAGGGAAAACGGGTCCTCAGCCTATGGTGAGCACTCTCACTTCCCATTAATTTACCGCCCCTTCCGAATATCAAATCCTAGGGAAGGAGGAAGCGACTAGTTCATTTGGGGCGGCTAGCAGGAGGTGCTTCTCGCCAACCCGGAACCTTGAAGAAACTCGGTCCCTAGCGCATATACACGCCTGGCTGGGTTGTCACCGCCGAATGGCGAACCATTCAACGGGTCATGCACATATCATATCACTACAAAAGAGCAGGAGGTTCTTCTCGCCAACCCGGAACCTCGAAGAAAACTTGTCCCAACGCATAGACACGTCTGGCTGGGCTGTCCTCACCAAGGAGCACCCGCGAGGCATCGAGATCCAAGCGACTCGGTACTCCTGGGAGATCACGCTCATAAAAATGCACTACAAACGGAAGAATGAAGGACCACTACCGGACTCTGAGGGACGTGGAAAATCCCCTCAAATGCGCCAAAGAGACGGACCCGGCTGGAGGTGAGTAACGAGAAGATATTGTTATGAGAGTTCTGCTAGTCCCAACCTTGTCAGGCGCAGAAAGCTCTGACTACGCATAGACGCGCTGGACTGGTTTCGGCCCCAGGTTCGAAAGGAGGTTAGGTCGCCATCTTAAGACAAGCCACCGGCCCGGTTCCTCGCAGTCGAGCAGTTCCGAGAATGGTTCTGAGTCCTCCCAGAGAAGGCGCTTGGGTAATGTGGGGCTCGGCACCTCGACGACCGCCCACGCTCTTGGTACTAACGGGTATGAACGTTCTCTTTCCTGATCGACCCTGAGGGCGGCACACAACTACTCCAGCTACAAGGTAGAACACAGTGGGCACATGGGGTGCAGAGATGTCTATGACTCGCCACTTGTCCGAGCCACACTACACCTTTCGCCTACGTTCCGCCGCCTGCACAGTACCGAGGATTGCTGCATGCCGCCTCGCGCACTGACTAGCGTCACTACGAAACCACCTGCATTCCCTTGTCATACAGAGTCCGACCTCCCCTCCATCTTGCCCTAGACAAAGGTGGTGACTGTCCTATCTCCGTTCGCTAGCCTTTGCTCTCACATCACTATCCGAGACGGCAACACACATTCAACCGTCTAGGTGCGAGAATTCAGCCTATGCGGTAGTTTTTTGCCGCCCGAAGGCCTCAAGCCCCCTGCAGCCGAGAACCGGCCCAAAGGGGGGAACAACCCAGGTTCTGTGGGCCGCTAGTCGACCCACCACCCAGCGAAGTTGGCTATTCCGCTACCGCGCTACCACCCGCTCACCAACGTTGAGGTGGAGATTCGTCAGTCACCGGCTCCCGTCGTGTCGACGCTACTGCGCGCAATGCCGAGCTCCGGGTCTTCTCCCCTACTCAAAGGGTCGATTCCAGAACACTCGGAGGAGCGAGCGGGGTGATATCGGGGTATATCTTAACCTTTTTGAAAGGCAAATAACAAGAATAGGATTGGATAAGAATGAGTGGGTTTCTCATTTGTTAGGTTTGTTACCTCTTGACATAGTACAATTCGTTGGTCGGGAACCAGACCCAAATGCTTCAGATTATGATTTCGTGAAGAAATTGTTGCTTAAACGGTACCGCTTGTCACCTGAACAATTTAGACAGAAATTTAATAATCATCGTAAAGACATTTCATCTTCTTGGCGTGATTTCGCTTTTGAAATTAATACATTTCTACGGGAATGGATAGAAGGCCTTCAAATACGGACTTTTTCAGAATTTCAAGACCTGATAGTTGTGGATCAAATCCGGAAAAAATTACCTCCAGACATTCGTGAACATTTTTGTGATGAATTGCCAAAAATAACAAATGTAGAAGAGTTAATTGTTAAACTAGACGATTATGAATCAGCAAGGAACAATATTAGAAAAAATGATTATAGAAACCCGAATACGGAATTTAGAAAACGTCCGATTGAAAATAATAGGACATTTCATCGAAGTGATATGAGTCGCGTGCCGTATGAGAAAAATTACGCAAGTGCCCAAAAAAATAGTTCAAGTGTAAAAATTCGTTGTTTCAACTGTAACGAATTTTCGCACAAGTCGATTAACTGCCCACGTAAAAGAGAAGAACCCATTTGTTTCAAATGCAAAGCCGTAGGTCATAAAGCGGATCAGTGTACCTATAATGTCCCTATGCAAGCGACATCTCAATTTCTTCAGATAGGATAATGAAAAACGTGATGATTTTAGGAAAAAGTATTGAAAGTTTAATTGACACAGGGAGCGAAGTAAATATGGCAAATTTAGACACTTATGATTCTCTAGCACGTCCCAAATTATATGCAAATGATATAACTTTGTCAGGTATAGGTGGAAACCATGTAACACCTATGGGCTACGTGAATCTAAATGTTGAGATGGATAATTATATTGTAAATACCGATTTATATATTGTAAAAGATTTAAATTATAATATTATATTGGGGAGTAAATTTTTAAAACAAGTAAATTTCAATATTTCTGGAGACGGAATTCAGATTACTGGAAAAAGAAAACTGAAAGAAGTCAAAATCAATTACGCAATAGCTTTCCCACGAGAAACCACAAGAAAAAAATTAGCCCACATCAGCTTCAGCACACCCAGAAATTATTTGCGGTCAGTGTTAAAAACCTCTCCCACATTTGAAAAAACTGCAACGCACGCTAATTTCGTGAGAACCGAAGAATTTAACCGCAACACTCCCATTTTTAACTTTGCTGAGAAATCAAACATGCCAATTAAAGTGCAAAGTGACTGTTTGTTAGAAAATGAAGAGTATACAGATATGCAACCGAATTTAATGGAAACCACAAAGATTTGTTTAGCTGAAACAGCAAATTCAATAAATGTTCAGGAGATAGATACTAGTCATATTACAAACAAGGATATTAATCACCCGTTTATTGGACTCAGGTATCATAACGGAAAGTAATTCGAACTATGCATCCCCTATAATTCTAGCGAAGAAGAAGGGCAATTCATGGCGCCTTTGTGTAGATTACAGGCCACTAAACAAAAAAATAATTAAAGATCATTTCCCCTTACCAATAATAGAAGAAGTTCTAGACAACATAGAACAAGCGCAAGTTTTCACTACCTTAGATTCAAAAAATGGTTTTTTTCATATCGATATTGCAGAGGATAGTAAGAAATATACCTCATTTGTAACACATAATTCTCAATTCCAGTTCGAGAAACTCCCTTTCGGACTATCGGTTGGACCTCAACAGTTCCAAAGATACATCCAAGTTGTCTTTAAACAACTAATTAAAGAAAAAGTTGTACTAGTTTATTTAGATGATATTATAATTCTTGCGCAAACTGACGAAGAAGCCCTTTTAAAACTGAAATGTGTTCTAGAAATTGCAGCTGATTACGGACTTAAGTTTAATTTTACAAAATGCCAATTTCTCAAGCGAAAAATAGAATTTTTAGGTTACATAATAGAAAATGGTACGGTTAGGCCATCAGAAGCTAAGACCTTGGCAGTGAAAAAATTCCCGAATCCCGTACTCTTAAGCAACTACATAGTTTTTTAGGTTTAACATCTTACTTTAGAAAATACATTCCTCACTATGCTAGAATAGCAAAGCCCTTAAGCGATTTGTTAAAAGCAGAAAATACATTCAAATTTGGACCCATCGAAAAAGAAGCTTTCGAGACACTCAAAGAGAAATTAGTAAATATCCCAGTATTGCACATATTCAGACGCGGTGCTAAATTAGAGTTGCACACAGATGCAAGTGCTATAGGTTTTGGTAGTGTCCTACTACAGGAAGATGAAAACAAAAACCTACACCCCATACATTACATGAGTAGAAAAACTACACCTACTCAATCAAAATATTCGAGTTATGAATTAGAAACACTTGCAGTAATCGAGTTAATGAAAAAATTTCGAAATTATTTATTGGGAACAAAAGTTAAAATTGTTACTGATTGTGAAGCATTCCAAAAGACACTCGACAAAAAAGATCTTGCGCTAAAAATTGCGAGATAGGCTCTATTTTTACAAGAGTTTGATTATGAAATAGTACATCGAGCGGGATATAAAATGAAGCATGTCGATGCACTAAGCAGAAATACGGTATTGGTAGTAACACGTTCTTATGACGAATTAACAGCAAAAATTAAATTAGCGCAACAAGAAGAAGAGCATATTCAAACCATCAAAAAATTAATCGAAAAAAATGAAAGCTCGGAATATTTTAATCGAAATGACATACTGTATAAATATGAAAACGACAGAGAACTGTTGATGATTCCCGTAAATATGCAAAAAGAAATAATACGCAATGTTCACAATAAAGGTCATTATGTGGTAGCAAAAACCGAAACAATTCTAAAAGAAAACTATTTTATACCCCAATTAAGGAAGCAAATAGAAAATGTCATTTCGAATTGCGTAGAGTGCATTTTGTGTAACAAAAAGCAAGGGAAAGGAGAAGGTTTATTGAACCCGATTCCAAAACAAAATATTCCCCTTGAGACTTATCACATTGATCATATTGGACCAATGCCATCCACTCACAAAAATTATAATCATATTTTTACCGTCGTAGATGCTTTCACAAAATTTGTCTGGTTATACCCAGTTAAAACTACTGCTGCCGTAGAAGTTATAGATAAATTAAAATTACAACACAACATTTTCGGAAACCCGTCCCGAATAATAACCGACAAAGGACCCGCGTTTACATCCGATGATTTTGAAGCATATTGTAACGAACAAAAAATACAACATGTCCCAATAACAACAAGTGTTCCAAGAGGAAATGGCCAGATAGAACGGATGCACAGAATAGTGATACCAATTTTATCAAAACTTAGCATAGAAGACCCCACGAAATGGTACAAATATGTAGCATCGGTACAGCGAATTATAAACAGCACTATATCTAGAAGCACAAAATTTTCACCATTTGAGCTTCTAACAGGAATTAAATTGAGACATAAAAACGATTTGCAAATAAAAGAGTTGTTAGACGAAGAACATGTAAATTCAATTATGTCAGAGAGAAATTTCAATAGGGAAATTCCAAAAGAGAACATTTTAAAAATACAGGAAGAAAATCGTAAAACCTATAATAAAAAAAGAAAAACGGCCAACACTTACAAACTCGGTGATTTAGTAGCTATACAAAAAACACAATTTGGTACAGGCATGAAGTTGAGACCTAAATTTCTCGGTCCCTATGAAATCACCAAAATGAAAGGAAAGGATCGATACAACGTAAAGAAATCGGCTACCATGATGGTCCAAACATTACATCGAGTGCTGCTGACTTTATGAAACGATGGACAAATTGGACAGATTGATATTTTGAAACAATATTCTTTTTACTTTTATTGAACATTATGAGTGAACTCTGAACTTTAAGAAATTTTCAACGTTATAACAAGTTTTGTTGTGTTATTTTCATTTTTATATATTAGGAAACACTGTATGTTTCAATATTTACTATTGTTTATTGTTTTGTTTGTATATATATTTTTTGTGTGTATTTGATAATTTTAGTCGACTGGTTCTATACTTAGTGAAATTAGTAGATGAAGACTGTGAGGACACAGCACAGTCAGGACGGCCGAGTTGTGGTCGCAGGAGTTCTCATCTGAACTTTGGACTGCTAACCCAAGCACATATTTTATTGGGGCTTGTGAAGTTGAATGATGCCTCGCGAACAATAGAATATTTGATGATGTGCAATTTTATCGTGAGAACAGAGTAGATGTGCTACAGCTTTCGTCCCGATCAGACGGATCGAGGATAGTCTCTGTTTAATTCTATGCCGGTCGATGGAACCGCGCATTTAAATAATGTTTAAGCCCGACAGACGGTCGGATCAATTCTAAGTGTATATAAGTTTTTAAATTAATGTTGTAAATATTTTATATGATAATCCAGATATTAAAAGTATAACGTTTAACCAATTTGAAAAACGTGTGGACTATTACTCATTCCCCTAGACGCCAGCCTAAATCCTACATATATATATATATATATATATATATATATATATATTTGTGTGTGTGTGTGTGGTTGTGTGGGTGTGGGGGGGGGGGGTTAGATATACAGGGTGGTTATAATATAAGTATCTCTGTTTGGAACTGTCTGTAGCTCGAAGGAATAACCAGAATGAAACAAAAATAGGTACACTTACTATTCAAGAAGGGGAAGAAGAATGGAAAAAAAATAATTGTAGAATCACCGACAGATGGCGCTACTGAGTGTGAAATGTAATGTGTAATACAAGAACAAAGAATTAAGTCGTCAAACCGGATGGCACACCTAATTTATTGGAAAATGTCACAGTGAATGTGGTTACGCTTTCGCATTGTGGTACCGATCATCCACAGGTTCCACATGGCCATTGTGCTGGAGGACACAATCCCGGTGGTGCACGACGTGTTCAACTGCGGAATGTAACGCATCAGGACTGATGTTTCGCACTTGTTGTGATATGCTGTAAAGTCATTGAGGTTTCCGACACCTCCACGATACACAATATTACGCATTGCATTTCACACTCAAAAGCGCCATCTGTCGGCGATTATTGCAATTTTTTTGTTCTATTCTTCTTCCCCATTCTCGAATAGTTAAATGTACCGATTTTGGTTTCATTCGGGTTATTCCTTCAAGCTACAGACAGCTCCAAATAGAGATACTTATATTATAACCACCCGGTGTATATATATATATATATATAGTAGAAGGGCATTTATTTTAACAATTTTATTTTACTTCTAACTGCTCTATTCGTTAATAAAGGCAATAAAAAAAAAAAGTTAGAAAAAAAGAGAGCAGAAATCCAGCTACTTATTTCATCACTTTTTTAAATTGATAGAATCGACGAAGAAGGGATATTTATATAAGCTACCATCATCTTGTGGTTCATCCCCTTCTTCGCTTTCTGAGATGTGACTAATCAAATATTAAAGGCTTTTTTCCTGCCCTTCTTTCATTCTCGCTTTATTGCCCTCATGTCTTGTAATGGAATGTTTCAACGCCACTGAAGGAGATTCCATTACCTTAATGGATGATACAGATCCACTGTAAAAGAAAGAAAAAAAAATACTTAATGTTAAATGAGTGTTAATTCACATAGAGCTCTCGATTTTATTTTTTCTAGTACGGATGCAGATAAAATCCAGATTCTTAACTAAATAATGTAAAGACGGCCATTTATCAGGCATATAAACAAAAAGGTAGGTGTGATCGAAGATCGCACAAAGGGTTTCGTTTAATATTCCTTTCAAACACTTCAACCTTTCTTTAATAAATCCAAATAAATTTCATTTTCCGAAAAAAAAAAGAGTCATGTTTTTTTAAAAAGAAAAAAATTACCGGTCTATTTTTCTCGTTTTTTCGAATATTTGAACCGACCCGATAGCAGGCGAAACCCGCTATTATACTCTGTCATAATAATATCTGTCATGTGGACTAAATGCGATATTTAAAAAAAAAATCAATTTCAAAATTAAACATGTTGTATAGAGACCTTCAAAATGTTAAAATATGCCAATATTTCCATAATCGTGTTTTTATCATGATTCAATACACTCCTCAAACTCATATATTTACTATTCTATATTACTCATATTGATACTCTCTTTGTATTATTATTCTCAAGCATTTGAGAAATCCGTTAAACTTCCAATAGGACATCAGATTAATTTTCTTTTTAATTCTCTAATGACGTCATATCAAGCTCCTTTCAGTATTTACACATACTCATACTCCTTGTATTATTGAGAAATGCTTGAAAATTTCCGTTTTATTATCAAAATGACGTCATATTAATCTTTTTTTTTTTTTTTTTTTTTTTTCAATTGGGGAAACTTTTTATTTTATTTTCATTTTTCACGTGTAAATCTTTCAATAGAAAATTTATTATTGTAGAAAGAATTTTATTGAGAATTTTTAATTGTTGGCAACTGCTATAACGAAAAATGTTTAAATTTAATTGGAAAAGGCTGTTAGATTTTTGGTTTTTTATCGCTATATATTAAAATAATACGATTTTTTCAAATTTTATGATTTTGAGCTTCATAGTAGATATATAGTAGAAAGTACCTAAAATTTTATGCTTATAAGTTATATAGTTTCTGGGAACCGACTCTGTGACAGACAGACAAGGTAGCGTGAGTAATAGGGTTCCGTGAAATGAACGAAACCCTAAAAAAATACTGTTGATGTTATTATTGTTTAAAGTTTAATAATTATTTGAAGGCTATAAAAATTAATTCATTAACTACTTAATTGTTTTTTAATCATCATAAACTAATTAGAAACAAAAATACGAGTAAAATCTCACTCTATATCCGAATAGTAATGTTAGGCGGACATTTCTGTTAAAAATTTTGGTAGATCAGCATGCACAAGTGTTTAAAAATTATTCTTAAAAAAAATAAGCAACTGATTTTGGTACATTCAAAATTGGATGATTACAGATTGACTGTAAATCAATAAATATTTATTGTTAAATGAGTGTTAATTCACGTACGTCTCCCGATTTATCTTTCTTTCTTTCTTGTTATCTTTTTTGTTTTTAGGGTTCCGTTCATGTCACGAAACCCTATCACCCCCGCTCCGTTGTCTGTCCGTCACAGAGCCATTCTCAAAAAGTATGTAACTTACAGAGTTGAAACTTAGTGTATAAATCTGAATAGCAGCTGTAAAGAGCTCAAAATATTAAAATTTGAAAAATTCGTATTATTTTAATAAATAGAGATAAAAAAACCAAAATTCTAACAGCCTTTTCCTATTAAATTGAAACATTTTTCGTTATAGCAGATGCCAAAGATTTAAAATCCGCAATGAAATTCTTTCTACAATAATTAATTTTCTATCAGACGATTTTCACGTGAAAAATGAAAATGAAATAAAAAGTTTCACCTATTGAAAAGAAGATAAATATGAAATAAAATTGATTGACGTCATAGTCGTAATAAAACGGAAAATGTCTAAGATTTCTCAATAATATAAGGAGTATGAGTATGTGTAAGTGGACAAAGCAGATTAATACACGTCATTATAGAATTAAAAAGAAAATCTGACGTCATATAGGAAGTTTAACTAATTTTTCAAATGTTTGAGAATAATACAAAGCGAGTATCAATATAAATAATAGAGAATAGTAAATATATGAATTTGAGAAACATATTGAATCGTGATAAAATCCGATTATGGAAATATTCGCATATTTTAACATTTTGAAGGTGTACAATTTGTTTAATTTTGAAATTATTTTTTTAAATATTGCATTTAGTCCGTATGACGGATATTATTATGACAGAATATAATAGCGGGCTTGGACCGCTATCTGGCTGGTTTAGATATTCGAAAAAAAGGGAAAAATAGACCGGTAAATTTTTACTTTATAAAAAACGACTTTTTTTTGTTGTTGTTGCTGAATGAGATTTGTTTGAATTTATTAAAGAAAGGATAAAGTATTTTGAAAGGAATATTAAACGAAACCCTTTGAGCGATCTTCGATCACACTTACCCACTTGTTTTAATTGCTGGTATAAGCATAGATAAAATCCAGATTCTTTGCTAAATAATTCAAAGTCGTCCATTTATCAGGAATATTCTGAAAAAATGTTGATGACACTATTATTGAAAATTTAATAGATATTTTTAATTACCTAGAAGACAATAAAAATTAGTTCATTAACTACTTAATTGTTTTTTAACCATTGTAAAGTAATTAGAAACAAAAATATGAGTAATATATATCACTATTTCCGAATAGTATAATATTAGACGGAAATAATTATAGATTACCTCGCACCCTGATTAAGTGATTAAAAATTACTTAACTTAAAAATTAAATAACCACTTTTGGTAGATTCATTATTGGATATATTGATACAGATTCACTGTAAAATAAAAACTTAATGTTAAATGTATGTTAATTCACATACATCTCCCGATTTTTGTTTCTAGTATAGATACAGATAAAATCCAGATTCCTTGCTAAACTAGTAAATCTGCAGATCAGGAGCCTCAACGACAGATCTGAAAGTCATTGTTTTTTAATCTCACTTTTTATTTTATTTAGAATCTTACAATTCGCAATTTAATTTTTGTTATGTTACATACAATATTTGGTACTTATCGGTTAGCCGGGCGCCAGTTATACATGTATATATACACGTGTATATATACATGTATATATACACACACAGAGACATATATACACATATTTACATATACATATACATACATACACACATATATACATATAAGTATGTCTATATATATGTATATGTATATACATATGTATTTATTTATGTACATATATCACTGGCGCCCGACTAACCGAAAAGTACCCAATATTTATAGGCATATGAAATACTTTGGAGGTTTCAGAAAATAGAAGCGTTAAATTAAACACGCGATGTATGAAATGATATTCTGAAATTCTTTTAAACTTCTTATCCTTGTAATTTTTTAAATAAAAAAAATGCATTTCTTATTTTGATATTTTCTGAAATAGGGTTGCTAAGCAACTAATAAAATAAACAGGAAAGAAAAATAAATGCATTTTAAAATTTGTAAAAAATAAGAAAAATAAAATATTTCCCGAACAGCTGCAAAAAATTTTCCAATAATTTAAACGATTAATTTCTAAATTCTAATAGATGTATCGGCAAATTTTCAAAGCTATTGCATATATTTAAGACCTCCATATCGAAAATTTAGTATCCGTAATTTTACGTTTAAATCCATTATTCGAATATGCGATTTTCATTTCAGTTAAAAATGAAATTTGAAAATCATCTGCATTCCCATAGGAAAGCATTATGACCTAAAAAAAATATTCTATGTTTTACGAACGAATGAACCAAATGCAACTAAAAACTATACAGCTAATTCCGGGTACCTCACCAAAAGTCAACTTAATAGGACGATTTTTAAGGCAGTTATCGCGGAACAGACAGACAAACAGACAGAAACCAAAAACTTTTCGCGTCTCCACAGTGAGCCTTCACTGACGTTTTGGTAATAACGTAAATTCAACACATTTATCCGGCATATTCTGGAAAAAATTTTGACGTCAATATTATTGAAAGTTTAATAATTATTTGATAAGGCAATAAAAATTAATTCATTATCTGCTTAATTGCTTTTTAAACATCATAAACTAATTAGACACAAAAATATCACTATTTCCGAGAAGTAATATTAGGCGGAAAATTCCTTTAAAAACTATGGTAGATCATTATAGAATACGGTGTGAATAGCATTGATCGTTCATTTACACGGGCACACAACATATTTCAGTTACATACTGTTTATGAACAATAATTGCTGGAAGTGCGTTTTCAGTTGTGGTATGCGTATTTAAATGTAACTAATTTTTTGCATGTTTCTGGGGTGTGTGTAAATTCTATAGATCCTATACAGGGCTGCGCAAAAGATATCGAGTAAATTTCCATTTATTGGCGGAAATTGTAGAAGGGGGATTTTCAACTGTGCTATGCGTTTCCTAACAGAAGTAAATTTTACCATACTATGTAGTATATATACAAATCTATAGAACATATACAGGTCTGAACAAAATAATTCGGATATTTTTCCGAGTATTCGGTATTGATGGTAATTGCTGAAATTGGATTTTCAATGTTTTATGCGTTTTCTAAATTGCTTGCTGAGACATCATCTTTCACCTTATTAAATTGTGAAGTTTTGTTACAGTACAAGGGGGGGCTGATAAGTTCGAGGCCTGAGAGCGAAAGCACAAGATTTTCGACAAAATTTCACATTATTTTTCAATGTAGTCCCCTTGCAACTTAATACATTTAAGACACACTCTTGTGTGCGAATTCCTTAGTGCCGCCCTGTACGAGGGTGGTTCGAAAAGTTCTCTGCCTGACAAAGAAAATACAAGATTTTTCGCATTATTTCATTTTATTTTTCAACTTGCAACACAGTACATTTCAGAAGACTCTTGAGAAATGTTCCTTCTTTGGCGTTTGTGCTCGACGTTCAACAAACGCGGCACGCATCGAGCGGAAAGTTCATACGTCGTGTTCAAAACATCTTGTAAAATATAGTGGACACTGTCTGTCAAGATGTTTGCAATGTCGGCAAGTTCGCGTATCTTCAATCGGCGATCATTCAATACGGCATTGTGAATTTTTTTAACGATTTCGTCGGTCGTAGCGGTTTTTGGGCGTCCTGAACGTTTATCATCGTGAATGGATTTTCTGCCATGTTTAAATTCACCAGCCCACGTTTTTTTTATCGTTAACTACGAAGGACAAGAATCCCATAAGATGGAATGTAACTCTTTTTTTTATGTCCGTGGGAGTTAAACCTTTTTTAACAAAGTATTTTATGACAGCTTGAAATTCAATTTTTTCCATTTTTAGAAAACTTGTTTACTTTACTTTATCGCCGAACAATAACCAATAAACTCACGCGTCTGAAACTCGGCAGCATGTCATCTAAAGGCTCATACTTTACAAACATCATTGTCATTTGGTCATACTTGTTCCATCTCTGTGTCAGGCCTCGAATTTATCAGCCCACCCTCGTATTCTGAATGTGGTGGAAAATGTTTCATAATCTGTGCTTGACGCATGTTTTTTGTCCAAGAAAGCATTATACATTAGTATCATCTGTAGTTGCATCCTCTGTTACAATATTATTAAGTAAATTTCTCCCAAATTCTTATAAAATTAATTAAAGCACCAAAAAATGAAAAGTCTATAGTATAAATTTTAAAATACATGAAAGATGAAATATAGATATAAGTATTAAAATTTTCAGGGAAATTTTATTTATTGAAAGTTTTATGCTCAAAAAGTTGCGTACATATATTACTCAATTAACAAATATTTACAACTCATTTTAAATTATGATGATATTTGTTAGCATTTTTACCTTATTAAATACAATGTATTTCTTTACAGAAATTTGTTGTTTAATAATAGAATATAATCACAAAATTAACAAAATTAATAAATGAAAACATTCCTTTATAATTAAAACAACGCATCCTTAATTATTCATTTATCATTTCTAATAAATATTACACAAATATTTTCCACTTTTTATAACCTTCTATGACTATTAATAAGAAGGTAAGAAAATAGATTCTGTTTCCATGGAAACGAGTAACTCATTTCTCTTTTTAACACATTCATTAATTAACACCAACTTCGATTGAAACTAAATGTACCGAATTCCAAACAATCATATAATAAAATATCTAAAAAATAGGGAAGAAAAATAAAAAATATATAAAGTAATTTGTTATTCATGTTGCCAGAAAAAGTTAAATAAATAAAATAAAATAAAATATTGCTGCTGTTTGCAAAACTGGTGAAAATATTCCCTTTCTGCTTATTTTGTAGCAAGCCGGCAGACGATAATTAAACTAAATAAAGATACGATGAAGAGAAATGGTGAAAAAAGTTGGGGGATAACGATATTGATTTTGTAAATAATAATGTTGGTGAAGAGATCTTTATTTCATATTTGCAAGTTTTTTGTTGATATTTTAGCGGCGATATTAATATGTTGCTTTTAAAAAAATGAAAGAAAAATGTTTTCACTGAAACGTGAAGAAGCATTAAAAAAGCACTGCTTATTATTTAATTATTTGAAACATTTGATTGTATAACATAGACAAACATACTTAGACTGTTATGAAATCCCCATGGAACTTCTGTGTTATTGTAAGATTAATTCGTTTCCACATATATTAATTTTTAAAAACTTTAAAAAAGGGTTCTCACTTCGACTGTTATTAGTATATATATATTTTTAATTTGTTAACGTTTAACTTTCAAATAAATGCTACTGATGATTCTTTTTTTTAATCCAAAAAGACTCTTTTTTACAATGATTACGTTTAGTTATTTTCTAAGATACTTTGATAAAATAATATACATATTACTGAAGTAACA
Organism: Maratus michaelseni; assembly: GCA_963931845.1. Taxonomy (NCBI): domain Eukaryota; kingdom Metazoa; phylum Arthropoda; class Arachnida; order Araneae; family Salticidae; genus Maratus; species Maratus michaelseni. Next base: position 168,871,714 of record OZ007600.1, read on the forward strand.
AATATTTACAACTCATGCTTCATTATCATGATATGGTTAGCAATTATTCCTTATTAAACACAGTGAAATTATTTTTTAATAAAATTCATTTAGCAATACAATGTGATCAGAAAATTAGCGAAATTAATTATTATAAATATTAATTTATAATTAAAACAATGTATCGAACGAACAAAGCATCCTTATTTATTTTTTATTGATAAATTCTAATTAATATTACACAAATATTTTTATTTTATTACCACCTCTTATGAACATTAATAAGAAACAAGGAAGTATCTTAAATTGCCATAGAAAACATCAGCTCTTTTTTGTTTTTAACACTTTCATTAATTAGAACCGCTTTGATTGAAACTAACGACACCAATTTTCAAACATTCGTATGACAAAATACAAAATATCTGAAAAAGGAGAGAAAAAAAATAACTATTCATGTTGCCAAAAAAGTTAAATAAACAAACGATAATAAAATATTGTTGCTGTTTCAAAACTCCGAAAAATAGTTTATTTCAGCTTATTTTGTAATGAGCTGGCAGACGATAATTAAACTAAATAAAGATACCATGGGGAGGACTAACGTTATAAATGAAAAATGTTGGAAAGTAATCATATTGATTCTCAAAATAATAATGTTGGCGACGATATCTTTATTTCATATTTGTGCTTTGTTTGTTGTTGATAACTTAGTGGCAATATTAATGTTGCTTTTAAAATGTGAAAAAAGTTTTTTTTTTTCATTCAAGCCCTATTAAAAAAATGCTATTTCATATTAAATTTTTAAAGTATTTGATTATGTAGCGTAGACAAACATATTAACATATTTAAACTGTTATGAAATTTTCTCTGTAGTCTCTGTATTATTTTAATGTTAATTTGTTTCCTGTGTAATAATTTTTACTGCTTCAAAAAAAAAAAAAAAAAAAAAAAAAAAAGTTGCTTTATTCGACAATTATAGGCTGTTTTTTGTTTGTTCATGTTTAATTTCAAGGTGGGTGGATTTATTAATTCCTTTTAATTTTGAATGACCCTTTACAATTATTATGGGAAATATTTTTCACGATATTTTGACAACACAATATACAGGGTCTGCATGAACTAATTTATCCTTTTCAAAGAGCCCTTGAGCTCGTTCTACTGCTCCAATTAAGACGAGAATAAAACTACAGATAATTCAATGCGCTTTTCATTTCTTAAATAATGAATTTTTAGCACAAAAATTTTCCGTGAGATGGTGCTGTAAAACATATGTTCAATAAGTTTATACATTTAAGTACACTGTTAAAAATCTTCAGCTTTTGCTGCATAGTCACTCGACCGTTTTTATAAAATATCTCTATTTTGACCAATGAAAATGCTCCATAATATAGAAAAGTAACCGTTTTCTCTAAAAGCGGTGGAGTGTGTCTGCGGCAAATGCTGGAGATTTTTAACAGTGTATTTTATATGCTTTCAGATAAATGTTCATCATGATGCAATAAATGCTCAACCTGTTCTTCATTGTCAACGTGTTGTATTCCTAAAACCATATTTTCCAGCGGCGAGTGCAGTAAAGTCTGTCCCAATACCTTTAAGAATGCGGTAAAATATTTCTTTCAGACTTGTCACAGATACGAAAAAAGGATTTTGCTGTTAGCGATATCATGAGCGGTTTCCCTCAATGAAGGAGTCCCATTCAGTATTTATTGAGATATTGAGCAATGAATACTACAACGCTTCCTTTCGGAAATTTTTTGTACTTAAAAAATATAAATGACAAATGCATCATTTGAAATATATGTAGCTTTAACAACGTCTTAATCAGTATAATAGAACACAGTCCAGAATCCCTTGAAGTGGGTAACTTGTTTATTGCTAACCCTGAATATTTATTACTGAAGTAATAGTAATTTACAATTCATAATTAGTAATTATGATTATATTTAACAGTTATATTTTGTTATTAAATTAATTTAATTTCTTTAAAAATATTTATTTAGTAACATAATATGTTTAACAGTTAACGAAATTCATTTACGGATAATATTTATTTATAATTAAAACAATGCATCCTCAATTACTTTCTTGTAAATTCTAATAACACTTACACAAACATGTTCCACTTATTACAGCCTCCAATGAATATTTATAGAAAGCAAGAAATTAGCTCCCATCTCCATAGAAACCAGCTGCTCTTTCCTATTTTTAACACGTTCATTAATTAACACCACTTTGATCTAAACTAAATGCATCAAATTCCAAGCGATCATGTAATAAAATTTCTAAAAAATAATTTATTATTCCTGTTGCCGAAAAAGTTAAATAAATAAACAAAAATAAAATATTGCTGCTATTTGCAAAACTCAGAAAAATATTCCCTTTCTGCTTATTTTGTAACGAGCTGGCAGACGATAATTAAACTATAAATAAAGATACCATGAGGAGACTAACGTGGAATAATGAAAGAGTTGGAGGATAACGATATTGATTCTGTAAATAATAATGTTGGCAAAGATATCTTTATTTGATATTTGCATAATTGATTTTATTTTAACAGCGATATTAATGTTGCTTTTTAAAAGTGAAGAAACTTGTTTTTACCGAAACCGTATTAAAAAATAGTTGTGCTATTAAATATTTAATTATTTGCAATATTTGATTACATTGTAACATGGACAAATATACTTAGACATTTATGAAATTCCCATGGAACTTCTGTTTTATTGTAAGATAAACGTCTTTTCATATTCGTTAATTTTTAATAACCTCCAAAAAAGAAGTAAAAAAAAATTGTTCTGAATTCGACAGTTATAAGTAAATTGCGTAAAGTTTGTTAATAATTATGTTTCAAATAAATTATTTTAACAAGTCTTTTTTTTTATTATCTGAAACGACGCATTTTTTTTTTTTTAATGGTTACGTTTATTTATTTCCTGTGAAATTTTGACAAAACAATGTATGTATTACTGAAACAACAAATATTTACAAGCAGGGGTGTAATGGAGGGTATATGGTGGTATACGCCGTATACCTTCTGAACATTTTTTAAGGAGCTGCGTGTATTCTTTGTTTTTCAAGTAAAGCTATTACGTATACTCAGTTCCATATACCCTCTGCCGTATACTCTCTAGATTTGATACGACTACGCCACTGTTTACAAGTCTTGTTAAATTATGTTGATATTTGCTAGCAATTTTTCCTTATTTAGAGTCTAAACTGGTCCCGCGAAGAAACTCGAACACTAATGTTTGTTAAACCTATGGGAAAAATCTTTACAGATTTCTCGCTTGTATTTTAGTATTTTTAAATGATTTATTTTTCTTTGCACAGGTTATCTGAGGTTGATATCTAATGTTGTGCGTTTGTACTTTTTCAATGTTGATTAGTTTTTTTTTTTTTTTTTTTTTTTTTCATTTTTGGAACCGGTTCTGAAAGGGAAACCATCCTTATATATACATATATAAAAACTTTAACCAAAATCGTAAAAGGACAAATGCACAACATTAGAATATCAACCTACAGTACCCTATTAAAAAATAAAATAAAATAAATGTATTAAAATACAAGTGAGAAATCTACAAAGATTTCTCCCATAGGTTTAACATTAGCGTTCGAATTTCTCCGCGTGACTAGTGTAGGCTCTTAGATACAATGAATTTCAGTAAAGAAGTTTTCATTTAGTAATAGAGAGTGATTACAAAATTAGCAAAATCAATTAATGGAAATATTCTTTTATAATTAAAACAATGCATTCTTCATTATATATTTTTGTTAATTCTAATAAATATTTCACAAATATTTCCCACTTATTATAGCTTACTGTGAATATTAAAAAGAAGCAAGGAAATAGCTATAGCTCCCATTTCCATGGAAACCAGCAACTATTTTCTATTTTTAACGCATTCATTAGTTTACAGCACTTTGGTTGAAACTATATATTCACCCATTTTAAATCGTTCGTAATATAAAAACTATAAAAATAAATAAATAAAAAAGTATTATTCATGTTGCCAGAAACGGTTAAATAAATCAATGAAAATAAAATAATGCTGTCATTTGCAAAACTTTGAAAAATGTTTCTTTCTGCTTATTTTGTAATGAGTCGGCAGACGATAAATAAACTAAATAAAGACACCATGAGGAGACTAACATTGAATAGTGAAAAGAATTGGGGGATAACGGTATTGATTCTATAAAAAATGTCAACAAAAAGATCTTTATTTGATATTTGCACTTTTATATTCATATTTTTGCGGTAATATTAATGTTACTTTTCTAATGTGCGACGAAACATTGTTGTTTTTACATTAAGTTGCATTAAAAAAGGTGCTATTTGAATGTTTAATTATATTCGAAACATTTAATTATATGGCACAGACCAAATATTCGTAGGCTGGTATGAAATTTCACTTGGGGTTTCTATGTTGTTTTAATAGTAATTTTTCCATCTAATATTAATTATTAACCGCTTCTAAAGATAATTTGTTTAATTCCACATACATTTACTTTTAAATTGATTAACGTTTAACTTTTAAGTAGATAATTTTAATTATTCCGTTTTTAACACTTTCCAACATGTTCAAAATGTGTATAATTCGATTTGTCTGTCCGTCTCGTCGTCTGTCTGTCCGAGCGCATTCTCGGTATAGTCGAATTGCTTTATAACTGATATATGTTATTGATATTTACTATGGCATGTTCGATATTGAAAATGAAGTATGTACCATTCATGGTTCGTTTACAGGGACACTCAAAAGTATTCCGTTATATTATGATAAATCGTTTGCAATATGTTTCAATAATGTTATACTTTTCCAAACATATTGAAATTGATATAGATCAATGGAGTGCACAACAAGATGCTTACTGTTGAATATGGTACGCATAGCATTTATCATTCATATACAAGAACACACAAAACTGTTCAGTTACAATACTG